>CM065688.1:6463796-6495799 GCA_017654935.2 Phymorhynchus buccinoides
TAAAGACATTTAAAGCGTAGGGGCGCAAAAAAAAAGAGAACGCTTGTCATATGTCTCTAGCCAACACGCGGGATGCGTGTTTGTCATGTCCGTGTTGTCATGCGTGTGTCACGTCCCATGTCGGTGTGTCATGCCATGGCCGTCATGACCGTCACGTGTGGTTGTCATGTTGCTTGTGCGTGTCACATCATATCCGTGTTTTGGTCATGCACGTGTTGTTCGTGTGTGTCATGTCCCGGTCATATGTCGTGATTTCATGTCGTGATGTTATTGTTATCGAATAACAATACTTATCCTTAGGTTGATGCAATGGACAGCTCTGGAAGGTTCTGGTGTTAGAATGCTGTGGGGAGTTCATGAATGCTATTTTTATGTGAACTTATTTTATGAAACTGATTGTTCAGACGTGGTGTAGGTGAATGAAAACGACGATGATGAATCAGAAGAGGATGAAGAAAGAAAGAAAGAAGAAGAAAAGAAAACTTGTTTAATTTTATCGGGAAATCGAATTTCTAATGTAATCGAATGTAAAATTAAGTATATGTTTGATAAGACTGATACCCTTCTCCATGGAAAAGTCATGACCAGAATTGACTTTAGATTTTTGGGTTTTTGTTTGAAGGCACCGTATTATTATTATTATTATTATTATTTATTACTTATTATTAGTATCGCTTCAAAATAAAACCAGACAGACAGAAAGAGTGGGGCTTGTTAGATACATTTTTCTCGCCGGTCACAATTTTTGTGTTCGACGTACTACAAGTCCCATTTTGTCGCCGGCGTCAAAATGTGACAAAATGCACACCTCCGGAGGGTCCTGTAAAAGCGACAAAATGGCCTTGAGGAAATCACATTTCCCGTCACAAACTCTTGGCTTTTGTTAGCTTGTCAACGTGTTTGAGTGTTATAAAAGAAAAAACATGATAGAAAAGGAAGAGGACAAAAATAAATTGGGGGATAAAAAAAAAGCCGACAGGTATAGCAAAAGATCAAAAAAAAAGAAGAGGAAGTCGTAATGGCAGTAAGGAGAAAAGAATGGGTAAAAAAAAACAAGGGGCCGAAGAAACAAACAAAATAAACAGATAACAAAAAAAAGGGGATAAGACAAATAATGAAGAAATGAGCAGAAACGAGAAGTGCGGACTGTAATGCAGAAAGAACGAAAAAAGAAAAAAATACAAAAATGGGGATAAACTAAATATAAATTTAAACAAAAAGGGGCCGTAAAGAAAGAAAAAACAAAAAAGTGGAGAAGCCACAAGGAAATAAAAAGAAGAATAGAAAAGATAGAAGAGATACAAAAAAGAGTATTATATAAATGAAAAGAGAACCAAAAAGGAGAGAAAACTAAGGATAAAACAAATAAAGAAAAAGGTGAGAGGGGAAGATTTGGAAAACCTCAAAAAACTCAAAGAGACTAAATCAAACTATGTGGAAAGAAAAGTCCCTCCACCGCGCCCACCACCCACACCACCCCCCACTTTCCTATAAGCCCACACATACTCTCTCATTATCTCTCACCACTCAGTGTTTCTCTCTGTTTCCTCTGTTTCTCTCTCTCTCGTCTCTCTCTCTCTCTCTCTCTCTCTCTCTCTGTCTGTCTCAGTCTCGCACTCTTTCTCTGTTATGGTCTGTGTTGTTGTTTTTTCTCTCCCGCCTGCCTGTCTGTCTCTTGTCTATCTCTCCTTATCCCTCCACCTCCCTCCCTCCTCTCTCTACTCTCTCGCCCTCCCCTCCTCTCTCGGTCTCTCCGGAGTGAGCACATCCACACACTAGCGCACTTGTCTGCTTCACCAAAACTTGGTCAGTGGAATGCGTATTATACACACCAGCACACAGACATAAAGAGAGACCATCGAGCAACCAACTATTTCCCTTGACGAGTTAGCTCCCTTGAACTACATAGCGAATAACGAAGCAAATCTTGTATCCAAACTACAAAACTTGGGTAGCTCTTAATGGAAATAAATCCGTCCCACCCTCCAAGCACGCACGCAACACGCGCACACACACCACGCGCGCCGCGCGCGCGCGCACACACACCCACACACACACATGCATGCACTCAAACAGCACACACTACAAACACACCAATGAAAGATTTGGGCGAGTGGTCAAAATGTTTGCCAGCAAACGTCAATGCGTGAATCCCCTGGCCTCGCCCTTTCTTCTAGTTCGACAGGAAAATCGACTGATGTCCGAGTCCCTTTGATGGGTACTTAAAGCTAGTCTGACCCGCGCGCTTCACGCACGTTAAAACCCATGGCAGTCAAAAGTCGGTAAAATCAGGAGAAATCCGCTGCTTTTATGACCAATTCATAACTAGATTTCAAATCCGACCTACCCCTCCTCACCCAAAAATGGTGGCACTGCTCTTGAGATACCGCCTTTTCATACGGGAGCAGCCCTAATTTGAAAGTGATAAGTTCTCTTGACTAGTTTATACCAAATTAATATGCCACACTAATACACACACATACACATCTGCACAACACGCAACACACTACCACGCGCGCGCCATATTGCACACACATACCGCACGCATGTGGTTTATGGCGTTTATAAAAGAGTAAACGTCTGAAGGTGGATATAAAAAAAAAAGACAAGAGGATAAGTACAGCCTATTTAAAGGGATCAGACTCAGGCAGATCACGGCTGACGAAATAACAACAGCAGTTCTGTCCCCTTACGGTTGTGAGACGCAGGAGAATGTAGGTAACTAACATGAAATCGCCGTGTGTGTTTTCATTTCACACACACACTCCGCACGCACGCAACGCCACGCACACGCACACACACACACACACACACACACGACACCACCACCAATGAATTTTAACACATATATTTATTAGACAATTATAATGTTGAAACTGTATTCCAAAGAAATCATGGATAGAATTGTAAAAAACAAAAGAATGGTAGAAAGCTGCTATCTTTATGCATAGATACAACATTATATCTGTAAATGGAAACACTAGGTTATTCTCAAAGGAGATCACAGCTATACGCCAAGATGAGTGTCGTAGATTACTTGCTTGCTCACAAGAGATGAAAAGACATTATACATGAAGGTAAAGTCCTCTTACAGAATTTTCTGATCATTGTCCAATTTAATTAAATTTTCACCTTCCTAAACTTTAAATCAATTTTAGCAATTTCATATATAATGATAATGACAAATTAAAACTTAAAAGACCAACATGTTCACAGAGCTATAAGAAAGTGATGTGAAGTTTCAAGTGGGATGGAATTCTTGTAATCGATTATAAGGCATTTAGTCTTCCTTCAGTAAGTTGTCTTGCTCTCACGAACTCAATATAAAGTTAGATAACAAATAAATGTGCACAGCAATGCTCAACCAAAATGGTTGATGAGATCACTGGTGATTTTACACAGATTCTTAATCATGCGAAAACTAAGCTTAAGTACCTATTGGCAAAAAACGTTACGAGAAAAGGAAAGGCAAAAGTGTTTGATACTGATTGGCTACACATTAAAGAAAAGAAATGAAATCCTTTATTAAATGCCCTTGAACAGGGTCAAGCAATCGACACCTGTGGTCAAAAAATATTATGCATCTCGAAAGAAGTATACAAGTTCTTCAAAAAAAAAGAAAGCCGATAGAAGCTCTTTAGTAAATACCTTTAATGAGGCATTGTGAGAAGACCCAAATACGGTATGGATCTATTAAAAGAATTAAAATCAATCTGAAGAAGCCGGTCATGATAATAAAACAACTTGTTTGCCAAATGGATATTATCATTTAGACCAACTGATTGGGACAGAGCTGGATGTTTTCAGAAGAAGAAAAAAAAATCAGTAACCAAGAATTAAACAGATTGTTGAAAACATAGATAGATGTACCCAGTTGCTTAATGATTCAGTAACAGTTGGTGAATCAGGCAGCTTGTACAAAATTAGAACAAACAAATCACCAGGGACAGATGGTATAATTAACGAATGATTAAAAACAAGTCTTCCATTTACTTAGATCTTCTTGTCATTATTCCAATATCATTTGTCATCAGTAAATTAATCCCTGCATGTGGAAAAATGGTATAAAGGTTCATTTTACAACAAGGAGACCCAATGAATTGTTAATAATAATAGGGTTAACTCTTAATAACTGTCGAGGAAAGTGTATTTTGCCAGTGTTAAACAACCAGAATAAATTACATATTTGGATCAAACAACCTGCTATCAAGGACAAGTGGTTTTAGGCAATATATTCATATAAAAGAAACAATAGATCACATTTATCTTAAAAACAATTTGTGGATGTGCAATCAGAGAAAGAAATGGTATGACTATATTGTTTGCTTTGTAGATAAAAAGCATTTGATAAGTGTGGCAGTACGCGCTTTATTAAGATGCATACACTAGAATCAGGGGAAATACTTTGGATATCTTAAAGACCTGTAATACTAATCTTCAATATCATCATCCTCAGATACGGGTTTTGCTGAGACATTCTAATTAAAAGGGGTACACCAAGTCATACGCTTACCCCTACACTCTTTAATATATTTGTAAATACATTCCGAGAAACATAAAGTATAACTATTCCCCCTAAATAAACGTTACATCAAATGAAAAAGTATCCTGCTTGATGTATGCAGACGATGTTATATTGTTATCAAAGCATGAGTGGAACTTCACAGACAATTACTATCTATATAGTATAGTTGTATTGGTGTCTACATATTACTATAGAAAAAACAAGGTTGTTCGTATTTTTCTCGATCAGAACGATTATAGCTCCATGGCTTTAAAGTGTGGAGACCATTTATTCTAAAACACAGACAGTTAATAAATTATCTAGGTATAAATCTTTCAAAGATGGTAATTTCAACTAAAGTTCAAGAACATCTTAGCAACCAAGAAATAAAGCTGCACATAATCTACGAAGATATCTTGATAAAAGAAAATATTGATATTAGGATTTTCAATCACTATTTGATCCTGGTTTCACAATATTACTCTATGGTTCAGCAGATTTTTGCTACCATATAGTACAAAACGTTTGGTTTATTTGAATACTTTGAAATGCTTGGGGAACACTTTCCACATGAAAATGTACATTGCTAAATTTTGTATATATATATTCGGGTACATAAGAAAGCTATGCGCCTTCCATTTTAGCAGATTTAGGTAGATTTCCCCTTACTCTAGGCATTTGTTATGTTGTAGCTTTTGGATACATATACTTGAATCTAAAAAGAAAATTCATAGTTGAAAGGCAGAGGATAACCTGTTGCAACATTGGCTCGCAAACATCATGGATTAGTTCATCAAACATGATGATTGAACTTTGGCTTTGAGCATGTGTGAACAATCAATTCCATTCACATGCTAAACAAATACAACATGCGATATATACGAAGAATGCAAACTGTTACATATCATTTGGAACTAAAAAGGGAGAAGTATCACGGTCCGGTTTCATAATGATGTTACTAAAGATATCGAAGAGACCCGTACCCTTTTAGTACTATTTTGGATAGACAACAAAACAGCTACTATGTAAATTAAGAATTAGTGCTCCTATTTAGAAATCGAAATTGGTAGTACACGAAATATTGTAAGAGAAACACACTTTCCAAAAATTCAGGGAAATGAAGATGAGTTACACTTTGAATACCTGCGTTATGTATAAAGTAATATCGTTACGAAATTGATGGAAAATGTCGGACAAAGCAAAGTTTAGAATCAAATGTTCAGTCTCCCATCAGATATGATTGATGTTTAGATGTCCCACTACAGCAATTTGTGGCAAAATTGTTAGTATTTATTTTAACAAAAGCATGATAGTAGTTTGCGTTGTTTGTAATCTAACCTGTGCCTTATACAGCATTTGTTTGAGTTTCATGGCAATAAACCAATGTTCAATGTTCAATGTTGTTTCACACAACCTACACAAACCACACACACACCGTGCGCACTCACGCACGCACGCACGCACTCACGCACACGCACACGCACACGCACGCACACACACCACACACACACCCACACACACTTCGTTATATGATCTAGGCATGTAGAATACAGCAGGACCTATCAATATCATTGGCTTGTCCCCATACTTCACCTCGTTCGTGATGAAGAACAACAACAAATAAGTAGCTAGAACACTGTCTGGTCAGAATAATTCCCATGATTTTGGCTGTGTTTAATTGTTTCACGGCACCTGTGTGTAGTAGGATGATACATCATTACTTTTGAGAGCAATGAAGAAATGACATCCTTCTACCGCAGTTTTATTTCCACAGGGGCGACAGGACCTTTTATAAGTTTACGTCACGAAAACAGCCTGGTAATTGGTCCGGTGAACAACTGACAGCAACTCATATTGAACTTTTCACAATCTATTCTCAAGTATAGTTGACCAGAAGAGAAGCGGACACAACCCGTCAGCAACTTCGCCTATGCGGATCGCAACGAGAGTAACCGTAACGGTAGTGACAAAAGCATTAAAAAACCATATTCCTTTGTAGGGTAGACAAGTGAAGAATGTTTACATCTAAATTGAAAGTATCCTGGGACAGTTCCTCGGAATCTATCACGTTTTTAGCATCGAATTAAGCGTAACGATAGTGACATTTTAAAAAGTGCCTTACTCGGATCAGAAAACGGACCTAAAATGCTCAACAGACGTGCTAGTCGTTCCAGTTTCACTTCAGTCTTGAGAGGAGAGTGATGTCAATCTTTGCAAGTCTTAACATTGATAAATAGACTATCATTAGCTATTGAGGAAAGCGTGTCTTCGTAACGATAGTGACATCTCTGACGGACCTTGAAATTTGGTGGCTTCAAAGTGCCGTCTAATGTACCAGAATTTTTTTTCTCAAAGGCATATTCTCAATTTCCGACGTAACGTTATCTTATTTTTGATAGTATTTTTGGCATCAATCTTTCACTTGCTGCTGAGAATGTCTTCAAATTTCAGTGGCACATCAAAGACACGCATTTTGGCACCCTCGTGGTTTCAGAGTGCGTATTTTGTGTGAAATGAAGAAATATAATCTTATTTGTGTGCAATTACAGGTAACATATCAAAATCTTCATTAATTTGCAGCAACTACAAATTTGCTGTCAATAACCTCTCCCAGATTTTTTAATTTGTTAAGACACATTTTTCGGCCTTTTTTGAAAAACGCTCATATGTGTCTATGACGAGAGGACTGTAAACACAATTTTCAATTAAATTACCCCTACCCCTTTCCTTCTTTCTTTAAAATTTAATTATATGCGCATGTAACATAGTAGAGCCCTATTTTTATTTTTGGCAAACAAGAAAATTGAAAAGCATATTGACAAAGCTTTCAGAAAAAAACATAGTGACCAAACCCCCCCCCCCCCCCCCCCGCCGGGGTAAGGGGGGTCTACGGACACCTGTAGTGTAGGTCTAAGCCTCTTACTCTTAGAAAATTAATAATTTAAGTTGCGTGATTCGTAAGGCCATACTCCTGATCTGATACTGTTTTAAACTAATTGTTCATGCGATAGAAACTTGTTCCACATCATCAATATTTCTGTAAGATACTTTAGTCCTAATATTTTATTTTCGCTTCGTTAATTCCCCCCCCCCCCCCCCCCCCCCCCCTCTGCCACAAAGCAAAGGTGAAGGTCGCAGCCTGCACGCTCATCCATCCGGGTTACATGGCATGATACGGTGACATGGTGATCAATCGTCTAGGCCTAACTTGATCTGGATTCGTACGTCGAGAAGGCAGTGAAATCGACGAACACTGAATTTTCCGTATATTTTTTTTCAAGACTGAAATGAATGTGGGATAAATAATAAGTACGTCGTCTTGATTATGAGGTAAGGCTTGATCTGTAGGCCTAGGCCTTGTTGTGTGTGCTATCGCCGGAAGTGCGATAATAAGTATTGCATGGGCAGAGATGATGCACGAATGAACACGAACAACAGTTGTCAAATGCGCAAATAAAACGAAACAACCGGGCCGTCAACGCCCCACACTCGGTACATCCCTTTTGTTACAGAAAATATAAGTTAACGACGTTAAAATGAACCTATTTGTACACACCTGAAGTCTTGTGTTTCTTTTTAAACAGCGTTTTTGTATATCTAATGGAGAGGCTTCTTTCCAGTATGAGTATCTGATCTGTACAGCACAACAGTAATCCCTGCAACAAATGATTGTATTTCTTATGCTTTTTGTAGATGCATCTGACTGCTTTGATCGTTGTGAGTTGAAGGCTCATATCAAAATCAAGTATCCTGCTAACTTTAACCCTCCAACGCCTTGTATTTTTAGAGAAAATTAGAGAAAACGACAATGTTAAAGATTGGAGATTGCAAGGTTAAAGGTTGCATGCACAACAGTAATCTCTGCAACAAATTATTGTCTTTCTTGTGTCCTTTATTGATGCATCTGACTACTTTGATCATCGTGACTTGAAGGCTCACGTCAAAATCAAATATCCTGCTAACTTTAACCCTCCAACACCTTATATTTTTAGAGAAAACGACAACGTTTAAAGTTTGGAGTGCACGGTTAAAGGTCGGGCCACGGACGCAAACACACACAAACACACACACACACGCACACACACACACACACACACACACCACACACACACAGACGCACAAAACCGAACACGTGCGATACTATAGACTCACTTTGTTTTAAAAAAACGACGTGAGCCCAAAATGTTCTACTTAAACACCTTTGTTTGCAACCCTTGAGGTCTGCTTAATATGAAATTATTTTAGGTTGATAGTTTTTTTGTGCAAAATTCCTCTCCCACCCTTTCCTGATATTGTTTATCCTGGTAACGGACAGCTTCAAAAGATGTTGCCCTTTGTTTACCCGTTTTAAACACAGAATTTTCGGTTAACAGAACCCTGTGCTTGCAAATGTTAGCACTCACCTAACCAAATGAGAATCGCTGTCCAGATCTACAGCAGACAGCTGTCTCCTGAAGCCTCATAGGGTTGTCCCAGTCGCACTGATGTTCCACCTCCAGTCAGAGCTCCCCAGTTACCAATATTGTCAAACAAATATAATGAAATTTATGTTTAAGTTAAAAACTTTAACACTACAGTAGAGTTAACTTAAACTCTACTTTGTCAAAACCAGACAGAAAACTTGTAATTAAAGCCTAAACCCTTAACAAATGTACAATTAAGTACAATTGAACCTCCTTTATAACATTCCCCATTATAGACTCCCTCCCACATAAGACCCACTCCTCTGAGACACTGCCCTTCTTTGAAAGTATTAAAATCACCTCCTTTATAAAATAAAAAAAGACCCCTCCCAGGAGCAGAAGAAGGAAGTGAACAGTGGGGAAAATGTAAAAAAAAAAAAAGTTCTTGGCCCAGCCAGCCGCACGTCCTGCTGATCGGTCCGCAATGTGATGCCACGCTAAGCAAGAGAATGACCCAACCAGCCTGGTCCCGTTGATCGGTCCACAACATCATGAACAAGATGCCACGCCAAGCAAGAGAATGACCCAGCCAGCCAGGTCCCGCTGATTGGGTCCCCAACGTGATGACGCGTCAATACAATAAAGCAGCAAATCGAACTAAAATTTAAAAAATAAATGGAACTAAACTCAAATAAAAGAAAGAAAAAGAAAGAAGCGAGTGTAGAACTGATTTGGAGACTCAGGACACAAAAGTGCCCAAGCCCGGTACGATCTTGATCTTGATTATTTGACAAGCAGAGTCCAATTCAGGACCGGGCATTAAACACCAGTTGGTGAAGAACTTGGGGAGAGCAACTCTTTGGAAAAGTAAAAAAAAGCCTATCACTAGACTGACCCAGCCAGCCAGGTCCCGCTGGGGATCGAGGTCCAAGCCAAAAAATGGGGGGAGGGGTAGTATGGGAGGGGGCTGGAGAAGGGGGAGATGGGATGGGCTGGGGAGGGGGGAGGAAGGAGTCTTCAGTTGGTGTGCCCAGCAGACGGTATGTTGATAATGTCTGGCAGTCTGTTCCACTGGATGGTTGTTCATGGGAAGAAGAGTTTCTGTAGATGGTTGTATTGGATGGTTCAACCACAAAACATGTCTTGTTATTCCTCGTCATATTCCACACTATGTGTGATGTCTGCCTCCTGTCGTGGGATGATCCTGCGTTTTGATGGAGCCACAGGTGTTACGTACTGCTCGGATGGTAATGCAGGTAGCTCTCCGTGGACTATTTGAAAGGCACGGCCGAACTATAAAAGAGGGGAGCGCTGACCCCATGAAGGAGTCACCCGATGAGACCGTCTGCAATGACAGTGAACAGGAAGGCACAATAATCAAAACGCCCAAGCCCCGAGCAGATCAGATCCCTGCCGAAGCGGAAAACGAACAACTCCGTAAAGAAAACCAAGATCTCCGGGAGCGCCTCAAAAGCCTAAAGGAAAATCGAACCTCTGCAACGCCTGCAGAGGAGGGCACAAAAGACATTTGTGCCCTGCTCACCCAACTGCTGACACTTACCGGTGGTGCAAGATGCAGGGCTTCCTGAGCTTACTCACCACCCTGGCCGCTGGAAAAGGACTGCAAAATGGAGGCACACCCCAATAAGAAGACACAGAAAAAGAAGCAAGAGCTGTCTGTGTTTCAATGGAACTGCAGGACCATCAACAGAAGGGCCCCCTTTCTGTTGAAATACCTGCAGGACCTGCCTAGCGTAGACATACTGATGCTTCAGTCACTAAATGTGAAAAAGAATGCACTCCCCAAGCTAGAGGGATACCACCATCCGCCAACTGTCGGAATCTAAAACGATCGAGTCATGGTCGCAACATATGTCAGTACGCTACTAACATATTGCGACATGGACATCCACACCGGGGAAGTAGAATGCAGACTCTCCACCTGTGGAATCTGCATTCCTACCACCGGTACCAATCAAACCAATCTGGTCAATGTCTACTACCCTGAAGGCAGCCATAACGAAAAGGAAGTAGACTGGCTAAACACAATTGCCACCGACGAGAACAGTTGAGTGGTGGCTGGCGATTTCAACGTCAGCCACAAACAGTGGGACACTGGTCAGACCCAAACCCTTGGGACCCACCTAGCCAACACTGTCTTGGACTCCAACCTAACTGTCCTCAATGACGGCCGATTCACCCGACTTGGATGAGGCAAGCAGCGCTGCACTGCTATAGACCTCACAATAGTCTACCCAGACCTACAACTCGATGCCGAATGGGACATAGGTTTTGACAACCTACAGTCTGACCACCTACCACTACACTTTGTAGTCGAGGGCTCAGACACCTATGTCCTAACAGATCGTGACCTATCACCGAGATACGAACATGAGAAAGCAAATTGGGGATGTTTCAAATCCTGTCTTGACGCGGAATGTCTCATACATGACCCTCAAGACACAGACACCGAAACCTACTATGAGAACATCAGACAGATGATCCTCAGAGCAGCAGACGCTGCAATCCCTAAACACACTCCGAGACCAAATGGCAAACACCAATTCACCTCGGAATGGTAAAACGAAGAATGTGACAAGGCCACATCCGCCAAAAGATACGCTCTAAGAATATTCCAAACAGACGTATCAAAACCCAATGAAGATGCGCTCGTGGAGGCTACAGAAGCCTGCAAGGCAGTTATAGATGAAGTCCGAATCAGACATTGGGAACAATTTTGCCGAGACGAAATACGAGACCCAAGCGACACCACCAAAATGTGGAGGAAAATCAGAAAACTCAAACGACGCGCGCGCCCAGCCAAGAAACCACTCCTCATAGATGGAAAACTCACTCGAAATACACAAGAAAAGGCAAACGCATTAGCTGACGTCTTCGCCAGAGCAAGTCAAACAGAGTACCTCTCTGATGAAATGATCCAAACAAGACTGGAAGCGGAAGGAAACTTTGAAGAACCTGTGTTGAGCGATAACACAGCCCCCTTCAACAGTAACCTCACATTCTAAGAATGAAATCGGCAATTATTAAACTAGGGATGGGCAGCAAAGCCTCAGATGCAGATCCCATCTCCTACCACATGATTCGCCACTTCACAAGACCGATGCAAAAAGTGCTCCACACATTTTACCAGACGTGCTGGTCATCAGGTACAATTCCTGCAGCCTGGAAAGAAGCCCAGGTGTGTGCCATCCCCAAAGAAGGCAAACCACTCAAGCTCCCAACCAGCTACAGACCCATTGCTCTGACCCCCCACCTTGGCAAGGTGTACGAGAAAGTTGTCAAAGAAAGGCTTGAGTACCATCTGGCAAAACATGACATACTCCCAATATCGGACCACTCTTGTTTCTTATTTATATAAATGATATAGTTAATGGCATAGCATCTAACGTTAAACTTTTCGCTGACGACACCAGCATGTCCCTATCACTCAATAACTATGTTACTCGTACAGAAATGATTATTTAACAAACATTCTACCTGGCCTTGTTGCAGACAGAAACCCATACCATAGACGAAGACTCTTAGAAAGAAATGTGCCTAAATGCAAAACAGAATTATATAAAAAGTCATTTGTCCCATCTACAACGCTCCTGTGGAACTCTTTGCCAAACGATATTAAAGCATGCAACTCTTTAAGCACAATTAAGCGTTACTTGTCGGCAGAAGATCCTGTTGTACCACCTCATTTCTATCTTGGCAAGAGGGAACAGCAAGTGATGCACTGCCGTCTCCGTCTTGGCATGAGCGACTTAAAGAATGATATGTTTAATCGACATCTAGTCGATGACCCATTTTGTGCTTGTGGTAACGGGGCGGAGACGGTGGAGCATTACTTGTTGCATTGTATTCTCTTTAATGGGGAGCCCGTGCTCGTACAATTTCAACACTTCCAATAGAATATTGTATTGTCGAAACACTTCTCAAGGGTAACCCTACACTACACACATTAATACAAACATTTTGATACTATTTGAAACTGTCCATGAATATATTTCCGAAACCAACAGGTTTTAAGTCATGTTTGTATTTATTTTATTTAACTATTTATTTATCTTATTTATTAGCACTAGTAGTATTGAAATTTAAAAAAAAAGCAATACTGTCTGTATATCAGAAACGTGTACGAATTGTGTGTGCTTCTCCAATGCTATTCTGGCTGATTCACAGTTCATGTTGTACTATGGATAAATTATTGTTTTGTTTTTCACCTTGGTCTCTTCCCAAATCTTACAAATTGGTAAACTTATTACTTTTATTATTAATATTATTATTATTATATTAATTATTATTATTATTATTATTTATATTATTATTATTATTATTATTATTTATTATTATTATTATTATATTTATTATTATTATTATTACTTTTGTTTTGTTCACACTTAAAACTCTTGTTTGTATTCACAGTTTATATTGGTTTAAGCGCAGTCTCCATCTGTTCAATCAAATGTGCAATTATGATGTTAATTTAAGGAGCACGGTATAAGCTTCGAGCTTGTTGTTGCTCTAATTGTCTTTTTGTTTGACTCGTTTCTGAGTGAGTGAATAAAGATTTGCTTAAACCATACTCCCAATATGTCAAGCTGGCTTCCGCAAAGGAAGAAACTGCATCGAGCATGTTGTAAGCCTCGTGGAATACATCAAAGATGGATTCAGGAAATCAAGGAGAACCCTTGCTGCCTTCTTTGACATCAAAAAGGCATTTGACTCCGTTTGGCATGCCAAGCTACTGGACAAGATGCATAAACTTGGCATCAATGGCTGCCTCTACCAATTTGTCAGAAATGTTCTGACAGACAGGCAAATGGCGGTCAAAGTTGGCTCCTCCACGTCCCAAACGCACACCCTAGACATGGGTGTACCACAGGGCAGCATCATCGCCCCACTACTATTCAGCATCATGCTTCTTGATCTGGACAAAGTCATCCAAAAAAGCATTGACGAAACCATCGTCTGCACTCGAAAAGGAACCCGAAAAGCCTACAAGCTCAACATAGCACTATATGCTGATGACTTGGCCATATGGACTGATGCTGCGGCCTGCGAACAAGACAAACTAAAACTCGTACAAAAATGTGTCGATACCACCAACACATATATGAAAACAAACGGATTCGAACTGTCTGCCGAAAATACAGTTTTCATGGTTTTCCAGCCCAAGATGGGAAACCAAAAAAGACACAAATCGATAACTCTTGATGGACACACCATCAAACCCAACAATCAGGTAAAATTCCTAGGTGTTACCATCACCAAAGACCTAAAATGGGCAACCCACGTCAGTAACCTTACAGCCAAAGCCGGGAGAGCTGTTGGCCAAATCAAGTTTCTCAGCAGAGAATCTTGGACCACGCCCACAAACCTAGTGCACCTAAGAACCGCACTTGTTGGCGCTGCTCAATGTGGCGACAGTGTGCGTTCTCAGGCTCGTACGTTTTTGTTGTTTTTCATCGTTTATCACTTGGATTCAGTTTCGTAACTGTGCAAGATGTTTACTAACAGTACCAAGTTTGCTGTGGGGTGCCTGATGTTGCTGTTGATGTGTGTGTGTGACTGTATTTCTCAACCGACGAGTGTCAACCCTGACTGGCTTGCCACGCCCACTCACTACAACATGGCGGACCTTTTCAAACTTCGTTCGTCGCCACTGTCTCACGTTCGTCCGTGTTTCGATCTCCCAAAGGAGCTACGGTCCCGCAAACGGGGACGGAAAGGTGGTGTGAGAGCGAGAAACAAGGTCAGGAAATATGAACCATACCTTCCAACTGTGATCATGGGCAATGTGCAATCGGTCAACAACAAAACAGACGAACTTTCTGCTAACACTTTGTACTCCAATGATTTTAGAACGAGCAGTTTGATGTGTTTTACAGAAACCCGGCTCACTAGTAATATTTCTGACGATCATGTTTCTCTAGATGGTTTTACATTATTGAGGGGGGACCAAGGAAGCGGGGAGGAAGGGGGGAGGAGGGGTGTGTGTCTATGTCAACAAACAGTGGTGTCATCCAAACAACATTTGTGTCAAAGAGGTACATTGTTCACCATCACTAGAATTGCTGACCCTTGGCATTCGACCTTATTATTTGCCACAAGAATTTTCTCACGTGCACGTGATAGTCGTGTACGTGCGCCCAAGGCCAACGAGAGTGAAGCAGCGAACGCAATAGCCAGCCATATTAACGACCTGGAAGCAAAGGCACCTGACTCTTTAAAACTAATTACTGGTGATTTTAATCACATCTCTCTTAAAAAGACGCTTCCTAATTTTAGCCAACATGTTACTGTACCTACCCGAGAAAACAAGACGATTGATTTGTTTTATTCTAACGTTCAAGATGCCTATTCTTCTGTGCAGCTGCCACCTTTGGGACGTTCCGATCACAACCTAATTCATTTGTTGCCCCGTTACAGACCTGTTGTTAAACGTCAACCACCTGTTACTGTGTCAGTGCGAGACTGGTCGGATGAATCCGTTGATGCGTTGAGGGGGTGTTTCGAGTGCACGGACTGGAATGTGTTTGTTGATGCATGTGATGGTGTGAATGAGCTGGCCGATACTGTTACGGACTACATTACATTTTGTGAAAGTAATGTGGTTCCAACTAGAAATGTAAAATGCTTTGCCAATAACAAACCATGGATCACCAAACAGATGAACAAGAAAAGATCTTTTTGTAGTGGAAAGAAGGATGATATGAAGGAGGCTCAGAGACAGGTAAAGAAAGTTTTAGAACAGGTGAAAGAAGAGTACAAACATCAGATAGAAAACAAACTAGTGTGCAATGACATGAAAGGGGTGTGGGAGGGGATGAAGCTGATGAGTGGGTATAAGGGAAAGAGTGGGAGGACAGATACGACTTCATCATCATCCTTTGAATCAAACAAACTGAATGACTTTTATGCACGTTTTGATAATAACGATTTTAGCCAAGAACGAAGTGAGTTAACTGATTTATTGAATGAAGGTAGAGAACAGGAAAATCAGGAAACAATCGCTGTTTCAGAAGATGAAGTTCTGCTGCATTTAAAAAAAGTGAAGACGAACAAAGCTCCTGGCCCGGATGGGATTCAAACTTGCACACTGAAATATTGCGCAGCTCAACTGTATAGGATCTTAACCACTATTTTTAACCTGTCTCTAAGTCAGTGTAAAATTCTATCAATCTGGAAATCATCCTGTATCATACCTATTCCAAAGAAAACACATGTGACATGTATGAATGACCTCCGTCCTATAGCATTAACGTCTGCAGTTATGAAAGTGTTTGAGAGAGTGATGCTTTTTCATTTACATGTTTTTGTTAAACCGTTTGTAGACCCTCTTCAGTTTGCCTACAGAAGGAACAGGGGTGTTGATGATGCTATTCTTTTTGTTTTAAACAAAATGTATGCGCATCTTCATAACCCTAATACCTATATACGTTTAATGTTTTTCGACTTCTCTAGTGCCTTTAATACTATTCAGCCTCACCTTCTAGCAAAGAAACTCCTAAATATGAAAGTCCCCTTTTCAACAGTCGTATGGGTGTTAGACTATCTCACCAACAGGCCTCAGTTTATCAAACTCAATGATACTTGTTCAACTGTTTTAGTTACTAACACTGTGGCACCCCAAGGTACAGTGCTCTCACCATTTTTATTTACTCTTTACACGGCAGAATGTAGAAGTGAAAGTCAAAATTGTCCCCTAGCGAAATTTGCAGATGACTCGGCTCTGACAGGACTTGTGACTGACAACGACGACACTGAATACAGAAATGAAATAAATAAGTTTGTGGAGTGGTGTGATGAAAATTATCTCTCGCTTAACATTAAGAAAACAAAAGAACTTGTAATCGACTTCAGGAAAAAGACCCCAGGAATACAGCAGATTACTATTAAAGATGAAATAGTGGAGCAAGTCGATTCATATAAATATCTCGGTGTGACCATTGATAAAAAAAAACCTCTCCTGGCATGAACATTCCAGTGCTCTTTTAAGAAAACTAAATAGTCGCATGTATTGCATACGTAAGATGAGATCTTATAATGTTCGCTCTGAAATCCTACAAATGTTTTATTCTTCTGTTATCTGTAGTGTTTTAACGTTTGGTGCAGTGTGTTGGGGGGGGAATATTTCTAAACAAGATAAAGGTCGACTAGAGAAAGTTATAAAGAAGGCTGGTGGGGAGGTGGGGAAAAGACAACAAAACTTCAACGACATGTACACTAGAAAACTGACCGACAAACTGAAGACGATAATGACTGACAAGACACATCCTTTACATGACGACATTAACAGCAGACGATCGGACAGAAGCGACAGACTGTGAGCCCCACGTGCAAGAACATCAAGGCACCTAAATTCATTCATTCCCTCTGCCATTCGTCTGTACAATTAGAATGCAGACTGACTAGTTTGACCGGTACATGTGCACGGTAGGTGTTGGTGTGTGGTGTGATTGTTGAGCGTGCTTTGGTGTGTGTATTGGGGGGGGGGGGAGCGTGGGGGGGGTGGGGAGGGTGGGAGGGGGGGGGGGGGGGGGTGGGGGGGGAGAGGAGCAGGAGTAGGTGTCCTTGGGGGAAAAGGGGGTGGGTTAGGGGGGAGCGGGGCAGGGGGACGGGATAATGTTTTAATCATACAGTTTTCCTTTTAATTATCTGACACTGATGTATGCTTTTGCTTTATAAATTCCTTTGTGATGTTCGATTTATGCATACTGCTTAATATCTTATCTTTTGTATGTGTGCTCTTAATATCTTAATGTAAATTTAATTAATATTTACATTTTATTTATTGGACGATGTTAATGTATTTACTGTTTTCCTCTGTCCTAATATTTTATATGTAAATTTAATCAATGTTTACATTTTATTCATTGGACGATGTTAAATGTTTTTGCTGTTTCCCTCTGTGATGTTTGAGTTATATATAATGTATGTTTTAGTATTGTTTGTTTATCGAGCCTGTGAATGTGCTTTGTAATTTCCCCAGGGATCATTAAAGTTATTGATTGATTGATTGATTGATTGATTGATTGATTGATTGTCCGCTCCAAACTAACATACGGACATGAAGTGTTTTTCAACGCCTCGGACTCAAGTTGGAAACAACTAGAAAGGGTGGAAATGGCCGCCCTCAAACACGCCCTGGGACTACCCCCGCATGCGAACAATGCTCTGGTATGCCAAGAGGCAGGGTGGCCCCCCCCTCCGTGAGGAATGTCATCGAAGATGTGCTAACTTTAAAGTCCGCACCTCGATAGTACCAAACACTTAAAAATTTATCAAAGCATAAGTGAACCCGTAAGTCTAGGCGAGTGGGGAAGCAGAATGGGCAGTGATTGTATTTGTACTAGCCTACTGGGCCAACACAGCTGGAAACACCCACAGAGAGAGACAGAGACAGAGAAAGAGACACGTAGAGAGAGAGAGAGAGAGAGAGAGAGAGAGAGAGAGAGAGAGAGATGAGGCGCGAGAGAGAGAGAGAGAGTTGGCTGTACTGTGTGCGTGCCAGCAGATCTGCGAGCTAGCCTGCTGTGCCCGTGACGAGTCTTAGGGTCAGGGACTGGATGGATGGGGGGAGGAGATGCAGTAAAGGAGGAGGTGAGTGGGTTTCACGATAGTGCATAGGTGGGAACTTAACGATCCGAATTGAACGGACGTGCATGTTACACGAACAGTACCAACACCATCTCCAAATATACACGGACGGCTCTGTCCTACAAGATGGAGAAGTTGGCAGCGCTTTAGTGATCCCAGACCTGGGAATCAACAAAAAAAGTACCAACTGAAGAAAGGGGTCAGTATCTTCACAGCTGAACTGCTGGCCATTCTAATGGCATGCAACACTGTGAATGATATGCCACAACCCCCCAGAGCAGTTGTCATACTGTCAGACTCAAAATCCTCTCTCCAAGCCCTGGAAAAGGCAGGAACACGAAACAGACAAGAAATGCAGGTGGAAATCCTATTTCTAGCCCATCAAATAATCTGCAAAGGAACCGAATTGACACTTATGAGGGCTCCCCTCACCACTTGGGAATAAAGGGAAATGACCTATAGCAGACAGAGCTGCAAAGTCGGCCACCAAGATCGGACAGCCCTTCGATCTAAGACTATCCCAATCTGAAGTCGTGAACAAGGTACGCACCTATGTCCACAAAGCCCAAATTGACTACATGAAAGCTTAAAGTCATTCTCATGTACAAAGTACACTACGACTTACCTCCACAATACCTGACAAATCTAGTTACACAAGCCTCACAAGGATATGGTTCAAGTAATTATATTTTACTGCATACAAGAATAGGTAAATTTAAGTTGAGTTTTACTTTTTCAGGTTCCTCCATTTGGAATTCCCTTCCATCTGCCATTAAACTATGCTTCTCGATCTCAACCTTCAAAGCGAGTCTTCGAGAGACACTAACATTCGACCCTTCATAATTTCTTCTTCTTTATTTTTACTTCCCTGAGTCCTATTTCCTGGTAAGCTTCATTGTTTATTATGATGTCAGTATGTATCCACTTCATTTTGTTTGTTTACTATTCTCCTACAATGTACCCGTTTCATGTTAAATGTAATGCTTAAATATCCTCAATTTAATGCAAATTGTACATGTGTGCTTGCGTGCGTGCATGCATGTGCGTGCGCGCGTGCATGCATGTGTGCATGGTTGCATGCAGGTATGCACGCGCGAGTACTAAAATGTATGCTTATGCAAGTTTCATAAATCCATATTTCAGCTTATCACCTGCTTTATTATCTTTGTGTTCAGCTCTGTAGGTGTAATAGTATGCCTTGCCACGTTAATGTTCTACGTTAATAGGTGTATCAAGGACAGATTGGAAGAATAGGCGTTGCCTAAAATCTATATCCTTGGAAAATAAAGTTTATTTTTTTCTAAGTTAAGAAATCTCTCTCTCTCTCTCTCTCTCTCTCTCTCTCTCTCTCTCTCTCTCTCTCACTCTCTCACTCTCTCTGATAACAAAAGCTACGTCTGCGTACTCTAGCAAACTCATTTATTAGGGAGGGCTTTATGTGACAGAACAAGTCTAGATTTCAACACTTTTAGCAATTTTTCTTCTCGTTCATTCTTTCTTCGTTCAGTCCAGCAAGTCCACACCAACAACAGCGGATGTAGAGCAGAGCTGAGGGGCAACAAAAACACAACCATGGTCTGATAGATCTTGTCTAATGCAGTGACACCATTGGAAACCATCGCCATGACAACTCCAAATAAAACCCAGCACATCACTTCTGGGAACGCCATCTTCCTTATCAGGTGGACAGAGGAATACAGAGTTTTATTGGTGATGTCCAGTGTGATTCTGTTCTTTGGTGTCCGTCTGTAGATGAGAAGCTGTCCAGCTGAAATGATAAAGCATGCTGTTGTGTTGATTACTGCGATAAGGTAAAACCATGTAAAGCTCTGACGGGTCTTGTAGCGTTGAAATAAAGCCAGACGACACAGACCAGACTGTTCAGAGAGGCCCCAGTGTGACAGTCCAGGGAGAAACGGTATCAATGCCAGTATTATTCCGGTAAACCATATTCCTACACAAGCTACAGTCATTGAACGGTTAGTGAATCTCCAGGAACCTGTTTGAAAGTAAAGGGCAATGGTGTGATGCAAGGTGATCAGCAAGACAATGAACACTGACATATTTCTGGACAACAAGAAGATAAAACCACTGGCCTTGCAGGCTACGCTTTGTGTCCACAGGTTTTCTAAATGGATATACTTCCCGAATGTTATATGATTTATCGCAATAGTCACAACAACGTGACTTCCCATGAATATATTTGCACAATATAAATGATTGAGAGTAGCGAGGAGAGTATTTTGAAACAGGCTTTTGAAGTACAAGAATGCAATGAAACACACCACATTCCCACCAATGGCAGACACACTAACAAACCAACAGAAAATGGAATGCACTTCAGACGGTAATAAAGAGCAACATGAAGGAAGCACAGCATGGACTGTCCAACAGTTTGTTGATTTGAATCGGTTAGGAAGTATATTATCACAGCAAAATCTATAATATGAAGAATAAATTCTCCGTAGTTTGAGTAGCACTGAAAGTAAGTCAGCAGGAAATTCTTTGATGGGATTCTTTGTGATGTCTAATTCGTGTAGATGTGGCATGTTCTTAAAGCCTACACTTCCAAATGTTTCAAAAAGAGTGCAGGAAATATTCATGAATGTCAAGCGAGGCAAAAATGTGGATAAATAGTCGTCCAACAGAGTAACGTGTGTTTTTGACATGTGAATGTGGCTCAGCGAATAATGAATTTTGTGTGCTGTTTTTGTTATTACATAAAGAGGGTTGTTTGTAACAGACACACACCTCAGATTGGGCAGTTGGAGAAAAACAGCCATATCAAGAGTCGTCAGACTGTTGTTGTCAAGGTTGATTAAACGCAAATTGCTGAACTTTAGACTTGAAACGTTATGCAGAGAACAAGAAAACAGACTGAGATAAATAAGAAAGGAGTTGCTATGAAAATCTTTCAGTGACATGCCTGAGTTTGCAGCATCCAAATATCGAAGTTGAGGAAAGAGACTGGCTGGAAAAGGACTGGTGCACTGGAAAGAATAGCCTTGACACAGACAACCTTCAGGACAGATCATGTCACACATCAGTTCATCATCCCTCTGTGGGCACTGACCAAAGCCATCACACAGATGGTTTACATGAACACAGACTGTGGACTCCAGACATTGATAGTAATGAGGACATTGGACCACCTCACACTCTTGTTCGTCTTCCCCATACACACAGTCAGAGAGCCCGTTGCATCGAGTGTAGACAGGCAGACAATAGAGCCACTCTGTGTTACAGCTGTAATGAGTGTCAGGACAGGACTGCTCGTCAGTCATCACCTGCTGACTAAAGTACCCTGCCCCATCTAAATTGATGTGGAATCGTTGGTGTTTAAGTTTATGATTCATTGTATACTGAAATGCCTCTGTTTCGGAGCATTCCATTTCATCAGAATCATCTGCACAATCTGAATATGTATTACATCGTTGATTGTGCGAAATGCATTGCTCATTAGAACACAAAAAAGCATGGCAGGAGGAAAATACACAAAACGTCTCATCACCATTATCCGGGCAGTCTTGTTTAAAGTCACAGACAAAAGTGTGATGTATTGTGGTGAAATCGTCATCACATCTAAACATGGCGTACGAGTTTGCAGGAGTTTTTCCACCAGCTGTTGTGGGACTAGGAGAGGTCTGATTGTCGCTGACATTGATGAACAAACAGAACTGGGAGTAGCTACGTTTTTCACAGGGGCTGTCAAAACCACAGAACAGAAATGTGTGCATAACATGGCGATTACTACAAGGATGTAAAAACTGACGTTTGTTTGCAAAGTTTGACTCAGACCAAATTATATTAGAGAAGACGATCAGTAATGAATAATGGTCCTTATGTTTAAATGGGATATCACACAAGCCGCCTTCTATACCAGATTTGCTTGAATCATTTAGTTTCATACCTGCTAACCATTTATGCTGGATTACGCTCGAAGGAACGTATGGTCTACTAACTCTGAAATGGTTCATGTTGTAAATCAGACTGTCGCCAGACCACTTCATAAACTTTCCATACATAAATGGTACACCAATCCAGCCTGACGTCAAATGTAGGAACAACCAAAATTGATTAACTCGATTCAAAATACGTAAAGCATGTTCCTGTTCATTCCTAGTTTTCATTGAAGCCAGTTTTCCCCCAACTCCTCTACATTTGTAATCCATGCTCTGCATATTTGGGTATTGTCCAATAACCAGTGTGAAACATTTGTTCCGTGAAGCCACCAGCCCCATGCATTGAGGACTGCTGAAAGGACAGAGCTCTGTTTCATCCTGTCCACTGTCACACTCTGGTCTCAGGTTGCAGTGCAGGTGATCCTGGAATTGAGCGTAGTGACTGACAGAGCAGTTGTACCTGCCATTGGACACCTTCACTGGTTGGACACTTTCAGGGAGCATGGAGAAGTAGAGTTTAAGATGAACGTATAGTCCTCTGTCAATTATTTGAAAACACTGTGTATGAACAATCATTGCAGGTGTAACATAATCAAGGCATAGCCACTCAACGCTTTGTTTGGCTCCACTAGTCTTTACGAACTGGAGAATTATATCTTGCTCAGTGTAATAATCTTCACATAAGACCCGGATAGCTGCAACTTGCTTAGGGAAAAAACCCCCACATACGTGGAATAGTTTTAACTGCTGAACGCTGATCATGATTGTGTGTGCTGGAGGGGCTGTGAGTACTTCAATTGGTATCATCTTCCATCTTGAATCTGGTTTTATCACATATCCTGCATATTCAGATGTTGGAATTAAAACAATGTGAGGGAACTTGATTTGTTTTATAGTAAATCTAACTGATGGGTTATTTGTGTGTCGTATTAAATAAACTTGTTCTTTACGGGTGTGAACAAAATGGTCTTCAAGTGTATGCTCATCACACTGCCAAAAAAATATGATAGGTTGTTTCAGCAAATTAACCATAATTTCTGATCTCCACTCACGTTCTTCACACCAGTATGCAAACCGCTGAGCATGAACACTCAAGGGCTTATATTCTTTTAAATGTAGAACACAGAGAGAAGAAGACTGCCCACAAACAGCAAACACTATACCAGAGTGTGCTGCGTAGTGAGGCTGATGGTGGTCACAGTTTGAAGTGTTGGTGTGAAGGATGGTGTAGTTGATGGTGCTGTCCCTCCACATGTAGTCTATCCCTGGACACACAGCTCTCAATATGGAAGAACCAGGTGAGGTGTGCAGGCCAGACTGGGCCACGATCCCCTGACCTGTCAGCAAGGCAGATGGTATAAGGAATATCTTTGCAGCTATGATGATGCAGTTAAGCAAAGCCATGTAAACTGTCATGTAATTTATGTCTGTCATAGTACACATTAAAGATTCTGACAGAACTAAAATGATGATGATGATTATGATGATAATGCTACTGCTGCTGCTTCTGCTGCTGCTGCTGATGTTGACGACGATGGTGTTGACAACGACGATAATAGATGGTGATGTTTCTGCTGTGTGTTCTGAAGACGATGCTTGTGGTAGTAGTTAGGCAAAGGAGTTAACGATACTATTTATTGATTCCAATGCAAAGGCTGTGCTGGTTAGCTGTAGCATTGTCAATAGACTGGGCAAGGAACTGAAATATTAGCAGAGGGATCAACAGATGCACACTTCCCTCAATCACACCTCTCACAGAAGATGCAAAAGAACTGGACCCCAACTGGTTTTATTTTGTATCAAAAAGCATATGCAACTTCCAGTGTTACATGGTTGTGTGCAATATAATTTCATTCGCCTTAGTGAAAAGCAGCTGTGTCTTTTAATACAAAAGTGTTCTATGGATTTCTTATAATTATTTAAGAAGTGACAAAGAAAGGACAGTTTGTTTAGTACTTATTAGATGGATGTATTTTAAGTCCTGCACATTAAAACACCCAACAATTAATATAACAACTGTAGAGTCTAAACTCTACAAATGACAAATGCTTAATCACTGTTTGTTACTGTCAATGCTATTCAAAACATTAACCACTAACTAGAGAGAGAGAGAGAGAGAGAGAGAGAGAGAGAGAGAGAGAGAGAGAGAGAGAGAGAGAGAGAGAGAGAGAGAGAGAGAGAGAGAGAGAGAGAGAGAGAGAGTTGAATGAATCATGAATTTAAGAGATGGATAGTACGTGGCACCAAAGTTTTTTGTGCCCGTGATGTCAGCTTGAGAGTCCCATACCTGCGTCCTGGTGGCAAAAGTTCATACATTGACTATGAATGCTTACATTAATGGCATAAATCAATGACATTTACGCCTACGTGCGGGGGTTGATTCTCATCAACTCTTCTCGTTTCTTTTCTAACAAATACAATCACTGAGTATATGCGTCAACTTTTGAGAGCACACACACACATACACACACATACACACACACATACATACATACATGCATACATACACACACTCACACACACACACACACACACACACACACACGTGCATAAACACATGCATATACTATGCTTACGTACACACACTACTAGTAATTTCATCTCTGTCTCGTCTCTCTCTCTCTCTCTCTCTCTCTTCATGTGGTCTCCATGAAAATACGTGCATGCGTACACATACATACACACACATATATGCATACAATACATACGCACACACACTCACATAGAGGGAGCGAGAGAGAGAGAGAGAGAGAGAGAGAGAGAGAGGGAGAGAGAGAGAGAGAGAGAGAGAGAGAGAGAGAGAGAGAGAGAGAGAGAGAGAGAGAGAGAGAGAGAGAGAGAGAGAGAGAGAGAGAGAGAGAGAGAGAGAGAGAGAGAGCGAGAGAGAGAGAGAGAGAGAGAGAGAGAGAGAGAGAGAGAGAGAGAGAGGAGAGAGAGAGAGAGTTACGATATAAATCACGGTGTGTTCAGGAAAGGTCCTGCCCTGCACACAGATAGTTGCATTTCAGTGAGTTCTGTCGACATTCAGGCCCAGCCACTGCTGCAGTGTTGGGTTGCTCCTGTGTAGAGCCTAGTTTTGTGGAAATACCAGTTTTGTCGACACTAACTTAACCTCTTTCGTCGACAACTTGCAAGTAACATATGTCGACTCAACACCCAGCCAATTATGTCGAATGTTTCTCCTGGTTCAAGGCCACACTTTTGTCAAAAAGTACAGAAGTGTAAGCGTGTTTAGATATACCAAATTTTGATTGTGTTGTTTAGATAAAAACGAAAAAAATGCTATAAATGAAGTATAAAGAAAGAAGGGATTATTATTTTTACTTTTAAAAATAAAATAAAACTATGCTCAGAAATTGAATAAAACATATTCTGCTAAACGAAACTTTTATCTGAGTGGAAATAGGAAATGGCGACATGGGCCCTGAATGTGAAGAAAGTAGGCCTAAAACTGCAAGATGGTGACGTCGGTGCGCCCCGGTTCGCTTATTGCCAATTCGCATAAAGCCGATTCACATACT
Organism: Phymorhynchus buccinoides; assembly: GCA_017654935.2. Lineage (NCBI taxonomy): Eukaryota > Metazoa > Mollusca > Gastropoda > Neogastropoda > Raphitomidae > Phymorhynchus > Phymorhynchus buccinoides. The sequence continues at coordinate 6,489,736 of CM065688.1, forward strand.
GCCGCTTCGCATACAAAGCTTTGTGGACGTGTCAATTTGCATAAAGCTCAGAAAGTTAGGGATAGGGTTAGGGATAGGTTTAGGGATAGGTTAGGGATAGGGATAGTAAGAAAGTAACAGAAAGTCACGTAGAGTGCATTAGAAGCTGCAAGAGTGCATAATATGCGAAATGGCAAACCTGTTTATGTGAACTGCCAGGTTTTTTTTTAAGAGACACTCGACTTGCGCCCGCGGCTCTGATCAAAGGATTATGCGAAACGCATTATGCGAACCGGTGGGCACCCGATGACGTCAATGCACTGCTATCGGGCGCATAAAGTACAGCACACATATGTGTCAAACTCTATATTTTATTGATTCCCGCTGCAAGACACCGTCTACTTAAAAATAGATGCAAAAGACAAAGCACAGAAGTTCAACAACTACAACATTGTGGGAACACTCAAGATATAATGGTCGTGCCCAATTGAATTTGAACTAATTTCTTAGTTGCTTTAGAAGCATCATGACACAATATATTTTTATATGTCAGGGCGATGCAAGTCAAAGATACATTCCATTCAGGGCCTATGTTGTCGCTTTGAAATTGACTCACGTTTCAGTCTCCTAAAAAAGGACCGGATGCAAATCTACTCTTTAGATCCCCCGTCTCCAATCAAAATTTGATCGCGGCCCTGAGGGACTTGGAGATCAAAAAGATATAGCCAAGGTAGATCAGAAAACCATTTTCCCTAAGCTACAGTAATAAATATAACGCTATTGTATGCCGATAATCGATTTGAAAATGATGTTATGCCAACAATAGGGTGAATGATCCTTTAATCGAAATTACTATATTTCTTTACATACTGTCACAAGGGTGTTTAATCTATTTCTATAATGAAAAAAAGCTTCATAATCGCTGCACTAATAAATCTATTGCAGTTGTTTTCTGCTCGTGAAAAATATGTGCATAGTTTCAGAATATGGACCCTTTGTTGTTGTGATGACGTCACCACTGTCTGGGTCCATGACCTTTGGCAGAAATATTAAGGAGAATGACAGAGGAACTTGGTACAGAAGTATATGTGTGCCTCACCAGCACGCTGTCATGTTCAATATGGTCAGCTTGGCACATTTTGAAAGAAAAGTTGATATAATTCTCATTGACCTGTTTCATTATTTTATCTGGCCCAAATGTTCTAGCAACCGTTTCATTAATGGACGCTTCCACACCAAATATAAGATCAATTATGAGTTTGCTAATGTTCATCGCTTTAGAAATAAACACATCTATGTTAGCGTTTACAGAAAACCACATTATAACATGAAAGTACGTCTACCACCAATTAATGACACCCTTCTCCAATTGTTCTTCTCTGTTCTCCCTGAGCAACAAACACCCCAGAAGCTGCCCGGTGGTTTGTGGAACTGTTCTGTTGCTCACTATGCCAGCTTCCAGCATCACGTGGCCTGTAACCTGAGGACAGAGTGTGAAGATGGACGGGATGAAACAGAACACTGTCCTTACAGCAGTGACCAGTGTCAGGGAATGCTGGCCCTGTGTGGACGATGTTACCAGTTTGTTTGGGAGGATCAGATATCAGAAGGTGACAGGACAGGTGGGATTGACAAAGCCAGTGAATACTGCAGTTTGCGTCAAAGTCCGTTGGGATTCCCTACATGTATCTACGATCTCTATACTGTGATTGTTAACATGTCAAACAGACACTGGAATAAACTAGGGCAGGTTGTGGCTGGTATGTATGTAAGAAGTATGTCAATGCCAAACATGTACAAACACAGTATACATAGTTCCAACAAGATTGTCTGGCACCACTCTCTAAGACTGAGTGTTTCATTTAATGGCGGTGAAGACACTTGTCCCGTGATCTCATTACAGTCCATGGGTATTACATTTTCAGCATGTGCCCACGTGCTACGTCCACTCACTTTAAGTGACGGACTGATGTGTGAAATACAACCCAGCCAAACTGACACCAGTTCCTCTCACCCAAACAGACTTCCCATCACTAACACACAACCCTGGCTGTCTCATCGACAGCCCTCCTTGACTATGTGCCCCAATGGTCAGGTGACACACACATTTCTGCTGTGTGGTTCCCACCGCCATGAACTATGTGGTCCCCAGCTGGTTCCTCCATGTCAGTATTCCAACGAAACATTCTCCATCCGTTTGACTGAACCCATAAATCCTTCTGTGCCTTTAATTCCCACGTTTACCTGCAGTGATGGGTTTTCTACCCGTCTGTCATACACCCTTATATGTGACCTCATACCTGACTGTGTGAATGATGAATCATTCTGTGAACATCCTCTTTGTCACAACACGTTGTTCACATGTACATCAGGACAGTGTGTGGCGTATGACAAGGTATGTGATCAAACATTCCACTGTCAGGATGAATCAGATGAAAGGGACTGTCGCACATTCAAATATATCAGAATTTATAAACCCCGTTTTCCACCCCCTTTTCTGGTCAGCTTTGATGGCATCTCCCAGTTCAGCACGATCCAGATGAAGTCCAATGAATCCTGTCCTGACAGTCATTATCTGTGTCCTGGGCCATTCAGGGAATGTCTGCCGGTGTACACACGATGTAATGGAATGTTTGACTGCAGACAGCGTGAGGACGAGCAGGGATGTACAGACATAATATGTCCAGGATTATTTCGATGCCGGTCTTCACTGACATGTGTCCACAACGACAGCCTGTGTGATGGATGGCCTCACTGCCCGATGCATGATGATGAACTAGGCTGTGATATGACCTCCTGTCCTCAAGGCTGTCTCTGTCAGGGTCTCAGCTTCCTTTGTCCTCAGCTTTTCCAAGCAACACGCTTCCCTCAGATTCGGTCTTTGGATGGCACACGTTCGGGGTTGACGCCATCCGCTCTCAGCAGTAACGTCTACCTGGTTCACCTTGTCTTGGCCAGATGTTCTCTGACCAAGATATCTGAACTGAAGTGGTCAAATGTACGATTTCTGGACCTCAGTGATAACAAGGTGCAGCATTTTAACGTGTCTTCTGTGATCAGCTTGAAAAACCTGCAATCCTTATTTCTGTCTGGTAATCCTATCTCATCACTGACTGCTTATCCTTCCTTAGTTATCCAGCAGACAAGCCTCACAATGATTGATCTCTCACATACAAAATTGTCAATCCTGGATCCTACAGTGTTTTCCCAGCTATCTAATTTAAATAAATTAAATTTAACATTTATGAATTCCCTTTATGCTATAAGTGAACACGGATTCCAACACAGTCAACAGCTAGGTGAATTGCTTTTAGATGCTAGTCCTGTCACCACCTTTCCACCTGATATTTTCAAAGGCCTTTTCCGTCTCCGTTTCATTTCTACAGATAACTATAAGCTATGCTGTAAAGAAATCCTTCCTGATAAGTTTGATCCTTCATCGTGCCATGCCCCCAGTGATGAGGTTTCCTCGTGTGGAGATTTGTTACAGTCGTGGATGTACCGTGGATGTCTGTGGCTGATCACCTGTCTGACTGTGTCGGGTAATGTCTTCTGTTTCTGTGCACGAATCTTTGCCAAAGGCAAGACATCTTCCTCTGGTTTCAGTGTGTTTGTCACCAACCTGACATTGGCCGACTTTCTGATGGGGGTTTACATGGCTGTCATTGGAATCGCTGATGACTCCTTCCGTGGCCGATACCTCCATGAGGACGACACCTGGAAACAAAGTGTGGCCTGCAAGGTGGCTGGTGCTCTGTCTCTGTTGTCCTGTGAAGTGTCAGCCCTCATCATCTGTCTGATCACTGCGGATCGTTTCATTATTCTCTGCTTTCCATTCAGCACACTCCGGTTTGAGAGAACATCAGCGGCGATGGTCTGTGCGTTGATCTGGCTGACTGGCTGTGTGTTTGCCCTGGTTCCCTTACTTCCCGTGACGTCACACTGGGAGTTCTACAGCCAGACAGGGATCTGTATTCCGCTGCCTGTGACGAGGAAAGAGTTCAAAGGAAAAGCTTATTCCTTCAGCATAATGATCGTGTTCAACTTTGTTCTGTTTGTGTTCATCTCTGTGGGCCAGGCTTTCATTTACTGGACAATACAGAGCAGTGCTTTGAAGACCAGCTCTACCAAAGTGTCGCAGGACATGGTCATAGCTCGGCGGCTGATAACTATTGCACTGACGGATTTTTTGTGCTGGTTTCCTATTGGATTGTGTGGAATGTTAGCATTAGCTGGTGTTCCCATCCCAGGAGAAATCAACGTAGGTTTGGCCATATTTGTATTACCGTTGAATTCCGCCATCAACCCCTTCATGTACACGTTCAACACTCTGGCAGAAAAGTGGAGAAAATCCAAAGATGCCCAAACCCTTATATGGCTGGAGTTACATACTGAGCTTAGTCAATTGGCAAACATGGAATAAAAAGAAACTTACGCACCACTAAAAACAAACAGAACCAACACTAACCCTAAGCACAGCTCGAGAGAGAGAGAGAAAGAGAGAGAGGAGGATGGAGAGAGAGAGGAAAAGAGAGAGAATGTGGGAAGTAGGAAGAAGAAAAGAAGCATGTTTAAACGAGAAAGACAAAGAACATGTTTAAACGAGAAAGACAAAGAACATGTTTAAACGAGAAAGACAAAGAAGCATGTTTAAACGAGAAAGACAAAGAACATGTTTAAACGACTGCAAGCTCTAAATGTCCATGCAGCTTTGAAATGTAGGGTAAGGAGGGGCAGGTAGTATCAAGAGAAAAACATTTTCCTTTCATTCACTCATTTTCCAACAGAAATATCATGCCGTGCTGCACGTCACCTGACCTTGACCTTAGCATGTCGTGCTGCACGTGCCAGAAGACAGGCTGTGTGTGTGAGTCACGTATCACATGTCAGCAGCTCAGCGCTGGTTGCAACATAAGACATGATGGATTGCCTTCTGGTGCCGGGACATGGCAACCAGGTCCATTGTGCAGCAACATTGATTCCGTGATTTAAAAAATAAACAGCTACTGTTTCGTGTTTAAAAAACACCCCCCCCTCCCCGCCCCCAAAAAAACTTCTATTGATTATTCCAGAAAAGACTTTGCTGTTTTAAAGCCATTGTGAATACGGTTAATGTTGCCCTCGTCAGTCTCTCTCCACACCAAATGACTCACACAGCTGATGAGAGCTTGTTATCACGTGTGATGGAGGGAGGGTGGGGGGCAGGGTGTTAATGTTGCCCTCGTCAGTCTCTCTCCGCACCAAATGACTCACACAGCTGAAGAGAGCTTGTTATCAAGAGAGCTTGTTATCACGTGTGATGGAGGGAGGGTGTGGGGCAGGGTGTTAATGTTGCCCTCATCAGTCTCTCTCCACACCAAATGACTCACACAGCTGAAGAGAGCTTGTTATCACGTGTGATGGAGGGAGGGTGTGGGGCAGGGTGTTAATGTTGCCCTCATCAGTCTCTCTCCACACCAAATGACTCACACAGCTGAAATACTCACAAGCTGAAGAGAGCTTGTTATCACGTGTGATGGAGGGAGGTGGGGGGCAGGGTGTTAATTTTTGCCCTCGTCAGTCCTCTCTCCGCACCAATGAACTCACAAAGCTGAAGAAGTTTTTTGTCATCACGTGTTGATGGAGGGAGGGTGGGGGGCAGGGTGTTAATTTTGCCTTCGTCAGTGTCTCTCTGTCACCAAATGGGCTCACTCGCGAAAGCTGAAGAGAGCTTGTTATCACGTGTGATGGAGGAGGGTGGGGGGCTAGGGTTTGATATACACGAAACTTCTGGTAACCATGTATATATTTAGCTAATTAATGTAAAAATACTTCAGATATGATATATGATTTCAGGTTTTCGCTTTGTTCTTAGTTTTCTTCTCTATAATGTCTATTTACCATACCTCCCGTGCGGGTGTCCCTTCCCACGTGGGGGCCTATAGGTGAAGTGGGTTCCACCCGTTGGGGCAAAGGGGAGGAACCGGGACAGTCACGCTGACGGGGTGTAATTGTCTCCCCATTAGTGAAATCGACCATTCTTGTCACTTCTGTTTCCACTGTGTGTGGATTTAGTAGGGTGGCTGTTCTAAAAGCCCTCGCGTGT
>CM065688.1:6496299-6533780 GCA_017654935.2 Phymorhynchus buccinoides
AGAGAGAGAGAGAAGAGATAGAGAGAGAGGAGAGGAGAGGATGACAAATGGACAAATGTTTAATCACTGTTTGTTACTGTCAATGCTATTCAAAACATTAACCACTAACTAGAGAGAGAGGAGAGAGAGAGAGAGAGAGAGAGGAGAGAGCGAGAGAGAGAGAGAGAGAGAGAGAGAGAGAGAGAGAGAGAGAGAGAGAAATGACAAATACACAAATGACAAATGCTTAATCACTGTTTGTTACTGTCAATGCTATTCAAAACATTAACCACTAACTAGAGAGAGAGAGAGAGAGAGAGAGAGAGAGAGAGAGAGAGAAGGAGAGAGAGAGAGAGAAGAGAGAGAGAGAGAGATAGAGAGAGAGATTTAGCCATGTGCTTGGCAGCATGTTCGGCTGGGAATCCGGAATAAGTTCGAATATACGGGTGCGCCTAATGTTGAATGTATGTTTTAGCCTAAGATCGAAGTTTTGAAATTCAACACTTCAGCCTAAGTTCCAATTGCGCAATTGCGCCTAAGTTCGAATACACGGTTGCGCCTAAGTTCGAATGTACGGTTGAGCAAGCGGCGACGAAAGATGTATCCACCGATCCCCAGAACACCGCAGGCAGCTGCTGAGATGCTCACGACAACAGATCCCAACGTTCACCCATACTGCGTTAATTTTATGTAAGCCCTATTTTTCTTTAATTAATTGAGAATCCATTTTTATATTTATAATTATTATTGGTTTTGTGTGTGTGTCTAATATGCATATATGTATGACTATTATAAATATACAATAATAATCTTATTTAGATAAGAAAAATAGAGAGAGCGAAGAGAGAGAAAGAGAGAGCGGAAAGAGAGAGAGAGAGAGGGGAGAGAAGAGAGAGGAGAGACGAGAGAGAGAGAGAGAGAGAGACGGAGATGTACAGAGTACAGAATGGAGATAAAGAGTTTAGATAAGAGAGAGGAGGGAGAGTGAGAGAGACAGAGAGAGACGGAGAGGTACCGAGGTTCCTCTTATATTTATAGGCATTTTCCATTCTTTCACACAATTGTATTACTTTTACCTTTGTTGTGTTCCAATACAGAGATGCCGTGCAACCAGGGACCGCGGTGTGCCTACTCTTCATGGACTCAGGCCGGGATACACTATCCCACTTCCAAGACTACGAAGGACCAATGTACGCTGATGGTACATTTTTTGTCACACCGGCACCGTTTGATTCGCTTTTCAGCGATCACTTCGAGTATCGAGGGCACACATTCCCTGTCTTCTTTTTCCTCATGACGAACAGGACCGAGGCCTTGTACCAAGCAGCTCTCAGGAAAGTTCTTGAGCATCTACCACCTTCGGCAACCATAACGCATGTGATGACCGACTTCGAGATGCCCTTAATGTCAGCCAGCCGTCGGGTGTTTGACTGCCTGGTTCATGGGTGCTGGTTCCACTTCAGTCAAGCGATCTTCAGAAAAATACAGCGATTGGGACTGTTACACTTGTTCAAGAACAACCAGGAATTCAAACATCTCATCCACCGATACATGGCGCTTCCACTGCTGTCATCAGATCGAATAGAAAGAGCCGTCGAGGAACTGGAAACAGCTCCTGCAAATATTCCTCCTGAAGAGCAAAGACGTCTCCACATCTTCAAACGGTACATCTGGACCTTCTGGCTGACGAAAGTAACACCGGCCAGGCTTTCTGTCTTTGGTCTGGAGAGAAGGTCGAACAACTCGGTGGAGAGTTTTCATGCTGCTCTGAAACGAAAAGTAAACAGAGCCCACCCCAACCTGTACGTCTTCATAGAACATCTGAACAAAATCATCGACATGAAGTTGGCAGACATGAAAGCCTTGACGAACGGCAGACGGATCTCAAAGCGAAAACCATTGGAGCAGCTGGCAAATGAGGATCATCTGAGATTATATGAACGCCAGCTTCTTGAAGGCGCAATCTCTGACCATCAGTTCCTGTCAAATTCCTGTGCTCGCTTCACCGCTATGTGGACAATCTCGTGGAAAATGTGGATAATGAGCAACTAGAGGATGCCGACGCTGACCAAGCCGAAATCGACGGTCTTGGTGACCTCGCTGAAGACGAACCTGTTGCCGGCCCTGCCCCTGCCGACGACGATGCTGAAGAGATCGGGCAAGATCAGGCTAACTCATGCCCGGTATGCCTTGACCGTAACCGCAACGCGGTCGTCACTCCGTGTGGCCATACCGCTTGCTACGAGTCAGTGACCGGACCCCGTCATAACGTAACACCACTGGATTTTACCACGGCAACACAATGGATCACGAATGCCGGCCGTCCTGTTACCAAGTGTAAATTCGGCTTCTTCCGAATGAACTGACTTATCTTCTCCGCCACCCGTAAAAAAAGAAAGGTCCGGAGCGTTTGTGGCTGTGTGATTTGGCCCAGTGTGTTTTTTCTCTTTGAGTGTGTCATGCGTTGGTATTACAATTACAAAAAATTGCGAATAAAAGTATTAAAAAACCTGGAGAAAAAATGTTTTTAAACTTTGTCTGGTGGGGGGGGCACATATCATGCATCTCCAGGAGAATCGTGGTCCCATATACGCGAAGAGCAGACAGAGAGAGAGAAGACCCTTCGCACCCGACGAGAGACAGAACCGATGGACCCCGACGCAGAGGACGACGACGAGGATACGAGAGACGAGGAGCCGCGCAGAGAGAGAGAGGCGATGGAAGCCGATTGCGGAGGGTGATGAAGCGTACATTCGAACCTTATGCCATAAACCATACATTACCGAACTACGGCACAACCGTCATATTCGACACTTGGACGCACACCTAAACCGTACGTATCTTCAGAATTCTCGGCACAACCCTGTGCAGTTCGACGCAATTTTAGGCTAAACCGTACATTCGAACTTAGGCGCAACGGTTTATTCGAACTTAGGCAAAACTGTGCAATTCGGAATTAGGCGGAACCGTATATTCGAATTTAGGCGCAATGGTAAATTCGAACTTAGGCACAACTGTGCAATTCGGACTTAGGCAGAACCGTATATTCGAACTGAGGCACAACCTTATAACTAGACTCGAAATTTCGACCTTAGGCGCAATTGTTGATATGGCCCATTATTTTTGACTTTAGGCGCACCCGTATATTCGAACTTAGTTAAGGTGTTATACACATTTTCCCAACAAATATATGGTTAGCTGCATTTTTATGTCATTTTCTAGATTAATTCCGCTTACTCCAAATAACACATCAAATACAGTGAGACTCAACCTGAATCACAAATTGAGTCGTTAAATGTAATTTTCAACTTGCCATTACAAAATTACTCTAACCTGGTGGCGCAAGATTGAAGAAGAAAATGTTCTAAATAATCGATTTCATTTCAAGCACAACTAGCATTTATAGTTTTCTACAAGCTTTCAGTTTGTTTACAGACTAATACTATTTGTCAAGGATATAATCACATATGCCAGTATATTCACAATTGAAGCTCTCTAATCACGCCGTTCCTGTTTGGTAGACATGTTAAACCATTAGCCAAACGTCTCCCTTTGCCCAATTTCGAAGTCTATTTATGATCCCATATATGTGCCCTACCCCACAGGTCGCACCCCGAGGACGCTTCAAAATTCAAATTTCTCAAATCCATATGCGCAACCCCGACAGTTACGCATTTCCAGACAACAACACAACACGCACGCAGCACATATACAGTTTTATCATACACATCCCTCCTCAGATATTCGTTACTTTTCTTTCCCTCAGTAGATTTTCCTGACTCAGACTACATTTAACTTACCCCAAACGGCTCGACCCTGATGATGCCTGCACAGCCAGCCTATTGACACAGTAGCAGTCACGTGTTTTATCCATTTACATACGACGTAAGCTACCAAACATGGTTACGCTGCACACGACACAATGATCTCCCGCATGATGTTACTCTTTCCAACCACACCCTACGAACTAGTACAAACGGCATGGATGATACCTATGCCAGTCACGAGTAGCCTGCTATTCGTTTATATCACGCCCTTAAGCTACTGAACGTGTGATGCTGACAGCCACACGCAACAACAACCATTGAGTAGTAGTGTAATTGCTTACACAATAGCCTAAACTAACATGAACGTATCCCCCCCCCGGTTATGCTGATGCGCAAAAACCACTTGAGTAGTAGCGTTCTTCGTCTACATAGCCCCTATTCTACTGAAGGTATGATGCCTGAGGATGCACGGATCGATCACACGTGGTGTTGTCACATTACACATGGCCTCAAGTCGACCACGTTCGGGCGTTCCACGCGGGGTTTACTTATAAATGTTTGATTGCCCAAGACTATCTCTCTCTATCACTCTATCCTCTCTCTCTCTCTCTCTCTCTCTTTTTGCTGTCTCTCTTTTCTATACTCATACTATATATCTATCTGACTATTTTTAACGGGCCTAGAAGTGTTTGAATGGAATGATATAATTGAGGGGAGCTTCTTTTTAATATACGTTTTACTAACACTAGTTATACAGTGAACAACCATTGGGTCTGACACCCCATCTTTATACAGTCAGAGTCCTTTGATATCTGCATCGCTATTGTGCTTTCTGCTTGTTGTTATTACTTGTTGTTTATTTGCTAATTTTATTAAAATTTTCCTTGTCCGCTATGTAAGTTGCATGCTCATTGTAGTTAGATGTCGTAGGCTCGTCCTTAAGAACACCATTCGTTCACACGAGTGAGTTCAACAGTTGTGCTTATGCAAGATGCTTTTCCGTCCAGTCTTATTCACAACTGTGCAATGACAAATTGTTTTTTTCTCACACAAACCCCCCCCATCGAATATAATAGTAGTTTTATTAAACAAAAATGCTATTATATGTTGAAATTTTTCGACAATCACAATCTAGCTCACGCGTTTGTCTGTTTTCGCGAAAAGAGTAATTCACAATTTATTATTTTGGTTCTGCACAACACAGATAAAGAACTAACAGTATAGTTACACAAAATAAAAACAACAATAGAACTATTAATCTTGCATAGAGGAACGTCACCAGTATGCACCAGTTCACTACCATTGAAACTCTCGTAATCGTGTTTCTTTGGCCACACAAGTGAGCATATTTTGCCATTCAGGCTGATTCTCTTTCGTTCATTTCCGAAAGTTCAAGTTACGATTTCTTAGCCACAACACAAAAACGACAGCACATGACAGTTTTAAATCAATCCCACCATACATCGTACTTTTTACCCCTCAGTACCTTTTCCCTGATCAGTTTTTAAACTACACCAAACGTCTGATGATAATGCTCGCAGCAGCCTCCTTGACGTACGCCCACGTAGTCATTTTAGTCTCTACATAGCCACTAACACTACACGCACATGGTTGATGATGCCACAATGGCCTTGGCTGATGTCCCTACGTCTTTACGCAACCTCAAACTAACGTGAACGGCATGATGATAATGTGTTTTAGTTCACATACGCCTAAGCTACCTCTGACACGTGCGATGCTGATGCGCAAAAACACACGTGCGTCAGTAGTGTTTTCGCTTTACATAGCCAAAGCTACTGAACGGCCGATACTGATGAGGATGAGGATGATCGCCCTTACGGGTTCGTCAATTCCTGGCCTCAAGTACCGACGTTTCGGGTTACACACGGATTTTCGTTACGTCAGTTTCCTTCCATACACTTGAAACGCGCGCTAGTGAAGGGGACGGACAACGATAACGCAACCCCTCTTGCATCACTTTCCCGTCAACAGGAATTTTCATAGATTTCTGGGAACACTGATGCTCACATCAGCGAACAGAAGAAGAAATTTGACGGTCACAGAGGCAAAGTTTTTCCCCCCCCCCCCCCCACCCCACTGAAACTCCTGGAGAAGGAGAGACAAGGTGTGGATAAACCTTTTGGCGGATGAAGAGCAGTTGATGTGAACAACTCAACATTGTGTCCTTGTACAACCCCTGCAAAACCCCGTACATGTACAACTGAGGAACAGATGGCACTACAAAGACCGATACCGGTCACACTGAGCTTGTGTGCTCATGCGATTCGTACTTCCTTACATTCAAGTCCTTTGTCGTCATTTCGTCAGTTCAAAGTCTCGTTTGCCGACGATTCTACTTCCTTCACATTCAAGTTCTGTGTCGTCATTTTCAGTTCAAAGTCTCGTTTAGCAGACGATTCTACTGCCTTTGCATTCAAGTTCTGTGTCGTCATTGTCGTCAGTTCAAAGTCTGATTTAGCAGACGATTCTACTTCCTTTGCATTCACGTTCTGTGTCGTCATTGTCGTCAGTTCAAAGTCTCATTTAGCACACGATTCTACTTCCTTTGCATTCAAGTTCTGTGTCGTCATTGTCGTCAGTTCAAAGTCTCGTTTAGCAGACGATTCTACTTCACATGCATTCAAGTTCTGTGTCGTCATTGTCGTCAGTTCAAAGTCTCGTTCAGCAGACGATTCTACTTCCTTTACATTCAAGTTCTGCGTCGTCATTGTCGTCAGTTCAAAGTCTCATTCAGCAGACGATTCTACTTCCTTTACATTCACGTTCTGTGTCGTCATTGTCGTCCGTTCAAAGTCTCATTTAGCAGACGATTCTACTTCCCTTTTACACTCACGTTCTGTGTCGTCATTGTCGTCAGTTCAAAGTCTCGTTCAGCAGACGATTCTACTTCCTTTACATTCACGTTCTGTGTCGTCATTGTCGTCAGTTCAAAGTCTGATTTAGCAGACGATTCTACTTCCTTTGCATTCAAGTTCTGTGTCGTCATTGTCGTCAGTTCAAAGTCTCATTTAGCAGACGATTCTACTTGCTTTACATGTACGTTCATTGTCGTCAGTGTCGTCAGACTCTACCTATCGTTCAGCACACGATTCTACTCACCTTTACATTCCAAGTTCTGTGTACACGTCATTGTCGTTCAGTTCAAAGTCCTCGTTCAGCCAGACGATTCTACCCTCCTTTACATCTCACCACGTCTGTGGCGTCATATCGTCGACAGTTCAACGGAACGTTCAGCCAGACGATTCTACTTCCTTTACATTCAGGTTCTGCGTCGTCATTGTCGTCAGTTCAAAGTCTCGTTCAGCAGACGATTCTACTTCCTTTACATTCACGTTCTGCGTCGTCATTGTCGTCCAGTTCAAAAGTCTACGCTTCAGCAGACGACTTCTACCTTCACTTCAAATTCCAAGGATATCTGCGTCGTCATGACCGGCAGTTCACAAGTCTCCATCTTAGCAGACGACGCTATATCCTTTGCATTCAAGTTCTGTGTCGTCATTGTCGTCAGTTCAAATTGCTTATTCAGCAGACGATTCTACTTCCTTCACATTCAAGTTCAGTGTCGTCAAAGTCTCAGTACACAGTCAAGTTTAGCAGACGCATCTACTTACTTTACATTCAGGTTCTACGTCATCATTGTCGTCAGTTCAAAGTCTCGTTCAGCAGACGATTCTACTTCCTTTACATTCAAGTTCTGTGTCGTCATTTCCAGTTCAAAGATCTCGTTCTTAGCACAGACGATCACATACTTCCTTTGCATTCAAGTTCCTCCCCCCAGGTCGGCACATTGTCATCAGTTCCAAAGTCCTCATTTAGCAGACGATTCTACTTACGATACATTCACCTACTGTGTCGTCATTCAAGTCAGTTCGACGTCTCGTTCATCAGTCGATTCTAGTTCCAATGCATTCAAGTTCTGTGTCGTCATTGTAGCCAGTTCAAAGTCACGATTTAGCTAACGATTCTACTTCCACTGCATTCAAGTTACCTGTGTCGTCATTCGTCGTATAGCAACGTTCACAAGTCTCATTTAGCAGACGATTCCTACTTCCTTTACATTCAAAGTCTCCGGTTCACTCAATTCGTCGTCCGTTCACACAAGTCTCGTCCAGGCGACGATTCTAACTTCCTTTACATTACAAGTTCTGTGTCGTCATTGTCGTCAGTTCAAAGTCTCATTCAGTCGACGATTCTACTTCCTTTACATTCAAGTTCTGTGTCGTCATTGTAGTCAGAGGGCAGTCTCATTTAGCAGAGGAGTATTCCCAATTTCATGACGCATCGTTTTATAAAAAAGCAAAATACTAATCCAGAAAATTCCCGCGCCCCCTTTCACCTGCACATTTGTGGCGTTTATCTTCACTGTTCAACCCTGAACAACGCAATCACAAAGCACACGTGTATCTGGCAAAACGTTAGCAACTCTCATGACAATGTGATCTTTAATCGTTCTGTTTTCCCTTTGAACAGGAGACAAGTTGGAGGAATTCTCCTCTGAACTTCCTCCCTGTCAGGCAGTACAGGTAGAAGTTTACTGCACTGTTGAAGCATTGCATCACAGCACGATAGGACACACTGTTACATTGAGAATCCCTCTCGACGCAAACTTCCTCATTGCTCATCTTGCTTCCACGTCACGGACAGGCGCAACATAATACACCGGACAGCTCAACGAAGCCTGGGCACAGACAGGACCACAACACAAAGTGTCCAGGGACCACGACAATCACCATTAAAGTCACAGAGTTGGCACTGCCTTTTCCCGTACCGCCACTACTCTAGTCCACAGTGATCTCACTTGGGCCTAATTACTATGGCGAAGTTTCACTTGGACACGACACGCCTTGAGCTTCCAAATCCAGCACAACCATTGCCACGCCCCCAGCCATGAGCACCAAAAGGGATCACAACACCATGTCATCACCAGCTTCGCGTAAGGCACACAAGACATTTTCCATAAATCTCCACTGTACGGATTTCTGCACTTTCTATCCAGCACTGATCCACTTGCACTGTAGTGCATTGACGGGCTATCAATACCTCAACACCCGTATAGATAACTGACGCGAAGCAACAGACCCACGTCGAGGAATAGAGCAATAACGGACGAGCACGAGGACTACGGACACTTGCCGACGACCCCGCACAACACGTTGATCCGACTGTCCGCCGGCCCATCCAGCACACAGCCATGGCTCTCATACTGTACGGTCAGCACCTCATCACACCATTACCACTGCACCTGAGCCACGCATCGTCGACACCGCGACAGCAGATTCGCCATGAATGATATTGTGCACAACAGGGTTGTTGAGGCTCCGGAGCAGATAACCACCGTTGACCCACGGCAAACCCCTGCAGCCCAAAGTACGGTACAAATGCACTGAAACAGAACAACACAGGTCACGTGCACTCGGCCAGACACGATAAAATAATGTTCAGACACCTGATCGCAGATTTCTTTAGCCGACACGGTCCATCTCTTCTCATCAACCGACACATGGTCAACTCAACGTCTTCCGAACCCTCCCAGAACACACTGATGAAAGGACTCAAGATAATGTCTCATGATGTATAGTGCCGCCATGCATGACTGTAAGGACTGTACAGATGACCACACCGTCCCGTGACACCATTAGTTTCTGTTTCATCATTGTCACATGACGTGGCAGCTTTCCAACAGGAAAGGCCCAAGCAAGCATGAAAATACCGCCATAGTGGGTTCAAGTGTGCAAGATGGAATACCAGCAGTCAATGAGACATCATGTATCCTTCACACCGCCGCAAACTCACACAAATATGTAAATAATAATTATGTGAAAGTAAAAAACACAATTTGTGTAAATCAAAAAATAAAATTCAAATCGTTTAGACTCTTTTGTTTCCCCACAACTGAATCACTTGGACAATGAAATCCCTTCCTTTGATCAAGTTGCTAGCACCATGCACAATTACATTATGAGTGTTGTCTCCTTTGAAATAAACCCGTGAAAGAGTCACTATAGCAGAAATAACAGTACAATCGTGGACAATTTGTTTGCTATCTCATGAAGTGTTTGTAATGGTTGTGAGCTAGGCAGCTTGACAACAAACTGAGACTTTCACAAGCCAATTTATCCTAATCTGATCAAAAAGCTTCAACGAACCCAATAATTCACATTTTGAATGACTAACATCCAAAATAAATTGACTTTGATCTTACTCGTTTGCATTAGTGAAGATAATTTTTTTTTTTTAAATGTATTTATACATGTATGCGTATTGGCAGAACAAAGCGAGTGGATCCAATCTCATTACCATCACCATGTAAACGCGCAGTTGAACAAAGTTAAATCGTATCTTAGCACATCCGTGGTGTGACAGCAGAAAGATAAAACAAAACAATCGATGAATGAACACCGAAATATTAAAACCTTCAACCTCAGTTAAGAAGGCTATGCAGAAAGTGAAAGTGCAGATTAAGGAGTAAGCAAGAGCCTGTAGGATCTCTCACAAAGGATTATGTGTTCCCTCTGGTTTTTAAATCCTCTCTGGGGGGGGGGGGGGGGGGGGGGGTATCTGGTGGGGGGGGGGGGGGGGGGGGGGGGGGGGGGGGGGGGGGGGGGGGGGGGGGTGAGGGGGGGGGGAGTCGGGGGGGGGGGGGTGTGTGTGTGTGTTGTGTGTGTGGTGTGTGTGGTGTGTGTGTGTGTGTGTGTTGTGTGTGCGTGCGTGTGCGTGCGTGTTTGCGCGCGTTTTTGTGCGTGCGTGTGCGTGTGCGTGTTTAAAATAAATTACTATCAGATTATCAAAATCGTAAAAGAAAAATGAAACGCATGACTGATGTATAATGTCTTGCCTAACTCACAAAATCGCCTAGTCTGTAGATTAGGCAGCCACTTTACCTAGCTTGTACACTAGGCGCTAGGACTGCCTAACTTCCATCCTCAACCACTGCCATTCTCAAAGCAAAAGTTGAAAAAATAAGGGATTCGTATTCGCATGTATTCTGCTCTAAGCGTATTTGTTGAACACAGTACTCTAATACATTTCATTTTGCATTGCAATGTGTTTTGTCTTTGCTTTACATCAGCAGTGTACGTCAAAGTCAAAACAGACTTTGCAGAAGCTTGTGACGGAAACTTCCACGAGGCACTATTCGTAATAAGGTACCATTCCTCTCCTGTCTTCCTATCCATTTCCCCACAGGATTAAAAAAAAACTGACTGGATTCACTATCACAAAAGTATTATCATTTTAAATGACTTAATGTCTTTGCTGTGATATTTCATACACTTACCTGGAGTTAAGTCTGTCGATGCTGTCAAGGCATAAAGAACAACAGACACTCACTTGAGCAAAGATGCTTTCCTTACAGACACTTATCCCGTTGATTCCTACGGGCTTCTTTTGCTCGTAGTATCAACTCCCTCTCCTGTCCCCACCGTCAAAGGACCTTCCAAGCACACATTGGCCTGATAAGCCATCTATGAACTCCCTCTCCTGTCCCCACCATCAAAGGACCTTCCAAGCACACATTGGCCTGATGAGCCATCTATGAACTCCCTCTCCTGTCCACACCGTCAAAGGACCTTCCAAGCACACATTGGCCTGATAAGCCATCTATGAACTCCCTCTCCTGCCCCCACCGTCAAAGGACCTTCCAAGCACACATTGGCCTGATAAGCCATCTATGAACTCAACCAACCTGGGCCTCTTTGAATTTGAACTGTTGAACGATGGTCATCAACGCACGGGATGGACGAACATCATCATCGTACATTAACTGCTGACAGTCATTTCGTAACACTTAGTAAAAGGAGTCAAACTGGAATCAAGTGTACTCCCATGTTGTCACATGCACTAGTTCCAGGAACCTATGCTAATATACTTGGGATGTTTCCGGATTCTTCCTTCTACCAGTAGTGTTCAAACTATTTCAATAAGCATTAACGAACAATTCTTAATCGAAAAGAAAGCAGCAATTGTTTTAACGTAATTATTGCATTGCGGGTATAACGCTTTTGAAATTGCGGGTAAAAAATTAAGTAACATTTTGAGTGAAAAAGTGAAAGTGTTTAATTAATTTATTTTACCGTAGAAATGACAGCGAAAGGCCAACAGCACAGGTTAAAAACAACACTCTGTGTTTTGCGACTTGAATCTTTGGGTTTCCCCGTGGGAATACCGGGGGATCTTTCGTAAAAAATAGTTCCACCACCTTCTGGAAGTTCTGTGCTTGTAAGCTTCCTCTAATCTGCCAACTCTCTTTGACTCTTGCCTTTTCCCTTTGCTTTCTATCAAATGTCATCTACTATATTTCTGACTTTTTGGCCCATTCTCCTGCCTTTTTTAAAACAAATCTTCCAAATAATGTTTCTCCTTTGAGCTCCTCCAAATCGGAATGTGTCGGCTGTGTCGCAGCGGGGAGACGCAGTGACAACTGGAAACCGGACACATACGTACTTTTACCCCTTTATGGCCATAATGGCCTGGGAAAGAAGGAAGAAGAAGAAGAAGCAGAAGAAGGAAGAAGAAGAAGAAGAATAAAGAAGAATTTTTGGTGGGAGATTAGACATAGCCTACCTAACAGTTTTGAGGGGTTCTTTCTTTTGTAATGTTTTATTGTGGGGGGTTTTCGGTTGGGGGTCAAAGACGGATGGTAAAGGGAGTGTGTGTAGGGGATGCTTTTCTGTTGGATTTGAAACAAAGCCAGGGGGGGGGGGGGGGGGGGGGGGGGGAGGGGGGGGGTGTAAGCGCTGCTGCTTGCAGATGTGAAGCCATCAGGCTATAAAAGAAACACCTTTAACCTTACTCCATCTTACATGTTTTACTGGTGTGTGTGTGTGTTGTGTGTGTGTGTGTGTGTGTAATGTGTGTGTGTGTGTGTTGTGTTGTTGTTGTTAGTCCGTCACCAAGACGGACTATTGGATGGGCTGGTTTGTATTTTTTTTCTTTTTTTTTCTGTCTGTCCCAAGGATATCTCCCGAACCGCTTGACCGAATCGCGTCAAATTTTTGTGTGAAGGTGTGCCACCTTAATAAGAAGAGATCCGCGCAAACCATTTTGCTGTCGTGACCTTGACCTTAACGTACGACCTTGAAAACCGAAAATCTATTTTTAGCCATATCTCGGGCACCGATCACATAGGATGTTGAAACTTGGTTTGAAGGTGGTTTGGCTTATGCCCGTTCTGATGATGGCATACCGATCAAGGTCAAGGTCAAGGTCAAAAAGATCGTTGGAGCCTGAAAATCGGAGGGTCATTTTTTTCTCCTTCTGTCTGTCCCAAGGATATCTTTCGAACGGGTTGACAGAATCACGTCAAATTGTGTGTGCTGGTGTGTCACCATGAGAGGAAGGCATCCGCGCAAACCATATTTCCGTCGTGACCTTGACCTTGGCGTACGACCTTGAAAACCGAAAATCTTTCAGGGCCATAACTCCCACACCGTTAGTGTTAGAGTCTTCAAATTTGGCATGAAGGTACGTTGGCTTATGCCCGTTCTGATGGTGGCATACCGATCAAGGTCAAGGTCACGGTCCGGGCGATCCGTAGGCCTTGAAAGTGGTAGGGGTCTAAAAATTGGGTTTTAAGCCATATTTTCCACATTGGTACTTTTGACAGAAGCGCTTCAGATTGTGTGTGGTACTGTATACCCTAGAGAAGAAAACATCCGAGCATAAATTATCACCATGCTGACCTTGACCTTGAAGTTTGACCTTGAAAACCGAAATTTCCTTCTTTGCGCTATATGTTTCTTCTTTCAAGCTGTATCTCGGGAACTAGAAGACAGAATCCCTTCCAATTTTGTGTCAGGATGTGACCTCTACGGGGTGTCGCAAGTGCGTGGCATTGCTGGTGACGGACATGTCTGCCGCTCGGCGACGCCCTTGTTGTTCTTCAGTTTAGCGTCCTTCCACTAAAAGTGATTCAGACAAAATATATTGTAGTTGTGATGTTGGTGTGGTAAGTGTGAGTGGGTGTGTCTGTAAATGTGTGTAAGCGATAGGATAGTGATGCAGACCTAATCATACCCCCCTCCCCCCATTAAAAAAAAATTAAATTTACATTTAAAGAATATAACCGATAAATGAACAATGTTAAAGATAAATACTAAGTGAACTACTTAATAAACATTTACAAACTGAATAAAGAACAGAATAATTGTTTAGAATACTGGGTAGAGACAATGGTGTCGATCCATCAATAAAACCATCAATACCCGAATTCTTGAAAAGTTCTCTTGCTAATGGACAATGAATCAGTAAATGACTGACACTCAAGGATTCACCACACATGCATTTAACATTAATACAGTATTTTGTTTTAAAATGAATTCAAACGTAGTCATATGGATTAGACTTTCAATCTCCCTGGACGAGAAAGTAACACGTTTGTGTGATATTTTCTCATTGTCTCTAACATTAGATTTAATACAGTTATTATAATATTGAACGTCTGAGTTCATCAATTCAGTTTTGACATTTTCATGAGAAGTTTTGTTTATAATTGAGAAACATTCTGTCAGATCTAAAGGAACATTAATTGATACTGCGTCGTCACTATTTTGAGCTGCATTTTTTGCAGCTTGGTCTACCCGTTCATTTCCTGATATTCCGCAATGAGAAGGCACCCAACAAAAAGTAATGGTGATGCCTTTCAAGGAAAGAATGTGTATTATATGTTTAATTTCAATTATCATGTCAAGTCGGATACATGAATTGGGAGACATAATAGCATACATTGCTGCTTTAGAATCAACACATATTAAGATGTGTCTGTTATTTATAGGAAAACTTAAAAGGAAATCCAAGGACATAAGTATAGCAAATAATTCAGCGCTATATACAGACAACTTTTCTACTTTTAAGCTAGGAATAATGAAAGCTGCTCCCGAGTTATTATCTTCTAAAATTGAACCATCTGTGAATATTTTTAAATATTGATTGTACGTATTTTCTAAGTGCGTGTACACAGACGTTCTCAAAATATTGGGAGAATCCTTTTTAGATAAATGAGTGTAATCAATATCAAAGATAGCTTTTGATTGCTCCCATTTTGGAATGGGAGAAAATGTTTTTTTTTAAGTGATGTTACTTTTATTTAGTTTTGTATCTCTTAGAAGATCGGAGGAAAACGAATAAATAGATTTTGTGGATAGAACATTCTGTGCACGTTTTCCAAAATCCTTTTCAGATTCTAAACATACCTCTTCTGAGCAAAAATTGTTTTGAGAAAAACTTTTCAAAACAAATTTTGCAGCAGAAGCTTTTCGGAGTTCTGTGAGAGGTAAAATTCCCACTTCGCTATATGTCCCTAAGTGAGATGTATGTGTGGGAACTCCAAGAGCAATTGTGTGTGTTGTGTGTGTGTGGTGTGTGTGTGTGTGTGCGTGTGCGTGCGTGCGTGTGTGTGTGTGTGTGTGTTTGTGTGTGTGTGTGTGTGTGTGTGTGTTGTGCGTGTGCGTGTGCGTGTGCGTGCGTGTGTGTGCGTGCGTGTGCGTACGTGTGTGTTTGTGTGTGTCTGTATGTGTGTGTTGTGGTGTGTATGTGTGTGTGTGTTTTGTGTGCGTCTTGTCTGTGTGTGTGTGTGTGTGTGTGTGTGTGTGTGTGTGTGTGTGTGTGTGTGTGTGTGTGTGTGTGTATGTGTGTGTGTGTGTGTGTATGTGTGTGTATGTGTGTGTGTGTGTGTGTGTGTGTGTGTGAGTGTGAGTGTGTGTGTGTGTGTGTGTGTGTGTGTGTGTGTGTGTGTGCATATGCAGCGGCCACCCGCCTATGCAATCCACAATAAAGGGGACTTCCCGTATCGCCATTTCCCAAATTGCCATTTCCCAAATCGCCATCTCGTGTCACACATTCTGAACTTGTTATTTCGCCACTTTCATTGCTGCGTGCCTGTGTGCCCGTGTCTTTTCTCAAGCAATCACTGATTAACCCAACCCATTGTGCGTGCTTGAGTGCATTTGAATAAACAATCAAGTTCAGTCAGCCGATCAAAACTAATGTGTATTTTCCTCTTTAACGCACACCAACAAACGGTAAGAACAAGGGCGAAATGTTACAGCTAAAAATCGATCATTGCACGCTCGCGCGCGCGCGCGCGCGCGCGCGCATGTCAGAATCCGTGTGAAGTTTTACTGAATGCAAGAAATGGATTGAAAGTGAAGGGCTTAAGTAAAGATGGGCGATAAATGGCACTAAGGGGAAGACGAAAATGGCACTAAGAGGAAGACGAAATGGCACTAAGAGGAAGACGAAATGGCACTAAGAGGAAGACGAAATGGCACTAAGAGGATAGCGAAATGACACTGCTGGACAGCACTGTTATCTAATCACAAAAAGGGGCGTTCCCGGCAATGTGGCGAGATGGGAAATGGCGATTCGGTACTTACCCAAAATAAAATGTGGAGGTAAGAAACACAAAGGCGTGTGCAACTTTTACACAGAAACCGGTCCGCACCTTTCGTACATAAATCTATACACAAGCGAACTTTCCGCGCTGAAACCATCCGCAAATTCCGCGTACACACGCACACACCCGTACTCTTATATGTATGAGTTGATGTACCATGACTAAAAGACTCCAGGGATCATCCCAACTAGAGAACTTATGATACAAATGCATCACCCAGGGTTGAGAACATTACGTGTGTGACCGTTTTTTGATTAACCCCGCCACGTGGGCAGCCACACTCCGTCTTCGCAGCTGTGTTCTACACAATTAAGAATAACAATTCACTGTAACAGTTATTATGAATAAACTAATACCTTCACAATCAAGCGTTTTCTTTGAAAGCATTACAAACTTAAAGATGGAGCCAGATTATTTATTACTTCTACAATAAAGCACATCGTCTGAAGGGGGAAAAATCAATGTCATCTGTCACACTAATTAGTTAACAAACAAGAATTAGACATGAAGACACACATTACCTTCGTTTTTAATCGATGCTGACACTATCATCTCACTAATTAGAACAAACTAGTGTACACTCAAACAAACAAGCACGCGAACACCAATAAAACCGTGTATTTTAAACACCAGTCGGATTAAAAACACATACACCCATGCGCGCACGTGCACCCCCCCGCCCCCGCACACACACACACACACACACAGACACAAACAAACAAATTCATGCGCGCAACACAGGTGGAAAAAAACAATAACACACACACAAACACAATCATAAATACACACAAACACACATGCACAAACACACATGCACACACACACACACACACACACACACACACACACACACACACACACACACACACACCACAGACGCGCGCGTGTGCACACATGCTCGCGTGCACGCATGTAACTTACTTTGTTTTTGTTAATTTGAAGTTTTGTGCATTTAAGAAATATGTTTAAAAACGTAGATACCACTAAAATATAAAGTCGGTGCCAAATGCATCTGGATATATTAGAGTATGAACAGTTTTCATTATTAGAACTGAGACGTTCTTCAGTCTCAGGCCATTAAAAAAAATAACAACCTCATTAGCATGTAAAGCGTGTACGTGCAAACACACACACACACACACACACAACGCGCGCGCGCACACACACACGCGCACACGCACACACACACGCACACACACGCACGCAGCACGCACGCACACGCACACACACACACACACACACACGCACGCACACACGCGCGCACGCGCACACACACACACACACACACACACACTCACTCACACGCACGCACGCATGTACTACTCACGCACAGACATATGAACATGCACAGTTTTTATTTTCCATTTAAAGTGTTTTTACTCGTAACCGTAAAAAGCAGCCAAAGCAACAAACATGAACTCTGTGTGATTTGTTTTATAATATGAAGCACCAACAGTGTTTTTCATCGAAATCAATGTCACAAGTATTATTTATCCCATCATAATATGTCCCCCCCCCCCCCCAAAAAGCGCAGCATGATGAAAAACACCGTGATTCATAGTAATGCACACAAATCACAAGACTGTGATTGTTGTTTTTCCGATAAGATTTTCTTGTTTCTATTTCTTTTGCAAAAAAACATCACCAAAACTAACTTTAATTTGTTTCATTACATTTCTTACACATTATTGTCAGATAAGAAGATGATTCAATATTATAACTTTGACACGTGTATGGAAAAGACAATGATGATGTATAATCAAAACAGTGTTTGTTACAACGCGCAACCGTTACAAATGCAGCATGGTAGCATGTACAAAATGATAGGGTCATGTCCGTTTTCTGTTTCTGTATCAAAAGCACTTAAACAATAAATAGCCAAATTGTAAGTAATTATCGTTTCCGCACATTACACGCAGAAATCACATGCGGTTATCCGCAAATAAGTAAAATAAATAAAGAAAACTAAGCGATAATAATAATGTATAATCAAAACAGTATTTGCTACTACATGCAACCATAACAAATATAGCATGTTAACATGTACAAAAATAATAGGGTCATATCCGTTTTGTTTCTGTATCAAAAGCAGTTAAACAATAAATAACCAAATTGTAAATAATTACCGTTTGAGGCTTTCCGCACATTACACGCGGAAACCACATGCGGTTATCCGCAAATAAGTAAAAGAAAGTAAGGAAAATAAACGACAATAATAATGTATAATCAAAACAGTATTTCTTACATGCAACCACACAAAATGTAGCATGTTGACGTGTACAGAAATGATAGGATGCAAAAAATGATAGAAAGGCGAGCGCTTATCCCATCCGCTTGCTTCTTACTTTCTTTGACTGATTTGCAGGTAAGCGCATGAGGCTTCTGTGCAATGTGCACAGCGTCGTTGCAATGCAAACTGTCACAAAAAGGCAATGCCCTTTAAAACAAAATGGCCAACACGCATGCCTGCGAAAAGAGAGAACACTAGACTTTCTATTCTTCGTTAATTATTATTATTCTATTATTCTTTCTATTCTTCGTTAATTATTGTTATTATATTATTCTTTCTATTCTTCATTAATTATTGTTATTCTATTATTCTTTCTATTCTTCGTTAATTGTTTTTATTCTAATATTCTTTCTACTCTTCATTAATTATTGTTATCCTATTATTCTTTCTATTCTTCGTTAATTATTATGATTTCATTGTTCTTTCTATTCTTCGTTAATTGTTATTATTCTGTTATTCTTTCTATTCTTCGTTTATTATTGTTATTCTATTTTCTTTCTATTCTTCGTTAATTGTTATTATTCTGTTATTCTTTCTATTCTTCGTTTATTATTGTTATTCTATTTTCTTTCTATTCTTCGTTAATTATTATTATTCCATTATTCTTTCTATTCTTCGTTAATTATTATTATTCTATTATTCTTTCTATTCGTCGTTAATACACAAAACATGTGCTTCAGCACTACAACTGTGTGTAGTAGTGCTAGTATATCAGCATAAAAATATGTTCACATGTAGTAGTAGTAGTAGTAGTAGTAGTAGTAGTAGCAGTAGCAGTAGTAGTAGTAGTAGTAGTAGTAGTAGTAGTAGTAGTAGTCGTCGTCGTCGTCGTCGTCGTCGTAGTAGTAGTAGTAGTAGTAGTAGTAGTAGTAGTAGTAGTAGTAGTAGTAGCAGCAGCAGCAGCAGTAGAAGAAACTAGTAGCAGTCGTGTTATGGCAATAATTAATCCTAATTAGTTCTGTTTTATGTATATCTCAATTTAAAAAAAATATTGATAGGTACTGAACAATATATTCTCTTCGCTACATTAATGTATTAATGCTAAATGTATCAAACTTTACACACAATCTGTTTCTTTATTTCTAGAACAGGTGGGCAAGAATAAAAGCAATGTTCTACATACTCCTTTCAGTCTCTGCAGAGAGTAGTAGTGGGAACCGTCAATTACGGACCCCAGAGCAAAATGAGTTGAGGATTCTGAGGATGACTGGATGACGTCATATCCTGTCACGTGGCGGATGACGTCATGTCCGGTCACGTGGTATGACATCATATACGGTTACGTGATATCCGGTCATGTTTGTCATGTTCATGTCATGTTACGTCATATCCAGTCATGTTTGGCTATGCGCGTGTCATGCTACGTCATATCCAGTCATGTGATAACCGGTCCTATCCGGTCATGTGCGTGTCATGTTGCGTCATATCCAGTCATGTAATAACCGGTCCTATCCGGTCATGTTTGGTAATGCGCGTGTCATGTTACGTCATATCCGGTCGTGTGATATCTCGTCCTATCCGGTCATGTGCGTGTCATGTTACGTCATATCCGGTCATGAGATATCTGGTCCTATCCGGCCATGTTTGGTCATGCGGTCATGTCCGTGTTGGCATGTTCGGCCATGTCATGTCCGTTCGTGTCATGTTCGGTGTCGTCATGTCTGGACATGTGTGCGCATGTTATCATGATAGAAACGCATGCGCTTATCCCATCTGTTTACTTCTTACTTTCCTTCACTAATTTGCATATATAAGTGTGTGAGGTTTCTGTGTTGTGCACAACGTCGTTGCAATGCAAAACATCACAAATGATAATAATAAATAATAATTTAATTCATTTTAGAAAGTGAGGCCTGAACCTCGCGAGGCTCCAGGCACCATTACAAATAAAAAAACCAACAGGTTTAAGAAAGAAGGAAAAGGAGACATACAAGATTAAAACATAAAAAAGAACTTTGACATCATAAGAACAACTTACATCAAAAACATAAAATTGCATACATGCGGGGAACATCCCCTCATCCCCTCCACTCTCTCCCTCATACTGTCTCCCCCACCCAACTCTCTCAACCACACACATACACACACACACACACCCACACGCACACACATACCGCGCATGCGCACGTGTCGCTCACACGCACACAGTTCAGGACAAGACGATGTCAGCAGGTTGACGGTTGATACACGTCAGATTAATCATGGCTAAAATAGGTATGGAATAAGAAGGTCTTAATGCCTGATTTAAAAGCGTTAAACGTTTGCGCATTACGAAGGGCTAAAGGTAACGAATTAAAAAACAGTAGGGCCAGCAAAAGAAAAAAGAACGCTTGCCATATGTCTCCAGACGAACTCGCGGGATGGCCAAATGACCAGCGTCTGAGGAACGGAGAGATTTCGATGGTGTGTATGGCACAACTAAGTCTGAAAGATAGGAAAGAGCAAGATCATGGAGGCATCGAACACGTGTGTTGTCATGTTGCTATGTGCGTGTCACATCATGTCCGTGTTGTCATGCACGTGTTGTCGTGTGTGGTCATGTCCGGTCATCATGTCGGTGATGTCATGTACGTGATGTTATTGTTAGCGAATAACAAGTACTTTGCCTAGGTTGATGCAATGGACAGCTCTGGAAGGTTCTGGTGTTAGAAGGCTGTGGGGAGTTCATGAATGCTATTTTTAGTGAGACTATTTTAATGAACTGATTGTTCAGACGTGGTGTAGGTGAAGAAAACGAAGATGATGATCAAGAAGAAGCTGAAAGAAAGAAAGAAAGAAAGAAAGAAATAAAACTTGTTTTAATTTTATTTATCGGGGAAAATCAGAATTCTAAATGTAATCGGAATGTAAATTAAGTATATGTTGTAATACTGGAGTACCCTTCTTCCATGGAAAAGTCATTGACCAGAATTGACCTTTAGATTTGGGTTTTGTTTGAAAATGCAAATGGCAAACCGTGTATTTATTATTTATTATTATTATTATGATTTTTATTATTATTAATCGCTGCGCTTCAAAATAAAAGCAAGACAGACAGAAAGAGTGGGGCTTGTTATGATACATTTTGTCCCGTCACATTTGTCGACGTACTAACAAGTCACATTTTTTTGTGTCGCCGGCGGGTCAAAATGTGACAAAATGCAACACCTCCGGAAGGTGTCTGTAAAACGACAAATGTTCCTTGTAGTAAATCAATTTTGCCGTCACAACTCTTGGCTTTTGTTAGCTTGTCAACGTGTTTTGGGAGTGTTATAAGTCCCCCACCCGCCCCCCACTCACCCACACCACCCGCCCCCCACTTTTCCTATAGCCCCCAACCATACTCTCTCATTATCTCTCACCACTCAGTGTTTCTCGTCTGTTTCTCTCTGTTTCTCTCCCTCTCTCTCTCTCTCTCTCTCTCTCTCCTCCTTCTCATCTCGTCTCCTCTCCTCTCCCTCCTCTCTTCGTCTCTCTCTCTCTCTCACTCCTCAGCTCTCTCTCTCTCTCCCTCCTCTTCTCTTCGGCTCTCTGCACCAAACAAGCATTTAGAACACCCCCCACCCACCACACACTCATATATACACACAAAAATTAAACAATGTTTGATGTGGTTGCCCAGTTGGTTAGTGTTACTGAACCAGTGGTCATTTGCAATTTTTGAACTGTTTGAACTGCAAATTAGAGTATTAGGAGTTCAAATGAACAATTTTTTATTGGTTGACCAGTGGTCATGTCACGTTGATTGTGGCTTGACCAGTGGTCATAGCACTGACCCAGTGGTCACTTTGGCCTATTTTCCTGTTTGACTGCAAATTAGTGTATTAGGAGTTCAAATGAAACAATTTTTTATGTTTGTTTGACCAGTGGTCAGTGACACTGAGCAGTGGTCATTTTGGCCTATTTTCGCTATTTGATCGCAATTAGTGTATTAGGAGTTAAAATTAACATTTCTGATGTGGTTGACCAGTGTCCTTGTCACTGACCAAGTGGTCATTTTGGCCTATTTTCACTCTTTGATCGCCATTAGGTTATATTACGAGTTTCAAATGAACAATGAGTTCTAAATGAACAAATGTGAACAAGCCTGGGGACACTGACATCACTGAGATCACTCACATCAAAAATTGTTTTAATTTGTGTGTGTATAATCTTAGTGGGTGGGTCTACACATGAACGAGCGCATGCTTTTTTGTGTGGCGAAGAGAGAGAGAGAAGAGAGATGAGCGAGAGAGAGGAAAAAGAAACGTTCCATAAGATTTTACCCTTTACGTACAGAAGTTGAAAAAAATTGTGATCGCGACAAAATGTGTCCTTGGCTAGGAAAATGCTTCACAAACTGAAACGCCAGCCGTGCATTAAGGGCTTTAGCTCCATGACTCATGATCAACACAACAGCTCGTTGACAGTCTAACATTTTCTCTCTGTTTTCGGTCTCTCTTGCTCTCTCTGTGTTCTTTGTTTCTCTGTTCTCCCTGTCTCTTATGAAGAAGAAAAATAAAAAGAAAGGAAATAAGAAGAACTAGTGGCTTATGTTTACCTGGAGCAACATGGAAGGATCCCCCACCCTCCAATCCCCCTTGCCCCTGCCTTTCTTTGCACTAAAAGTCTTTCCAAAGGTAAATTTTGGGCTTACGTAAAATTTCAAAAATCAACTGGTGCGCTGTATACAATCTATGCACTTTGGGCTGGGTCGTTCCAGCTTTATCCTGGGTTACACCAATTCCTTGTGTGATACATTGCATCTTCTCTACTGCTCATGGGCAGGTCAGAATGGATAGACAGAAAGACAGATGTACATAAGCATGAACAGATGGACCAAACAGACACCGATTCTCACGCCCCTAAGCCAGCATCAACGAAAATCTGTGCCTGTTCAAGCAACACCACGCAAGAACGGAAGCCTAGATCATGCGCATAAAAGTTACCGGAGAAACAGACAAGAAGGACATGTGGGGCCTACAAGTGGAAAGAACATGAGAGAGAGATAGCGAGAGAGAGAGAGAGAGAAGAAGAGAGAGAGAGAGAGAGAGAGAGAGAGAGGGAGTAACGAGAGGAGAGAGAGAGAGGGAGGAGAGGAGAGAGGAGATAATGTGAGCAGAGAATGTGAGAGAAGAGAGAATGTGCGAGACCAATCTAACTAGGGGCCTACTAAGTTAATGTAATGCATAAACCATGTTCATCATCGCGGGGTGCCTTTCCAAAGCTAGTCATCCCAAGAGGACAAAATAATGAGAAGACACACCCAAGGTGCTGAAGGACCCCAGAAATACACCAGCCACGCCTCCCCTATCACACGAAGAGCAGCCCTGCCCCGCCTTGCATGCAAGTCCGTGTTGTTGTTACCTAGGGAGCAGACACACACGGAACTTTCCATTAAGTATGCACCAATGTCATCCACGAACACTGGTCACCGCTAGAAAGCACGTGATACAGTGAAACCGCCACCAAGGGAGAACCATTTGTCAGTTTTACAATCAAGTGTTCCATATAACTAAGATATTCCATTCTTACAGGCAAATATTGCACACATACCAAAATATGTTTCTACTATCTTTGTCTGTCTGTCACTCGTCTGTCTGTGTGTGTCTATTCTGTCTGCTGTCTCTAGTCTCGTCCTCTCTCTCTCTCTGTGTCTCAGCTCGCCCTCTTTCTCTGTGGATGGTCTGTGTTGTTTTTTCACGATCTCCTGCTGTGCCTGCCTTGCCTGTCCTGTCTCTTTGTCTATCGCTCGCCTCTCCTTCCCCCTCCCCTCCTCTCTCGCTCCTCCCTCTTCTCTCTCTCTCTCTCTCTATACTCCATCCCTCCTCTCTCTCTCTCTCTCTCTCTCGCTCTCGCACGGCAAACAAGCATTTAGACACCCCCCACCCACCACACACTCATATATACACACACAAATTAAACAATTTTTGAGTGGTGACCAGTGGTTAGGGTACTGACAGTGGTCATTTTGGCATATTTGACTGTTTGACTGCAAATAGAGTATTAGGAGTTTCAAATGAACAATTTTTTTATGTGGTTGACCAGTGGTCAGGTCACTGATGTGGTTTGACCATTGGTCAGTATCACTGGACAGTGGACACTTTGGCCATATTTTCACTGTTTGACTGCAACTAGGTATAGAGTTCAAATGAACAATTTTTTATGTTTGTTGACCATGTGGTCAGGACACTGAGGCAGTGGTAATTTGGCCTATTTTCCACTATTTGATCGCAAAATAGTGTATTAGGAGTTAAAATTAAACAATTTCTGATGTGGTTGACAGGGGTCAGTGTCACTGACCAGTGGTTCATTTGGCCTATTTCACTCTTTGATCGCAAAATTAGTATATTAAGAGTTCAAATGAACAATGATTCAAATGAACAAATGAACAACAGCCTGGGACCATGACACTGTCAACCACATCAAAAATTGTTTAATTTGTGTGTGGTATATATTTAGTGGGTGGGTCTCTAATGAAACGCGCATGCTGTTTGTGTGGCGAGAGAGAGAGAGAGAGAGAGAGAGAGAGAGAGAGGAAAGAAGAAACAGTTCCAAGATTTTACCTTCTAACGTACAGCAGTTGACATGTGGATCGGCGACAAAATGTGTTCTTGCTAGGAAATGCTTTCAAAACTGAACGAGCCTGGCATTAAGGGCTAGATCCATGACCAAATGATCAACAAAACAGCTCGTTTACAGTTCTAACATTTTCTCTCTGTTTCGGTCTCTTGGCTCTCTCTGTGTCTTTGTTCTCTGTCTCCGCTCTTATGAAGAAGAAAAAGAAAAGAAAAGGAAATAAGAAGAAACTGTGGCTTATGTGTACCATGGAAGCAAACATGGAAGGATTCCACCCTCCAATCCACCTCCCTGCCTTCTTTGCACTAAAGTCTCCAAAGTAATTTTGGGGCTTACGTAAAATTTAAAAAAATTTCACGTGCTCGAATACAATCTATGCACTGTAGGCTGGGTCGTTCCATTCTTTGATCTGGGTGACACCCATTCCTGTGTGATACCATTGCATCTTCTCTAATGATCATGCAGGGGCAGAATGGATAGAACAGAAAGACAGATGTAACATAAGCATTGAACAGATGGGACCAACAGAACCATTTCACGCCCCTAAGCCAGCATCAACGAAAATCTGGTGCCTGTAAAGCAACACGAGGAAGGAAAAGCCTAGATCATGCGCAATAAAAGATTACCAGGAAGAAACAGACAAGAAGGAAATGTGGGGACTACAAGTGGAAAGACATGAGAGAGGAGAGGAGAGAGGAGAGAGGAGACGAGAAGGAGAGAGAGAGAGAGAGAAGGAGATACGGGATGAGAGAGAGAGAGAGAGAGGGGAGAGAGAGAGAGAGGAGAGAGAATGTGAGAGAGAGAATGTGATGAGAGAGAGAATGTAGCGAGACCCAATCTACTAGGGTCACTAAGTAATGTATGCATAAACCATGTCATATCGAGGGGTGCCTCCAGAAGCTAGTCATCCCAAGAGGGACAAAATAATGAGAAAGAAACACCCGAAGTGCTGAAGCGAACCCAGAAAATAACAGCCCACGCAGTGCCCTATCAACACGAGAGCAGCCTGCCCCAGCCTGCATGAAGTCCGTGTTGTGTTACTAGGGAGCAGACACAAACGGAACATTCCAGTAAGTATGCACAATGTCAGGCCACACACTGGTCAAATAGAAAGCAAGGATACAGTGAAACCGCCACAAGGAGAAACATTTGTACAGTTTACAATCAAGTGTGCCATATAAAAGAATATAGTCCATTCTTACAGGCAAAATATGCACAATTTTAACCCCACAAATATGTTCTCATCTTTGTCTGTCTGTCACTTGTCTGTCTGTGTGTGTCTATCTCTGTCTCTGTCTATGTCTCTGTCTCTCTCTCTCTCTGTGTCTCAGCATCCCCTCTTTCTATGTGATGGTCTGTGTTGTTTTTTCTCTCTCTCCTGCCTGCTTGCCTGTCTGTCTCTTTGTAGATCTCTCCCTCTCCTTCCCCTCCCTACTACTCTCTCCCTCCCCTTCTCTCTCTCTCTTCGTCTGTCTCAGTCTTCGCACTCTTTCTCTGTTATGGTCTGTGTTGTGTTTTTCTCTCCCTGCTGGCCTGCTGTCTCTTTGTCTATCTCTACCTTTCCCTACCCACTCCCTCCCTCTATCTCTCTCTCTCTCCCTCCCTCCCTCTCTCTGTCTATCCGGATGTGAGCACATACACACACTAGCGCATTGTCGCTTCACCAAACTGGTCAGTGGACTGCGTATTTACACACCAGCACACAGCCATCAAAGAGAGACAATCGGAGCAAAACAAACTATTTCCCTTGAACGAGGTAGCTCCCTTTGAACTACATAGCGAAAATACGAAGGCAAAATTCTTGTATCCAAAAATACAAACTTCGGGTTAGCTCTTAATGGAAATAACCGTAGCACACACCTCAAAGCCGCACGCACACGGCACACACACACACCGCGCGCGCGCGCGCGCGCCACATACACACACACACACACATGCATGCACGTACAAACACACACACGTACAACACACACACATGACAAGAATGTCGGCAGAGTGGTCAAAATGATTTTGCCAGCCAACGTCAATGCGTGAATCATGGCCTCGCCTTTCTTTCTAGTCGACAGAAACGAAATTGAAAGTCGAGTCCTTGGATGGGGACTAAAGCTAGTCGACCGCGCGCTTCACCACTTAAAATCCCATTGGCAGTCAAAAGTCGGTAAAAAAGAGGCGAGAAGAAATCCGCTGCTTGTATGACAAATTAATAACTAGATTTTCAAAATCCGACTCTACCCCTCTCACCCAAAAATGGATGGCACTGCTCTTGCGATGACAGTCTTTCAGACGGGAGCAAGCACCAATTTGAAAGTGCTAAGTCTTCTGGGACTAGGTTATACCCAAATTCTAATGCCACACTAAATACCCACACACATACACATTCGCACAAACGCACACACACCACGCGCGGCATATGCACAACACATACATGCGCACGCATGTGTTTATGGCAGTTATAAAAGAGTACGTCTGAATGTGGATATAAAAAAAAAAGAACAAGAGGATAGTACAGGCCCTATTAAAGGGAGCCAGATCAGGCAGATCACGGCTGACGACATAACACAGCAGGTCTGTCCTTGAACGGTTGTGAAAAAGAAGCAGGAGAATGTAAGGGTAAACTACAGGAAATCGCCGTGGTGGTTCAGTTGCACAACACACACGCACGCACGCACGCACGACACGCACACGCACACACACACACACACACACACACACACACACACACACAATGAATGTAACGATCATTATAATTTATTAGACAATTATAATGGTGAAACTGTATTCAAAGAAAATCAATGGTAGAAATTGTACAAAAAGAATGTAGAAAGCTGCTATCTTTATGCATAGATAACAACATGTATATCTTAATGGGAGAACACTAGGTGATCTCAAAGGTACGATCACAAGCTATACGCCAAAGATGCAGTGTAGTAGATTACATTGCTTGCTCCAAAAGAGATGACAAAAGACATGATAACATGAAGGTAAAGTCTCTTACAGAATTTTCTGATCAGTGTCAATTGAATTAAATTTTCACCTTCCTAAACTGTTTAAAATCAAATTTAGCAATTTATATATCATGATAATGACAATAAAAAACTTAAAAGACACAAAACATGTTCACAGATCATATAGAAAGTAATGTGTGAAGTTCAAGTGGATGGAAATTCTTGTAATCGATTTATAAGGCATTTAGTCTTCCTTCAGTAAGTTGTCTTGCTTCAAGAACTCAATAATAAAGTTAGATAAACAAATAAATGATGCCACAGCCAATGCCTCAACCAAAATGGTTGATGAGATCCACTGGTGATTTTACACAGATTCTTAATCATGCAGGAAAAACTAAGCTAAAGTACTTATTGCAAAAACGGTAGACGAAGAAAAAGGAAGGCAAAAGTGGTTTGATACTGATTGCTACACATTAAAGAAAGAAAATGAAATCTATTAAAGGCCTTGAACAGGTGTCCAAGCAATCGGACACCTTTTCAAAATATTATGCATCTCGAAAGAAGTATAAAAAAGATTCTTAAAAAAAAAGGAAAGCGGAAAAAAGCTCTTTAGTAAATACTTTAATGAGGCATTGAGAAGGACCCAAATACGGTATGGAGCATATTAAAAGAATTAAATCATCTGAAGAATCCGGTCATGATATAATAAAAACATTGGTCTGCAAAAGGATATATCATTTAGAACAACTGATTGGGAAAGAAGCTGATGTTTCAGAAGAAAGAAAAAAAAAATAGCTAAACCAAGAATTAAAACAGATTGTTGAAAACTAGATAATGTACCCAGTTGCTTTAATGATCAGTAACAGTGGTGAAATCAGGGCAGCTTGTACAAAATAAAACAAACAAATCACCAGGGAACGGATGGTATAATTAACGAAAAGATTAAAAACAAGTCTGCCATTTACATTTAGATATTCTTGCAAATGATTCAATATCATTTGTCATCAGGAAAGTATCCTGCAATGTGGAAAAAATGGAATAAATGTTCAATTAACAAACAAGGAGACCCAATGAATGTTAAAAAATAGAGGATAAACTCTAATAAACTGTTAGGAAAGGTATTTGACAAGGTAAAAAACAGAATAAATACATAATTGAATCACACGGGCCGGCTACGATCAAAGGAACAAGGTGGTTTTAGGCAAAATTCAAGAACAACAGATCACATTTTGATTCTTAAAAAAATTGTGGATGATGCCATCAGAGAAAGAAATGGTAGACTATATTGTTGCTTCGTAGATTTTAAAAAAGCATTTGATAATGTGTGGCATTACGCTCTTTTATTAAAGATGCATAAACTTGGAATCAGGGGGAAATGTTTTGATATAATTAAAGACATGTATACTAATGCTTCAATATCAGTCAATACTCAGAACAGGTTTTCTGAGGACATTGTAATTAAAAAGGGGGTACATCAAGGTAATACGCTTAGCCCTACACTCTTAATATATTTGTAAATGACATTCCTGAGAAAATAAATGATAACGATCCCCCTACAATAAACAGTACATCAAATGAAAAAGTATCCTGCTTGATGTATGCAGACGATGTTAATTGTTATCAAAAAAGCAAGGAGTGGACTTCAAAGACAATTACCTAATCTAATGAGTATAGTTGTAATTGGGGTTTACCATATAATATAGAAAAAACAAAGGTTGTCGTATTTTCTCGATCAGAACCGATTATCAACACCAGGGCATTTTAAGTGTGGAGACCATATTATGAAACACAGACAGTTATAAATATCTAGGTATATCTTTCAAAAAGATGGTAATTTCAAAAAGTTCAAGAACATCTAGCAAACAAGGAAATAAAGCTGCACATAATCTACGAGATATCTTCTAAAGAAAATATTGATATGAGGATTATCCAATCAAATAGTGATTCCTTGGTTTCACCAATATACTCTATGGGTCAGAAATTTGGCTACTATATAGCTACAAAAACAGTTTTGATTATTTGAATACTTTTGGAAAATTGCGTGGGGAACACATTTCACATGAAAATGTACATGCTAAATTTTGTATATATATATTAGTGTTACATAAGAAAGCTCGCGCCTTCCAATTTTAGCAGAAATTAGGAGATTTTCCCTTAATCTAAAGGCATTTGTTAATGTGTAGGCTTTGGATACATATACTTGAAATCTAAGGAAAATTATATTGAGACAGGCATATGATAACCTGTTGCAACAAGAGGCTCGCAAACATCGGTTAAGTCATCAAAAACAATGATGATGAATTGGCTTTGAGCATGTTTGGAAACAATTCAATTCACATTAATGCTAAACAAATTACAACATGCGTATTACGAAGAATGCAAAAAACTGTTAACATATCATTTTGGAAAACGAAAAAAGGGAGGAATAGTATCACGGCTCAGGTTTCATAATGATGTTACTAAAAGAATATCGAATAGAAACCGTACCTTTGTACTATTTTGGATAGACACAAAAAACAGGGGCTCTATGTAAATAAGAAATTAGTGCTCATAATTTAAAATCGAAAATGGTAGACACGAGAAGAGTGGTAGAGAAAAAACCCCTTGCCAAAAATGTCAGGAAATAGAAAGATGAGTACACATTTTGAATACCTGCGTATGTATAAAGAATCGTTTACGAATGATGGAAAATGTAAGACAAAACAAAGTTTAGAATCAAATGTTCAGGTCTCCATCATATAAGATGATGTTAGATGAACTACAGCCATTGTGCAAATATGGCTAGTATTTATTTAACAAAAAAGCATGAATAGTATTTTGCGTTTTTGTAATCTTAACCTGTGCCTTATAGCCTTGTTTAGGTTCATGGCAATAAACCAATGTTCCAATGTCAAGGTCTGTTCACACACACACACACACGTGCGCACGCACGCACGCACGCACGCACGCACGACACGCACACGCACACGCACGCACACCACACGCACACACACCACACACACACTCCGGTATAGATCTAGGAATGTAGGAAATTACAGGCAGGCCTATCAAGATCATGTGGCTGGTCCCATACATCACCTCGTTCGTGATGGAGCACAACAACAAATAAGTAGACGAGAACATGCTGGGTCAAAAAAATTCCCAGATTTGGCTGTTGTTAAATGGTTTCACACGGCACCTGTGGTAGTAGATGATAATTCATTCCTTTGGAGAGCAATGAAAAATGACCATCTCTCTACTCGAAGTTATTTCACCAGGGGGCGACGAATTTATAAGTTTACGTCACGAAAACAGAACTAGGTAATTGTCCAGTGCACAACGACAGCAATGATATTGAATTTTCACAAATATATTCTCAAAGTTAGGACGTTGACCAGAAGAGGACGGCGGAACACCCGTCAGCAACTTCGCCTATGGAGGTATCGCAACGAGAGTAACTTAACGATAGTGACAAAATGCATTAAAAAACAATATTTCCTTTGCGAGGGTAGACAAGTGAAAAATGTTTAGACTAAATTGAAGTAATCCTGAGGACCGTTCCTCTGAATCTATTCACGTTTTTAGCATCGAAATTAGCGTAACGAATAGGAACATTTTAAGAAAAGGGCCTTACTCGGTCAGAAAAACGGACTAAAATGCTCAACAGACGTTGCTACAAGCGTTCCAGTTCACATTCAGTCGTTGAGATGAGGAAGTGATGTAATCTTTGCAACGTCTAACATTGATAAATAGACTAGGTCATTAGACTATTGAGGAAAACGTGTCTTCGTAACGATAGTGACATACTTCTGAGGACATTGAAATTTGGTGCCTTCCAAAGTGCCGTTCAAAATGCAGAATTTTTTTTCTCAAAGGCATATTCATCAATTTTGCCGACGTACACGTTAATTAAATTATTTTTGATATTATTTTGGCATCAAATACGTCACTTTGCTTGCTGAGATGTCTTCAAAATTTCAGTGCACATCAAAAGACACGCATTTTGGGGCACCTTGTGTTCAGAGTGCGTAATTTTGTGTGAAAAGAGAAATAGAATCTTATTTTTGTAGGTGCAATTACAGGTAACATATCAAAATTCTTCATTTAATTTGTAGCCAACTACAAATTTGTGTCAATAACCTCTCCCCAGATGTTGTTAATTTGCTAAAACACATTTTTCGGCCTTTTGAAAAAACCGCTCAGATGTGTCTATGATCGAGAGGACGTAAAACAAATTTCATAATTACCCCTACCCCTTGCCTCTTTCTTTAAAATTTATTATATGCGCAATGGTAACATAGTAGAGCCCTATTTTTATTTTTGGCAAACAGTAAAATTGAAAAAAGCATATTGACAAAGCTTTTCAGAAAAAACATAGTGACCCCTCCCCCTCCGCCCCCAGCAGGGGAGTAAGGGGGGTATACGCGACACCTGTAGGTTAAGCCTCTTAGAAATTAAATTTGAACGTTGCGGAATTCGTAAGGCGATACTATTGATCTGATACTGTTTTTAAACTAAATGTTCATGCGATAGAAACTTGTTCCAATCATCAATATTTCTGTAAGATACTTTGTCATAATATTTTATTTTCGCTTCGTTAATCCCCCCCCCCCCCCCCCCCCCTCTGCCACAAAGCAAAGGTGAAGGCCGCAGCCGCACGCCATCCATCGGGTTACATGGCATGATACGTTGCACATGGTGATCAATCGTTAGCCTAACTGATTGGATTCGTACGTCGAGAAGGCAGTGAAAATGACGAACACTGGATTGTCCGTATATTTTTTCAAGACTGAAATGATTGCGGGCTAATATAAATGTTAGGTCTGATATGAGGTAAGGCTTGATCTGTAGGCCTAGGCCTTGTTGTGTGGCTATCGCCGGGGAAGTGCGATAATAAGTTATTGC
Organism: Phymorhynchus buccinoides; assembly: GCA_017654935.2. Lineage (NCBI taxonomy): Eukaryota > Metazoa > Mollusca > Gastropoda > Neogastropoda > Raphitomidae > Phymorhynchus > Phymorhynchus buccinoides. The sequence goes on from CM065688.1 coordinate 6,529,114, forward strand.
ATGGGCAGAGATGATGCACGAGATGAACACGAACAACAGTTTCAAATGCGCAAATTAAAACGAAACAACCGGGTCCGTCAACGCCCCACACCGTACATCCCTTTTGTACAGAAAATATAAGTTAACGATTGTTAAATGTACCTATTTGTACACACTGAATGTCTATTTTAAACAGCGTTTGTTTGTATATTCTAATGGAGAGGTTCGTTCCAGTATGAGTATCTGATTCTGTCTACAGCACAACATAATCCCTGCAACAAATGATGTATTTCTATGCTCTTTGTAGATGCATTGACTGCTTTGATCGTTTGTGAGTTGAAGGCTCATATCAAAATCAGTATCTGCTAACTTAACCTCAACGCTTGTATTTTTAGAGAAAATTAGAGAAAATGACAATGATTAAAGTTTGAGATTGCCAAGGTTTAAAGGTTGCACAACAGTAATCTCTGCAACAAATTATTGTCTTTCTTGGTCCTTTCCTGGATGGCATCTGACTACTTTGATCATGTGACTTGAAGGTCACGTCACCAAAATTCAATATTCCTGCTAACTTTAACCTCCAACACCTTATAATTTTTAGAGAAAACGACAACGTAAAAAGTTTGGAGTGAAAGCGTTAAGGTCGGGCACTGACGAAACACACAACACACACACACACAAACACACACAACACACACACACCACACACACACACACAGAACGCACAACCGACACGTGCGATACTATATAGACTCACTTTGTTTTAAAAAAACGACGTGAGCCCAAAAATGTTCTACTTAAACACCTGTGTTTGCAACCTTGAGGTATGCTTAATATGAAAGTATTTTAGGTGATAGTTTTTTTGTGCAAAATTCCCTCTCCCACCTTTCCTGATATGTGTCTCCTGTAACGGACCACAGCTTCACAAGATGTTGCCCTTTGTTACCGTTCTAAACACAGAAGTTGGTTAAAACCGACCTGTGCGTGCAAATGTTAGCACTCACTAAACCAAATAAGAAATCCCTGTCCAGATCTACAGCCGACAGCTGTCTCTGAAGGCCTCATAGGGTTGTTTCCAGTCGCACTAATGTTCCACCTCAAGTCAAAGAGCTCCCCAGTTACCAATATTGTCAACAAAATATAATGAAATTTATGTTTAAGTAAAAACTTTAACATTACAGTAGATGTAACTTAAACTCTACTTTCAAAAAACAGACAGAAAACTTGTAATTCTAGCCTAAGCCATTAACAAATGTACAATTTCAGTACATTGAAACCTCCTTTATAACCTTCCCAATTATAGACTCCCTCCCACAATAAGACCTACCTTCTCCTGAAATATTGCCCGTCTTTCTAAGTTATTAAAGAGACCCCTTGTATAAATAAAAAAGACCCTCCCAGGAGCAGAAGAAGGAAGGGGACAGGGGGAAAAATGATAAAAAAAAAAAAAGAGCTTGCCAGCAGCCAAGTCCTGCTGATGGTCCGCAATGTGATGCCACGCTAAAGCAGAGACTGACCCAACAGCCTGGTCCCGTGACGGTCCACAACAATCAGAACAAGATGCCACGCCAAAGCAAGAGAAGGACCCACCAGCCAGGTCCCGCTGATTGGGTCCCCAACGTGATGACGCGTCAATACAATTTAAAGCAGCAAATCGACTAAAATTTAAAAAATAAATGGGAAAATAACTCAAAAATAAAGAAAGAAAAAGAAAGAAGCGGAGTGTAGAACTGATTTGGAGGACTCAGGACACAAAAGGTGCCCAAGCCCGGTACGATCCTTGATCTTGATTATTGACAAGCAGTCCAATTTTATCTAGGACGTGACGTTAAACACCAGTAGGTGGAAGAACTTGGGGAGAGAAACTCTTTGGAAAAGTAAAAAAGCCTATCATGGAGACTGACCCAGCCAGCCCAGGTCCCGCTGATCGGGCCAGCCAAAAAATGGGGGGAGGGTGATGGGAGGGGGCTGGGAGAAGGGGAGATGGGAGGGGATGGGTGGAGGGGGGAGGAAGAAGTCTTCAGTTGGGTGCACCAGCAGACGGTATGTGATAATGTCTGGCAGTCGTGCATGGATGGTTGTATGAGAAGAGTTCTGTAGATGGTTGTATTGGGATCGGTTCACACCACAAAACATGTCTTGTTATTCCTAGTCATATTCCACCAATGTGTGATGTCTGCCTCCTGTCGTGGGGATGATCCTGCGTTTGATGGAGCCACAGTGTTACGTATGCCAGGATGGTAATGCAGAGGTAGCTCTCGGGACTTTTGAAAGGCACGGTCGAACTATAAAAAGAGGGGTGAGCGCTGACCCATGAAAGGAGTCAACCCGATGAGACGTCTGCAAATGACATGACAGGAAGGCCAATAATCAAAACGCCCCAAGCCCCGAGCAGGATAGATCCTGCCGAAGCGGAAAGCGAACAACTCCGTAAGAAAACAAGATTCCGGGAGCGCCTCAAAGCCTAAAGGAAACTCGAACCTCTGCAACGCTGCAGATGAGGGCACAAAAAGACATTTCGTGCCCTGCTCTCACCCACTGATGACACTTACCGTGGGCAAGATCAGGGCTTCCTGAGATTACTCACCACCCTGGCCGATGGAAAAGGACTGCAAAATGGAGGCACACCCCAATAGAAGACACAGAAAAAGAGCAAGAGCTGTCTGTGTTCAATGGAACTGCAGGACCATCAACAGAAGGGCCCCTTTCTGTTTGGAAATACCTGCAGACTGCCTAGCGTAGACATACTGATGCTTCAGTCACTAAATGTGAAAAAGAATGCACTCCCCAAGCTAGAGGGATACCACCATCCGCCAACTGCGGAATCTAAAAACGATCCGAGTTCATGTCGCAACATATGTCAGTACCTACTAACATATTATTGCGACATGGAATCCACACGGGGAAGTAGAATGCAGACTCTCCAACCTGTGGAATCTGCATCCTATCCCACCGGTACCAATCAAACCATCTGTCAAGTCTACTACCTGAAGGCAGCCATAACGAAAGGAAAGTAGACTGGCTAAACACAATTGCCACCGACGAGAAGAGTGAGTGGTGGCTGGCGATTTCAACGTCAGCCACAAACAGTGGGACATGTTTCAGACCAAACCCTTGGGACCCACTAGCCAACACTGTCTTGGACTCCAACCACTGTCCTCAATGACGGCCGACACCGACTTGGATGAGGCAAGCAGCGCTGCACTGCTATAGACCTCACAATAGGCCTACCAGCCCTACAACTCGAGCCGAATGGGACATAGGTTTTGAAACCTACAGTCGACCACCTACCATACACTTTGTAGTCGAGGGCTCAGACACCTATGTCTCAACAGATGTGATATCACCGAGATACGAATGGAGAAAGCAAATGGGGATGTTTCAAATCCTGCTGACGGGAATGTCTCATAATGACCCTCAAGACAAAGACACCGAAAACTACTATGAGAACTCAGACAGATGATCTCAGAGGCAGCAGACGCTGCAATACCTAAACACACTCCGAGACCAAAGGCAAACACCAATTCACCTCGGAATGGTTAAAAAAAAAACGAAAGAATGTGACAAGGCCACATCCGCCAAAAAAGGATACGCTCTAAGAATATTCCAAACAGACGTATCAAACACCCAATGAAGATGCGCTCGTGGGGCTACAGAAGCCTGCAAGGCAGTATGATGAAGTCCGAATAGCATTGGAAACAATTTTGCCGAGACGAAATACGAGACCCAGCGGGACACCACCAAAATGGGGAGGAAACACGAAAAACTCAAACGACCGCCAGCGCGCCAGCCAAGAAACCACTCTCATAGATTGGAAAAACTCACTCGAAATACACAAGAAAAGGCAAACGCATTAGCTGACGTCTCGCCAGAGCAAGTCAAACAGGTACCTCTTGATGAAATGATCAAACAAGACTGGAAGCGGAAGGAAAACTTTGAAGAAACCTTGTTGAGCGTAACACAGCCCCCTTCAACAGTAACCTCAACATCTAAGAATGAAATCGGCAATTATTAACCTAGGGAGGGCAGCAAAGCCTCAGAGCAGTCCCATCTCTACCACAGATTCGCCACTTCACAAGGACCGATGCAAAAAGTGTCCACACATTTTACAGAGTGCTGGTCATCAGGTTACAACTTCCTGCAGCTGGAAAGAAGCACAGGTTGTTGTGCCACCCCAAAGAAGGCAACCACTCAAGCTCCCAAGCAGCTACAGACCCATTGCTCTGACCCCCACACTAGGCAAGGTGTATGAGCGTGTTGTCAAAGAACGGCTGAGTATTATCTGGCAAAAACATGACATACTCCCAATATCGGACCACTCTTGTTTCTTATTTAATATAAATGATATAGTTAATGGCATAGCATCTAACGTTCAACTTTGTGACGACACCAGCATGTCCTATCACTCAGATAAACTAGTTACGCGTACAGAAATGATATTTAACAAACATTCACCTGCCTTGTTGCAGACAGAAACCCATACCCATAGACGAAGAACTCTTAGAAAAGAAATGTGCCCTAAATGCAAAACAGAATTATATAAAAAGTCCATTTGTCCCATCTACAACGCTCCTGTGGAACATCTTTGCCAAACGATATTAAAACATGCAAATCTTTAAGCACAATAAGCAGTTACTTGGCGGCAGAAGATCCTGTTTGTACACCTCATTTCTATCTTGGGAAGAGGG
>CM065688.1:6534280-6541780 GCA_017654935.2 Phymorhynchus buccinoides
TGGCAATAACAGCACAACATCAATATTCTTGTATCATGGAAGAAAAACAAATATAACTACTTATCCACAAAACATGAATCAAACAACAGATTAGAAACGTTTATCATCACTAAAACTCTCTATCAAAATGTTGCCTTTGGGTTGCAGGGCAATGCTGAGACGCGCACCTTTTTGCGAACTGCACAAATCAACAATTCATCGAAAAACTATACCAACCAGGCTTCAATGTAACGAGTCACAATAAGGAAACCCATTGAGACGGTTATTCTGCCAAATCTGTTTGACATGGATGCAATTACTAATAAGACTCAATTTTTGTTTCTATTTTCACTTTGGTTTTTATAACAGCTTCCGCCAGGCAATGATACTTTGTTTTGACATCGTCTGGTATAAGTCTGATAGTCTGTCTACGGGCTTGTTGGCAACTGGGGGACAGTGAAAAGACAGTGACGATGCATCTTCTCAGTGCGTTGCAAGTACAGCTGGGTTTGTTCAGCACTATGTTCGTTGGAAATAAATCATTACGCAAATCACCCATTTGGGTCTTAAATTACAAATAATTATTTCGGCAGTCGATCTTGTAATAGTAATAAGGGGACCTGTGCTATCTTTCGCTACTGAGAAAACCTTTAGACATGAGAGAATCGCAACTGCTTATATTCTCCCTGAAGCTATTCCAAGGACAAGTAGTGATGGAAAATAAGGGATTTCTAAGTTATAATCTACACTAGGCACTTGTCTCTCTAGGTGGTATCGTCTATCGGTAGGGCTTGATTGATGCAACTAGTTTGGGAGGCAATTGATAAATCATAGGTACAGACCGTTGACAATTTTGTAATACAAAAATTATTTTATGACGCCGCCGCTTCTTTTAAATGTGAATCCTGTTTCAGTATACAGCTTTTGATTGGCTAGTCCCTCGGACTGAGCCAGTATTAGTTCTGAGTGCATCCAGATTTATTTGTTCCGATCTTCTGCTTGTTTTTTGCGTGCAGTTGTCCCATACCACATCGTAACAAGTCTAAATGGACAAAATCAAACGATTTATACATTGCTACAGCGTTTTTAACGACTTATTCGGTGTTTACAATAATTTGATGGAAGAAACATTTCAAAATGCTATGTAAGAAATACGCCAAAACATTCTATCGGGATCTCTTGGTTGCATGTTGTTATATCGAGAGTTTTGGATTCGTCTTTTAAATAAATAGCTTTAAAGACCACACATACGCGCCACGATTACCCTTTGGTTTTTTTCTGGGTAAGCTGTGACCCACATAGAAATGCCCCCATGTTCAAATTGAGGCTCTCTTTAAAATGATGTACGCTTTTGAATTTGGGGGCATTTGCTTTGTTAGTTAGCCCTTGGTCAAACAAGATTTCTTTCGCAGCTATAAGAGGGAAAACACGTGAAACCCGTGATTTTGACACGTTATCTGGTGGGTCCTTTACTTGTAGGTGACGGAACACTGTGTTGCAGACCATCTGTGGGTTTTTTTTTTAGTAGCTGGACCCTAAACAAACTCAAATCACGAGATTGCTCTCATCATTCTCGCGGGGTGACTGTCAGGACGTCGTGAAGTTACGCACATGCCGATACGTGAACCTCGTCATACCAGACGCTGTTTTTATTGTTGTCGTTGTTGCTTTTAACCCTGGCTAAGACTCCAGGGATCGGCCCAACAGCCGAAGCACTTGAACACTAGTGGTACAAATGCACACAGCCCATGGATTAGAACTTTACGTGCGTGACCGTTTCTGTTACCCGCCACGTGCGCAGCCACACTCCGACTTCGAAGGATCTTAGCTGATGACTGTTATGCTAGGGAGCTTGTCTGATGGCTTAAGACAATCCCACCCCGCACAAACCATACAGAACATAACACATTTCGCCGTAGCCTTGTGTCTAGCTTATAATCAAGGATTGACTTTGGGTTTTTGGTACTTGGCATGTTCTAATCACAGGATTCGTTTCTGTAAATTCGGGCTGGCCTCCCACCTGGAGAGCGCGTCGCACTGGCAGCACTGCGCCATCCTTTTTTTTTTAATTTAGAAGAGGGGGTGAGGAAGGGGGCGGACTTGCGAAAGCTAGCCTTTCATTTGGTTCATACCAGGCAGCGGAGTTTCTCCCCAGCCCTTATCGACTTTTTAATTGCACTGGTTTTGTTTTTACGTGAGTAATGCGCACGGGTCACGCTTGCTTTAAGTCCCCCATCCTCGGAGGACTCGACGTTATTAATTCAGTTTCGATTTTCCGGCCCATCGAACTAGAAAGCAAAAGGGTGAGGTTGGGATTCGAACCCGGGTCACTCACGCGTTGAAATTTGGCAGGCGAGCGTCTGCACCGTTCTTGCCACCTTCCACCCAAAGCCCAAAGCTAGATTGTTGTATCGTTCCCTCTCCCTTGAAACCACAATGTTGTGTCACCTGCCTTCTGCGACACCTATTGTAGTAGGGGAAGACGGGGTAAAAAAGCGCATGGGCGGGTAAGAAGCCCACCCCAATTAACCTCATGAAATAAAGAACATTTCAGTCAGATTTTGCTCATAAGACGAGTGCTAGATGTTTAGCATTCGTCTCATGGGCAAATTTGACTGAAATTAGCAATTCGTCTCATGGGCAAATTTGACTTAATTTTTATTTATTTAATGATATAATTGGCATGGGCTTCTTAACCGCACATGGGCTTTTTACCCCGTCTTACCCTAGTAGCAAAAAGCCTACATGTCATAAAGAGTGATTACTTCGCAGCCTACAAACTTTGCAAATAATGAAGCCAACTTTCTCTCTTCCCGCCTGGAAGGTGAAAAGGTGGAAGTGTTAGTGTTGTAGGCAGTGAGTGAGTTCACAATGGTTCCCAGCTGTAGTGTAGGTAAAAGTGTGGGAGTAAAAAAAAAGGTCTTCACTCAGCTGCGGAGTGCGAGCTCTTTGTATCTCAGTCAGGGTTTTTGGTAGTACCTAACGCTGGGGGCCGTTTCGCAAGGGCTAAACGCCTCGTAGCTTGTTGGCTCAAATCGGCAAAAAACGGTCGTAAGGAACACCTTCCTTTACCGATAGTTTCACAATCACGCAAACGCTTTGTGGCTCCTTTGGAGGTGACTAGTGGCAAACTATTGGATGAATCATGGGAAATATCAGTCACAAGGATGATTACCAACTTGTTGACGAGAGAGCCGCAAAGTGTGGCGGGTGAGGCTCCGCACCGGGCGCAATAGACTGAACAGTCGTATGTGCCGCAAGCTCAGACTGGTGCCTTCTCCTCTGAACCTGTCCCTGCGGACAGGAAGATCAGACTGCGGAGCACAATACCCCAAAGATGCCCTCTACTTGAACAAACAAGGAAAGAAGTGTGGCCAGCAGAAACTTCCATAAGAACGAAGCTCTAATAAGCTTTAATATAAGGCAGCCCACAAGAGCTGGGAAAAAACCATCACTATTGGTGTTAAGATCCCGTTTGGTCGTGTAGAACAGGCGTACGCCAAGAAGAAGAAAGATGATGGGAAATATTCTTACTTCCGTTTTTAAAAATTTTAAATAACGCAAGAACCTATTTTTTGTTTTCAAAATGGAGGTCAAAGTCCACAAAGTTGAATCAGACAAGTAATCTTTCATTCTATCGCGAAAATAATGATATGGGATGATTTTTTTGCAAATTTAGCAAACACAAGTGTTTTGTGAGTGCTCTTTCTTAATTTCTGAACATGTTAGATGGCGTGATATAGTGTAAACGTAATATTCTGCACACAAATAGACGTGAATGAAATCGAAATCTGTGTACAAACTGACAGAGAGATATGATTTTATCTCCCTTTTGATAGCAAGCCTTTTCTCTCTCCCAAAACTGAAGAGTAAGCTTAAAGAGTTATCTGACCTTAGCTAACGGTAATTTTGTATTTGTGTTTCTTATACCATCTTTGTGGCGTAACAGTTAGGGTAGCATGGCGGGAGATTCCGTGCGGAAACCCGTGCGCAAATCCGTAAATAAGTCAAAGAAGGGAAAAGATATGCGCACGGGTCCGAATTTCCCCTAATCCGTAAATTTGTACCCTTCTTTATTTTACTTATTTACGGGTTGCGTGTGGGTTTTCCGCATGAACTGTGTACGAGGCCGTATTATCGTCTCCTAGTGAAACTCGCCCGTGGCTGTCATTCGAGAAGAATGATAGTAGCGTGCGGACAAATTCCTCGACAAAACAAGCGCTGACGAGTACACGTGCATGTAACGTGCGAGTGCACGCACATACACTCACGTGTAGGGGAAGACGGGGTAAAAAAGCTGCATGGGCGGGTAAACAGCCCACCCCAATTATCTCATGAAATAAAAAAAATTTCAGTCAAAATTGTCCCATGAAGACGAATGCTAGACATTTACGACTCGTCCTCATGGGCAAAATGAACTGATGAATTTGCTTCATTTCATGAGATAATTGGGGTGGGCTTCTACCCCGCCCATGCGCTTTTTACCCCTGTCTTCCCCTATCTGTGCGACGTAGCCTAGGTGAGTGTGTGTTTCGTGCGTATGCATGAATACATGAGAGAGAGAGAGAGAGAGAGAAGAGAGAGAGAGAGAGAGAGAGAGAGAGAGAAGAGAGAGAGAGACAGACAGACAGACAGACAGACAGACAGACAGACAGAGACAGGGGCATAGACAGAGAGCGAAAACGATCGAAATAATTATGTTGAATAATTTTTGGAAAGTAAGAGTTGCTGTGGGGAAAATGTATGTATACTTAATTCAAGCTCTCACACAGCTCAATATTGCTCCTATGATTTGCCAACTATAGCCCTCTACCAGTAGTATCCATGGTTGAAAGTTTTATAGCTTTCGGATTATATATATAATGTGACAGTGACAGTTCAATGTATTAGTTGCACACAAGGAAGAACGCAATGAGAGACTTAGTGGCGTTTTTTCTCACACCAGAGGGCATGACGCTCGTGTGGGGCAGCATCTCTATATTATTAGTTTGACAATGACAGTGACAGTCTCAATGTATTAGTGACAATGACACCCACAGTTCAATGTGATAGCCCCTAGATCATTGCACCGCCCCGCAATTGCATAATGCGTGGCGGTACCATAGCCGATGAGTTTAACCGAGGCGTGGTTACCGCTACACATATCTGTATTGTTAAAAAATCGGGACTTTACTGGAGTTGCACTGCCTCCGGACATTTGCCTCCAGTATTGTTCCCACCATCTTTGTATTTACAAATGTCCCATAATGTGTCTGTTCCAGACCGAAGGAGTAAAACGCGAAAGCACCATTTGTCATTCATTCAATTTTGCCCTTGGGATAGGGATCTTTATCCTTAGCAGGTGCCATGTCAATGGGTGTCCCTTACAATGGGGTGTCCCTTACAATGAAAAAAGCCCCCCCCCCCCCCCCCCCACCCCCAACCAGAATGGGAAGAGACCACGGGACATGGCCAGATTCCCAGATCGATGGAAACACTGCCTCTCGTTCATCTTCCGTCACTGAAAGAGCAGCCCCTTGCACATAACACATAACCACCAATGCATAAAACATTGGCGTTTTGGGTTTGGTTTTGTCATCTATACTAATCACACAAAATTACGCATCACCCTCTATTTCGCACCATCGTGATCATGTTTAATTGAGCTCCAACGTGTCAACGGTGTTCTGTGAGTGTAGTATTTGGTATTTTGGTATTTGGTATTTGGTATATTCCAGTCACAGAATGACTAGAATCTAGTCACAGATCTGTGAAATTCTGTCTGCTCTCTGGAGAGCCCGTCGCCGCAAGCGCAGCGCCTACCTTTTTGTGTGCGGGGGGGGGCAGGGGCAGCCTTGGAAAACTATAAATTTGGTCATACCAGGCAGCGGGATTTCTCCCTGCTCTTACCGACATTTAACTGCTGTGGGCAAAGCGCACGGGTCAGACTAGCTTTAAGTTCCCATCCGAAGGACTCCGACGTTCAGTTCGATTTTCCTGTCGAACTAGAAAGAAAAGGCGAGGCCGGGATTCGAACCCGGGTCACTCACGCTGCAGTCATGCATTGAATTTGGCAGGCGAACGTCTAAGCCACTCTGCCACCTTTCTTCCTTAGTATGTAGCTAAATTTGTTTTAAAAAAAACCCGTTTTCACCCAAACTATTGAATATGTTTCACATACGTTTTAGCTTGATTGTAACGGGCGTATGAAGTACAACATCGTGGTGGATGCCTCGTGCCTCCATACAGGGAGCTGGACGACCCCGCACGCCCCTCCGCGAGTCTATCCCCGTGGGGATACCGGGGGGGGGGGGGGAGTCTTTCGTAAAAACAGTTCCCCCACCTTCTGTAAGTTCTGTGCTTGTAACTTCCTCTACTCTGCCACTCTCTTTGACTCTGCCTTTCCCCTTTGCTTTCTATCATCTACTATCATTCCGACTCAGAAGCCCATTATTCCAAAGAATTTTTCTCCTTTGAGCTCCTCCGAAATCTGATGGTGTCGGCTGTACGCAGCGGGGGGGAGCCCCCAGTAAAAACTGAAAACCGGGCACATACATACCTTACCCATTATGGCCAAATGGCCTGGGAACGCGGAAAGAAGAAAGAACAAGGGCAATCGCCGAGCGGCAGCAACGCATTGTGACAATGCAAACCTGGCCAGAGTTATGTCCTGTCCCCCCCCCCCACCCCCCAATAAACACACCACTTTCCACCCTTACAGAACGCATAAAATACATAGCCCAAAATTTGAAGCGATTCTGTTCAGTAGTTCATGAGATACAGCTGAACTTTTATACAAACTTCCTTGCACCGAGTGATGTCCTCTCCCCCCTCCCCCCTACCCCTCCAATAAACACACCACTTTCCACCCTTACAGAACGCATAAAATACATAGCCCAAAATTTGAAGCGATTCTGTTCAGTAGTTCACGAAATACAGCTGAGCTTTTATACAAACTTCCTTGCACCATGGTACACCACCACACAAAATTTGAAGCGATTCTGTTCACTAGTTCACGAAATCTAAAGCTGGGGGGGGGGGGGGGGGGGGGGTTGGGGGAGGGGGGGGGGGGGGGAATTACATAGCCCAAAGAAGGAAATTTTCGGTTTTCAAGGTCAAACTTCCAAGGTCAAGGTCAGCACGGTGTTGATTAACGAAAGGAAGCTTCCTTTTCAAGCTGTCTACCCCTCTGCCAATTTTAATCAAAATCCAAACAGTAGTTTTTAAGATAATCGATACACAGACACACCCAAACCGATCGCAATACCTTGGCCTCTTGGCCCAGTGTTTGATTGAGTGAAATGATAAGTGGCTGCACGTGTCCTTTCCGAGTTGGGACTTGGACATTTTGCGCTGCTGTAGCTCTACAAAGGACCGACACACTACGCACGATTCGATCACAATGCGATGCGATTTGACATTCCTGAGGCATGATTCTCGTGAAATTGCGCTAGGGGAAGACGGGGTAAAAAGCGCCATGGGCGGGTAAGAAGCCCACCCCAATTATCTCATGAAATGAAGCAAATTTCAGTCACATTTTGC
>CM065688.1:6549280-6551780 GCA_017654935.2 Phymorhynchus buccinoides
CTAAGTACGTATCTCCATGCAAACGTTCAGCCTGCTTTTCTTAGTTTTTAGTTGTTTTTTTTTACCGTATACATCAAAGCCTTTAAAACAAAATCTGGCAAAGGTTAAGATGTGCCACCCCCTCTACATTTCTCGGTTAATTCAATTTTTTCCGTTTTTCAGTTTTTACTAAAGCGTGTGTGAAAAGTATTAAATAGTTTGGATGAAAACGGGTTTTTTAAAACAAATTTAGCTACATACTAAGAAGAAAATTGGCAAGAGTGGCTTAGACGTTCACCTGCCAAATTCAATGCATGACTAGCAGCGTGAGTGACCCGGGTTCGAATCCCGGCCTCACCTTTTCTTTCTAGTTCGACAGGGAAAACCGAACTGAACGTCGGAGTCCTTCGGATGGGAACTTAAAGCTAGTCTGACCCGTGCGCTTTGCCCACAGCAGTTAAATGTCAGTAAGAGCAGGGGGAAATCCCGCTGCCTGGTATTACAAATTTATAGTTTTCCAAGGCTGCCCCTGACCCCCCCCCCCCCCCCCGCCCCGCACAAAAAAGGTAGGCGCTGCGCTTGCGGCGACGGGCTCTCCAGAGAGCAGACAGAATTTCACAAATCTGTGACTAGATTCTAGTCATTCTGTGACTGGAATATACCAAATACCAAATACCAAAATACCAAAATACTACACTCACCGAACACCGTTGACACGTTGGAGCTCAATTAAACATGATCACGATGGTGCGAAATAGAGGGTGATGCGTAATTGTGTGTGATTAGTATAGATGACAAAACCAAACCCAAAACGCCAATGTTTTATGCATTGGTGGTTATGTGTTATGTGCAAGGGGCTGCTCTTTCAGTGACGGAAGATGAACGAGAGGCAGTGTTTCCATCGATCTGGGAATCTGTCCATGTCCCGTTCTCTTCATTCTGGGGGGGGGGGGGGGGGGGGGGGGGGGGGTGGGGGGGGGGGGGGGGGGCTTTTTTCATTGTAAGGGACACCCATTGTAAGGGACACCCATTGACATGGCACCTGCTAAGGATAAAGATCCGTATCCCAAGAGCATAATTGAATGAATGAAAAATGGTGCTTTACGTCCTCTCGGTCTGGAACAGACACATATGGGACATTTGTAAATACAAAGATGGTGGGAACAATACTGGAGGCAATGCCCGGAGGCAGTGCAACTCCAGTAAAGTCCCGATTTTTTAACAATAGCAGATAAGTGTAGCGGTAACCACGCCTCGGTTAAACCTCATCGGCTATGGTACCGCATCAATTGCGGGTGTGCAACTAATACATTGAACTGTCACTGTCATTGTCACTAATACATTGAAATGTCACTGTCATTGTCACTAATACATTGAACTGTCACTGTCACATTATATATATAATCCGAAAGCCATAAAACTTTCAACATGGATACTACTGGTAGAGGGTTATAGTTGGCAAATCATAGGAGCAATATTGAGCTGTGTGAGAGCTTGAATTAAGTATACATACATTCTCCCCACAGCAACTCTTACTTTCCAAAAATTATTCAACATAATTATTTCGATCGTTTTCGCTCTCTGTCTATGCCCCTGTCTCTGTCTGTCTGTCTGTCTGTCTGTCTGTCTGTCTGTCTGTCTCTCTCTCTCTCTCTCTCTCTCTCTCTCTCTCTCTCTCTCTCTCTCTCTCTCTCTCTCTCTCTCATGTATTCATACATACGCACGAACACACACTCACCTAGGCTACGTCGCACAGATAGGGGAAGACGGGGTAAAAAGCGCATGGGCGGGTAAGAAGCCCACCCCAATTATCTCATGAAATGAAGCAAATTTCATTCTCATTTTGCCCATGAGACGAGCGTTAATGTCTAGCATTCGTCTCATGGGCAAATTTGACTGAAATTTTCTTTATTTCATGAGATAATTGGGGTGGGCTTCTTACCCGCCCATGCGCTTTTTACCCCGTCTTCTCCTACACGTGCGTGTATGTGCGTGCACGCGCACGTACATGCACGTGTACTCGTCAGCGCTTGTTTTGTCGAGGGATTTGTCCGCACGCTACTATCATTCTTCTCGAATGACAGCCACGGGCGAGTTTCACTAGGAGACGCTAATACGGCCTCGTACACAGTTCATGCGGAAATCCCACACGCATCCGTAACTAAGTAAAAGAAAGAAGAGTACAAATGTACGGATTAGGGGAAATTCGGACACGTGCGCATATCTTTTCCCTTCTTTACTTATTTACGGATTGCGCACGGGGTTCCGCACGGAATCTCCGCATGTACCCTAACTGTTACGCCCAAAGAGGTATAAGAAACACCAATAATAAATTAACCTTACCTAAGGTCCGATAACTCTTTAAGCTTACTCTCTACTTTCAGTAGATAGAAAAGTGTTGCTATCAAAAGGGAGATAAATCATATCTCTCTGTCAGTTTGTACACAGATTTCGATTTCATTCACATCTATTTGTGTGCAGAATATTACGTTTACACTATATCACGCCATCTAACATGTTC
>CM065688.1:6559280-6566780 GCA_017654935.2 Phymorhynchus buccinoides
CCACAAACGACTCGTGTTCCCTTCTTAGGACGCAATAATCATGTTGTACTCTGAAACAACGACCACAAACGACTCGTGTTCCCTTCTTAGGATACAATAATCATGTTGTACTCTGAAACAACGACCACAAACGACTCGTGTTCCTTTCTTAGGATACAATAATCATGTTTTACTTTGAAACACGACCACAAACGACTCGTGTTCCCTTCTTAGGATACAATAATCATGTTGTACTCTGAAACAACGACCACAAACGACTCGTGTTCCCTTCTTAGGACGCAATAATCATGTTGTACTCTGAAACACGACCGCGAAATTCAGTTTGCAATATGTGACCCAGCACCACGAAAGGGACATTAAGTGTCAAACTGACCATTCTGAGACAATGGCCCAGTTAAAAACGTCGGACAGTTCACGTCCAAATGATATAAGAACCATTCCCGTAACTTTTTTCGTTTTAGATTATGAGCTTTCAAAGGTGGTTGGGTGACTGTCGGCCATTTTGAGAAATCAAAGTCTAAAGTTTTGCCTAGCTGGAGAAAATGTATCAACCTACTCGATCATTTCAAAGCTCATTTTGGAGCATTTAGAGACCGTAATAAAGACTGTCCTTTATAAATATGAAAGATGAGATGTTAGAGAGCACGAAAATAGCCATAGCTCAAAATTCACCAAAAATGAGATTTTTGACCAAATGACACATTTTTCGTTGCCGTTGGGTTTAACGTGTGCTAAGTGCATGGGCACACGGAACCTCGATTTATCGTGTCATCCGAAAGACTCCGCGTTCAGACCGCAAGGCCTAGTGCAGACTGAGAGGAAAAATCCCCTGTACCCAGGTTCGAAATCGGGCTTATTGTATACGAGGCGAACGCGTTACCTCTGTGCCACTCTGATGCAAAGTAGAACTAACACTTTACTAATACTTTTACTAATTTTATCGTAAAGGCGAAATTGTTTTGTACGTAGAGAGCCTAACTTCCTCACAATTGTTAAACACACAATATATACTGGAGAAAATGACGAGATAACAAAACAACAACTCACAAAATCACACACACGAATTAAATAAACGGTCGAGTCTAGAAGTAAACAGTAGGCCAAGTGATTTGGAGTCCGACTGAATCCGTGCAGCTACTTTCCTGACTGCAAAAAGGAACTGCTGAAGCGTGGTCTGAGACGGATGGAGGGACACAGAGAGAGAGAGAGAGAGAGAGAGAGAGAGAGAGAGAGAGAGAGAGAGAGAGAGAGAGAGAGAGAGAGAGAGAGAGAGAGAGAGAGAGAGAGAGAGAACTCGAACTCGAACTCGAAATTCTTAATGAGGATAAACTGAGTAAGCATAAATAACTGCTTCTTTTCATCAGGTCCTCTAAAATAATGACATATGAAGTGAATAAATAAATGAACTAATAACAACCAGAGCGTGAAAATGCTAGATCAACCAGCCGCGCAACAGCATTGTCGGGCCCAGTGACCTTGACCTTTGACCAATTACCTTCATTTTCCAACTTGGCCTAAATACCCTAGCTACCTACCCGCACGCCACATTTAAAGACGCACCACGGTTAAGCCCCTTGTTTTTTTGTTGTTTTTTGGGGGGGGGGGGGGGGGGTAGCTGTGACCCACATATAGATGTCCCCATATTCAACGTGAGGCTGCTCTTTAAAATGATGTTTCGGTTTGATTTTGGGGGGCATTTATATGGGAGTCGGACCTGGTCAAAACAAGATTTGTTTCCAGTTATAAGAGGGAAAACCCGTGAAACCCGTGATTTTGACACGTGATCTGGTGGGTCTTTAACAGAGTGAGTGTCGACAGTACGCACCAGCAAAGGGAAGTAACAAGGTGCTGGTGGTCGGCTTCAAAGCAAGATTTCGTTGCCTTGGACCATGTCTTGCCAACAAAACCCCAAAACGGTTCCAGTGACCTTGACCGTTGACCAATAGCCTTCACCTTCGAACTTGGCCTAGATATCCTAAATACCTATCCGCGTGCAAAATGTGCACCTCCTAGGTCCTTCCGTTCAATCGTTATCGTGATCACACAGTCACATAGATAGAGAGATAGCCAGGAGCAAACGGACTGCCCTGCAAACATGAACCAGGTTTCGCCACGCGGCTGGTGAATCACCAGTCACACTGCATTGCTTGCTGTCTGTGTAGCAGTGTTCCATTGTTATTATGCAGGTGTGGTTCAGTGGTTCAACACTCGTCGCTCGTCAAGCGAAGACCTGCCAGTCTTTTGTTATCGATAATGTGGATATTGTGACTGTTATTTGCTATCGATAATGTGGATATTGTTACTGTTATTTATTATGGATAATGTGGATATTGTTACTGTTATTTGTTATCGATAATATTACATTCATACTGTGTGAAGCTGGTGTATGTGTGGGAGAGAGAGAGTGTGCGTGCGTGTGTGTGTGTACGTGTATGTGCATGTATATATGCGTGTGTGCGCATGCGCATGCATATGTATGCATGTGTGAGTGCAAGTGGATAAATGTGTGCATAAAAGAGTTAAGTGGACAATCACTACAACAACAACAACAACAGAGAGTGTGATTCAAATTATTGATTGTCTTGACACTGAATCACCAATCACAAATAGTGTTATACTTTTTGGAGTTAGATGCCTCTTGCCCCATCAATTTCAATTTCATTTCATTTTCAATTTAAATTTCTATGTTCTTGTTGTTCTTGTTGTTGCTTGCTTGTTCGTGCACGTTTTGTATGCTATCATTTTCATTATCATGTTCTGTTCCATTCTCTTATTACTTGTGGCAGCCAATATTGTATAATCTACTTGTGTTTGAGCGCCTTGTATAAGCTTTAAGCTTGTTGTGCTCGTTCCAATTTGTTATGTTGCTGCTTTACTATTTATTATTCAATAACAAAATCGTTTAAAACAACAACAGTGATAATGATGAAGATGATGTTAATAATGAATAAGTAAAATGGGAACCACCACCACTACCAATATTGATATTAGTAACAATAAGAATATGCCCCGTAGGTCCCTCAGTGATGTAACAGAACTCAGCAAGTCACTTCAAAGAGCCACTGCGAGTCAACAACAACAGCAAATCCTTCTGGCCGGAGACTTCAACTGCCCGGATATTGATTGGGATTTAGCTGCAGTAACGCCTAACGCTTCTGATAGCTCTGCCCAGCAAGAACTCATTGATGTAACTACTACATCTCAGCTCACCCAAATACACAGCCAGCCAACCAGAGAGCAAAACATCTTGGACTTAGTGTTCACATCAAGAAAGAAACGGAACCTCAGTTCCTGGTATATCGGACCATGATGCAGTCGTCTCAGACTTAGATACCCGCCCTCAGAGAGTAAGGGAGAAACCCAGGCGCATTTACCTTTACCACAAAACCAACTGGGAGAACCTAAACGCAGACATCAAGAAAACGGCTGAGGAGATCTACGCTATGGATGGGAAAGGTGAAGACGTTGACGCTCTCTGGTCGTCCTTCGAAGATTCTCTTACGTCATCTATTGAAAGAAACATCCCTTCTAAACTACTGAAAAGAAACTCCAGTCTTCCCTGGGTCAACAGGCACATTAGAAGATTGCTCCGAAGAAAGAAAAGGACGCACAAGCAAGCCAGAAAAACAGGGAACTGGAAACATTATCGTTTCATTCAAAAAGAGTGCAGGAGAGAACTGAGGAAATCGGAATGGTCCTTCATCAACTCAACGATTGAGAAAGGTTTAAAGGACAATGACCAGAAGCCATTCTGGCGATACGTCAAGGCAAGAAGGCAAGACAACGTAGGCGTTGCACCCTTGAAAGATGGGCCCACTTTGCGAAGTGACAGCCGCTCCAAAGCAAAAGTCCTGTTAAGCCAGTTCCAATCAGTGTTCACCAAAGAGGACAACGAACCGCCACCACCAATCCATGGTTCTCCGTACCCAGACCTCCCTCCCCTTACTATAGATGTTAATGGCGTTGAAAAACTGCTGCACAACCTAAGCCCCTCCAAAGCTTCAGGACCAGACATGATCCCAACAAAAATTATGAAAATCTGTTCCACCACCATTGCTCCAATCCTAACCTGTATATTCAACCGCTCTGTGCAATCAGGACAACTGACCAATGACTGGCTTGCAGCAAATGTGTCTGCTGTCTTACAAAAAGGAGACAGAAACAGGGCCAAACATTACAGACCAGTATCCCTCACATCAGTGTCCTGTAATGTCCTAGAGCACCCGACACCTCCGAAACCACCTT
This sequence comes from Phymorhynchus buccinoides, assembly GCA_017654935.2. Lineage (NCBI taxonomy): Eukaryota > Metazoa > Mollusca > Gastropoda > Neogastropoda > Raphitomidae > Phymorhynchus > Phymorhynchus buccinoides. The sequence continues at coordinate 6,563,526 of CM065688.1, forward strand.
GAATCTTGACGAGTAAAAATCATGGCTTCCAATCAGGTTACTCCTGTGAGACTCAGTTACTCACCACCATGAAAACCTCCTGGAGTCGTATGATGCTAAAACAAACAAGCAGATGCTACCATCCTCGACCTGAGCAAAGCCTTTGACACAGTTCGCCACAACAAACTCTTACATACGCTAGACCACTATGGTGTCAGAGGGTCCATCTACTCCTGGTTTACAGACTTCCTGACCAGACGGAAGATGAGAGTGGTCCTGGAGGGTGAAGCTTCCGACGAAGTGGTGGTGGAATCGGGTGTTCCCAAAGGCACAGTCCTAGACCCCCTGCTGTTCCTCTGTCACTTGAACGACCTGCCAGACAGCGTAAAATCCTCAGTGCGGTTGTTCGCCGACGATTGTCTGCTCTACCGGGAGATTACCAGCTTCCAGGATCACCTCACACTGCAACGATCTGAAACAACTTGAAACCTGGGTAAAAACGTGGGGTATGCATTTTAATCCATCTAAATGCACGATCCTTTCCATCAGGAAACCCCCCCAGTTTATCTACAAGTTAGGCGGGACTCCACTTCAAGAAGTTCAACATAGTCAGTATCTTGGTGTTCACCTGTCGTCAGATCTTAAATGGACCACCCACATAAACTACGTCGTCTGCAAGCAAGCTGGATCTATGGTGGGCTTTTTGCGCCGGAACCTCAGGAACTGCCCACCAGAGTGCAGGCGCCTGGCCTACATAGCACTAATAGTCATACGATCCAGAGTTGAGTATGTGGCGACTGTGTGGGACCCATACAGCAAGCAGGATGGTTACAGGCTTGAGCGCGTCCAGAGGCAAGGAGCACGCTTCATCACGAAGGACTACAAGTCCAGAAGCCGTGGATGCGTAACCAAGACGCTGGCAGACATAAGCCTCCCAACACTACAAGAGCGCCGCAAGCAACAACGTCTCAATCTAATGCACAAAGTGGCTGACGGTCTGATCCCCGCTCTACCGCCTGAGGACTTCCTGACACCTGTAGCCTCCAATCGCAGAAAGATCAGACCAACTCAATTCCAACAGTACGCAAGTGATAACATCATACAGAGACAGGCAGTATGCAACTCCAGAGGCTTCAAAGTAGCCTACCACCTAGCCACACTGAACAGCACAAAAACTCCTTTTTTGTAAGAACTATAGTGGAGTGGAATCAGTTGACTGATGCCTCCATCGCAGCAGGCCCCGCCAGCGCAGCACCATCAGCGCCAGGCGGTTCACCTTCAGGGCCTGCACCAACCCAAGACAAAATTTAGGGATCGGGGCCATAGGTCAAAGTAGTGGCAAATGAAGGGCAGGAGCTGTGCCGGTCGGGGTTCGTCCTCGGTGAGCGCTTCGCTAGCCGGATTGGTCAAGCCTGGATACTACGAAAAAGCCTATGGCTAACTGTAATATACTGTCAATACCACCAGACAGTTAAAAAAATGTTCATTAAGTTCAAACTCTCATTGCGCTCTCCCAATTTCCGTCGAGTTTATAGCCTTCAAAGATCCAGATCCAGATCCAGATCAATTGGACAGGTCTGCCTGTCCTACAGTCAGACAATGCACGCCCTGTCCTCTCCTAGTCCCACTCACATGTTCGCATCGAACATTTCCACCGAGAAGCAACATTCTACCATTCTCTAGATAGGGATAGGATCAGCCTAAGGTTGTTTTCATAAAACTGAAAGAAGCAGACTTTGAGATTTAGGATCGTAAACATGGGGGGTGGGTGGGTGGGGGGGGGGGGGGGGGTATGTCTAAACTACCACAACTTTGCCAGATGACGATACTAATTATTAATAGTTAGGTTTTATGATTCATTTACATGGGTGATGTCTGTTTTGCATGGACCACTCATTGTCTGCAGTCTCCACCCATGAAGTGCCAATGGAACGGAACGGAACAATCCAGTATTTATGAATTTTGCGGCAAAAAAGTGTACGAGTCGCATCCGCGGCGAGATAACGTCGATACCACGGGCTATTAAATTTGACAGTTAGATATAGTTGGGTCATCTATAGTAGTTCCGTGACGGTTGAGAGAAGAGGTTTCACATATTATCATACCTCTCCATGTGATCACTGGCAGTGATCACACCGCAGGGTTCTATGGCCGTGGGAAGAAGGTGCTGGAGATGGTGATCATTGATCCGGAGGCGAGAGAGCTCCTGGGACGAGTCGGTGAAAGCCTTGACTTGGAGGACAGTGTTAGAGCTGATGTGAAGGCCTTTGTTCTCTCCTGTGTTTATGGTGAAAGTGCACATGCTACCTGCGGGCAGGCCAGAGCTTCCATGTGGCACAAGTTGAAGAGGAAGTGTACAATCCGCCTCCCACCTGATGACGACTCCTTGAATCTCCATGTGGAAAGGTCAAACTACATCACATATTGCCAGCTTCATTACAACCTGTTTGACCATCCATCACCAATTGGCCATGGCTGGGAACTGGTGAATGGGAAGTGCCGACCAGTGCGCTACACCCAACCCCCATTGCCCCAACAGCTCACACTTTGCGACTCTTCAGAGGAAAGTGGAAGTGATGATGAGAGGAGTGAGTCTGATGATTCAACAGATTCAGAAGTGTAGAGGTTCCATTAGATACAGAGCTAATCAGTGTAAGCTTGCAAATCCACGATAATTGTTAAGCGTTTCCATGGATTGAACTGGATGCTGATTGACTTCAACTTCAACTTCATGTGACAAATGCATGTCAGTGTATTAATATGTTGTCAGATTCCATATAACTGGCTGCAATCTAACTTTCCAGAGCAAGCAAAGAGACCTATTGCATCATGGGATAGGATTTTCATCTTCAGTATCTTGAAATCCGAAAATTTGTCTCTCTTCAACCACAAACATTGAACTTTGTTTTACTTCTGCGATGACCCTTGCATCCTTACTTCTACTTCTATTGTTCATAACTCAACTCAGGACAAAAAGAGCTCTCATGAGAGCCTACTATGAAGGATCTACGATGACTTTGCAAAACTGATCGTTCAGAGCTAAAAAGCGGCGGCCATCTTGTATTTGAACATAAGAAATAGGTCAAATCATCAAAATAACACCCAATATGAATTCCCCATGCCAAAAAGTCATAGAAACCATGTTTTGTGCAGCACTCTAAGCCAAACCAGTAAAAAGTTGATTTTCAAAATGGCCGTTGGCGACCATTTTGGATTTGGGGCTCTCACAAGTTATGCCCACATTTTTGCAAAAGGCATGGGGGCTAATTGTTTTAT
>CM065688.1:6570092-6587592 GCA_017654935.2 Phymorhynchus buccinoides
TCTGTCGTTCCAAAATTGTCGCACATTTGACCAAAATTGTCGCCTTCAAATCGAGGCTACACTTCAAAATTTTATTGAGGCCGCTCTTTAAAATGATGTATTTTAAAAGCGTACAAAATAATAAACATAACGTAATACAGACACTACAACAGACAATACGAGTATGCGGTGCTTCTTTTGTAGAGTTACAAGTAGATATAGGAAATTTAGAAGATTAAGGAAAAGTAGGTATACATAGTTTTAAATGGTGTTGTTTATTTATATGGGTGCAGAAATAACATTTGTGGTTTACAGATTAAAATTATTGAAAAATCCAGGGGAGGTGGAACTCATGATTGGATAGTGGTAAAAATAGACCACGTGCCACGAACTATTGCGATTTTGCGCTTGTTTTAATTTAATTTTAGTTACGTACCCAGTTCATAACAGAGATTGCAGGCAGGTGTGTGCGCGGTTGATCGAATAAAGCACGGGTCGCACAGTCCTCTTTGAACATCAAAGTGCACGCAGTTTATGATGAGAGGCCGAATTCACGGGAGGTAACAACGTCCACAATATGATCCAACCACAGTGCACAGTTATATGAATACTGCATAGGCCTACTCTGAACACACTGTACACATTGCAGTGTACATCTATCACAATACAGTCTGTATTACACATTGATCGAAGGTACCGTCCTCTTTGTTTTCTTCTTCGATCAGTCCAGTGTGTGTGTGTGTGAGTGAGAGTATGTGTATGTGTGTGTGAAGGTGCGTGCACGGGTGTGTGTGTGTGTGTGTGTGAGTATGTGAGTGTGTGTGTGTGTGTGTGAGTGAGTATGTGTGTGTGTGTGTGTGTGAGTGTGAGTACAGTGTGTAGGTGTGGGTGTGTGAGTGTGTGCGTGTGTGCGTGTGTGAGTGTTGTGTGTGTGTGTGTGTGTGAGTGTGAGTTATGTGAGTGGTGTGTAAGTGAGTGAGTGTGTGAGTGTGTACGTGTGTGCGTGTGTGAGAGTGTGTGTGTGTGTGTGTGAGAGTGTGTGTGTCTGTGTGTGTTTGAGGTGTGTGTGTGTGTGTGTGTGTGGCGGGGTTGCAATAAACTTAATGTTGTATTGTCCGAAGATGACAGGTATCTTGTCCTGGTGACAGTTTGGTGAGACCGCTAGGGCTGTGCAAAAGAGGACAGTGATATATTAGCTCACAGACACACACACACACACACACACGCGCGCGCGCGCACGCATACACACACACACACATCTCAACATAGTTATTCAGGAAAGGACAAGATGAACACGATGCCACACGATTCATCTCCTGAAGACTGACTTAACTAGAACAACATCAGACACACCTGCGCCCCCCCCCCCACAAAAAATCAACACAGTAGGCTTCTAAAAAAACAAGCGCGAAATCGCAATAGTTTGTGGCACGCGGTCTATTTTTTTTTACCACTCCAATCATGAGTTACCTCCCATGGATTTTCAATAATTTTAATCTGTAAACCAGAAATGTTATCTCCTGCACCATTTCGTAACTTTTTATATAATTTGGAAAACATTTAAAACTATGTATACTACTTATACTCATCAAAAGAAGCACCGCATACTCGTCGTGTCTGTTGTAGTGTCTGTATTACGTATGTTTATTATTTTGTGCGCTTTTAAAATACATCATTTTAAAGAGCGGCCTCATTAATTTTGAAGTGTAGCCTCGATTATGAAGTGCGACAATTTTGGATCGACCGACCGACAGACCGACAAAGTGAGTTATAGGTTTGTGTGGCTTGAGCCACAAACAAAAAGGACATGCGCAAAAACAAATTAGAATGTAAACAAACAACAGGAATGAGTGCATCAATACATAGATACACACGGCCCATGCGCTCTCCGCTCTCGCTCTCTCTCTCTCTCTCTCAATCTCTCTCTGTGTTAACTGTTTTATTTTCCAACACAACATAAACAAAAAACTATGAATAACTGAAGCAACAACAAGCAGAGCTTATGGCGTGCTCAGTTCAAAACGAATTACACAGTATAAACATTGGCGGAATTTAACCAGGAAATACAAGCAATACATTTCTGACAAGAAAGACTCTTCTCTTATCTCTCTCTCTCTCTCTCTCTTGTCTCTCTCTCTCTTACGGTCGTCCTCCCACCCCCCCCCCTCTCGGTACTATCTGTCTCTCTCTCCTATCTCTCTTTCTCTCTCTCTCTCTCTCTCTCTCTCTCTCTCTCTCTCTCGCTCTCTCTCTCTCGCTCTCGCTCTCTCCCTCTCTCTCTCGTCTCTCTCTCTCTCTCTCTCTCTCTCTCTTTCCTTCTCTTTCTCTCTGTCTCTCTCTTCTCTCTTCCTACATAGAGACGGGTACACATAGAGACGGGGGCACATAGAGACGGGGGGCACATAGAGACGGGGGACACATAGAGACGGGTACACATAGAGACGGGTACACATAGAGACGGGGGCACACAGAGACGGGGACATATAGAGAAGGGGACACACAGAGACGGGGACACATAGAGACGGGGACACATAGAGACGGGACACATAGAGACGGGGACACATAGAGACGGTACTTACTGTTGAGCAGGTTGAAAAGTTTGTGTCCTGGTGTGAGGAAAACTATCTTGACCTCAACGTAACAAAAACAAAAGAAATGGTAGTCGACTTTTTTAGGAAATCCCCGGTACACAATAGAGAGAGAGACAGAGAATTAGAGACAGAGAGAGAGAAGAGGGAGGCGCATGAAATGTTGGGAACGGGAAGGGACCAAAAATATGTGAAAGCTTGGGGTGACTTGGAGAGGGTGGGTTTTGGGGTTTGGGTTGTAGGGTGGGGGCCGAAGGAGATGAACAAATGAATGCGATAATATAAATGGTGGGAAAGAGGGCAGTTCTTAATGTTTTGATAGTCGCTTGTATCGACCCTACTTATGTTCAATGTTTTTTGCGAAGCATGATTTGTCAGTCATTTTTCCTTAGTTTTGTTTCCATTTTTCATGCATGCAAATGTGTTTCTTTGATTGTATTGTGCTTGTACGAGACCACGCTGTAATTTTATTTCACCTAACGTGATAATAAAGTATTTTTGACTTTGACTTTGACATAGAGACGGGGTCACATAGAGACGGGAACACAAAGTAGACGGGTACACATCGAGACGGGGACACATAGAGACGGGGACACATAGAGACGGGGTGACACATATAGACGGGGACACATAGAGAACGGTGACACATAGAGACAGGGGCACATAGAGACGGGGACACAAATAGAGACGGGGGTCACATAGAGACGGGGACACAAAGTAGACGGGTACACATAGAGACGGGGACGCATAGAGACGGGAACACATAGAGACGGGGACACATAGAGACGGGTACACATAGAGACGGGTACACATAGAGACGGGGACATATAAAGACGGGGACACATAGAGACGGGGGACACATAGAGACGGGAACACATAGAGACGGGACACAATAGAGACGGGGACACATAGAGACGGGGACACATAGAGACGGGGACAAATATAGAGACGGGGACACATAGAGACGGGGAACACATAGAGACGGGGACACATAGAGACGGGGATGACACATAGAGACGGGGAACACATAGAGACGGGGAACACAAAGTAGACGGGTGACACAATAGAGACGGGGAACACATAGAGACGGGGTCACAATGATAGACGGGGACATATTTTAGAGACGGGCCGTACGCAAAGAGACGGGGACATATAGAGACGGGGACACATAGAGAACGGGCACACATAGAGACGGGGACACAATAGAGACGGGGACAGATAGAGACGGGGACACATAGAGACTGGTACACATAGAGAGGGGAACACATAGAGACGGGAACACATAGAGACGGGGACACATAGAGACGGGGACACATAGAGACGGGGGGGTTTTTTCACATAGAGACACATATAGACGGGGACATATAGAGACGGGGATGTCAAAGTAGACGGGGACACATAGAGACGGGGTCACATATAGACGGGGACACATATAGAAGGACGGAGACACATAGAGACGGGTTCACATAGAGACGGGGACACATAGAGACGGGGACACATAGAGACGGGGTCACATAGAGACGGGGACATATTGAGACGGGGACGCATAGAGACGGGGACATATAGAGACGGGGACACATAGAGATGGGGACACATAGAGACGAAATTAGAGACGGACACATAGAGACGGGGACACATAGAGGACGGGGACACATAGAGACGGGAACACATAGAGACGGGTGACACATAGAGACGGGGACAAATAGTGAGACGGGGACACATAGAGACGGGGACACAAATAGACGGGTACACATAGAGACGGGGACACATAGAGACGGGGACACAAAGTAGACGGGTACACATAGAGACGGGGACACATAGAGACGGGGTCACATAGAGACGGGAACACAAAGTAGACGGGTACACATAGAGACGGGGACACATAGAGACGGGGACACATAGAGACGGGGACACATAGAGACGGGTCACATAGAGACGGGGACACAAAGTAGACGGAGTACACATAGAGACGGGGACACATAGAGACGGAGGTCACATAGAGACGGGGACACAAAGTAGACGGGTTACACATAGAGACGGGGACATATAGAGACGGGGACGACATAGAGACGGGGTCACAAAGTGACGGGGACACATAGAGACGGGGGACACATAGAGACGGGAACACAAAGTAGACGGGGACACATAGAGACATGGACACATAGAGACGGAACACAAAGTGGACGGGTACACATAGAGAGGGGGACATATAGAGACGGGGACATACTATAGAGAAGGGGATGATGTATTTAAACGACATCTCCCCAACAATTCAGCTTCTGCTTGTGGCTCTCCTACTGAAGATGATAAATCACTTTCTACTAGACTGTCCCCTTTTTCAAAATGCTCGTGTCCATACGATTGATATGATGCCTAAGGCCGGGTTCACATTAGACGCGTAAGTTCCGTACGGAAAACCCTAAATAAGTGGAAGAAAGAAGGATAAAAGTTTACGCATATAATTTTTTTTTTTTTTTGGGAAATTCGGACCACGTGCGCAAAATCTTTTCCCCTTCTTTGTTTCACCTATTTATGGATTGCGCACGGGTTTCCGCATGGAATATCCGCTTATGTGTGGTACACGGCCTAATGATGTAAAGTCTGATGTAAGTGTCTGGTAGCCAGCATAAAAAAATCATTCTGAAAACTCACAAATACTATCTTATTAATCAAGTTTTGCAACTGTCGAAAATATTTTGTCATTGATAAATTGCTTTGCTGGGTTCTATTGATTTGTTTTGATTAGTATACCATGCTGCCCTGGTTAAAATAAAATGATTTACTTGTTTGTCTTGATGCTGAAAAGGAATGTGTTTGGTGTATATGTCGTGCCTAACTCACAGAATTGCCTAGTCTGTAAGAATAGGCAGCCAATATGCCTAGTTTGTGAACTAGTCACTGGGACTGCCTAACTTGTAAACTAACTTTTCACAGACGTGCCTAATCTACAGACTAGGCAGCCTAATCTGTAGATTAGGCTGCCTAGTCTGTGGGTTAGGCAGAGTACCCAGTTTACACATTAGGCAGTCCTTGTTTTAATCTCCAACACAACTCCTCTTTAATATAACACCAAGAATACACAAGTGATGTAAAGAAGAGAACAGTGGCGTGGGGCAATACAAATGTGATTTTTTTTAAAAATAAATGTTAAAAAGGATAAGCTTGGAACTTTCTCATACTTTGCCCTCATCCCTAACTATAGTTATATGAGCATGCAGTAGCCAATTATGACGTGAAATATATCAGAAAAATAAAAATAAGGTCAACAATATCATGGAAATTTAGTCAATAATTAGGGGACACTTATTGAATCGGTACCCCCTAAGGATAGAGATATCTATCTCAAGGGCAGATAATCCAAAAGCTATGAAACTTTCAATGTGGATACTACTGGTAGAGGGCTATAACTATACACTATAATTATAAAGATAGTGTTTGTACTTTTGGCTTAAACGTAAGAATACTTTTTTCTTCAAAAGGTACGAATTACAAGGACCTGTTACGGAATTCGTACCACCAAGTTACTGATATCGTACCAGGGGGTTTATAGCACTAATTCAACGGTAGGACGCTCGTGACTTGGCTTTAGCTATAGACCATTCTCTCTTCTAAATGTTCCAGTTAGTCTCTGTGACGTCAAAGTAATTCTTATGTCATTTTATCATCAAAAGTGTGATGTCACGTAAAACAGGCCCCTGAATGCATTTTTGACGCTGCGCCATTGAAAAGACGTAGGAGGTACGAATTACGTGATAGTGGTACGAATTGCATAACTATGGCCCAATTATTTTTCCTTTGAATATTTTAATTTACAAAGTGGACAACATTGACCCTAAGAACTTAAAGATTTTAAAGTGATATTTCCAGTTTTAATCTTTGCATGTATGCACTGAATAACAAACAAAAAAAAGCGTTACCTAAAATTACATCAGATGCTGCCAAAATGAACTTTCATTTGCCTTGCAAAGAGTGTTCCGCTTCGTTGCATTTTGTTGTGATAAAATACTTCCCTTCTCCTGTCCAAACTTCACACACAAATATTAACCCCCAATCTTCTACCGTTTGGTAGGAAACCAGGTGGTACGAATTGCGTGACAATAAGCCTCCCCTACATCCTATCAAACGGTTTGAGAGAGAGAGAGAGAGAGAGGAGAGAGAGATGAGAGAGAGAGAGAGAAGAGAGAGAGAGAGAGAGAGAGAGACGGCTGAGGGGTGTCATTAAAAATGTGTCCTGGGGGGAGGTCGTTAAGAAACCTGAGTTGTGTCCTGGCCCCCACCTGTAGTAGACACTAGACACCTACATAGGGTCGATTATTTTGCATCATCTTACACACACACACACACACGCCGCGCGGCGCACGCACGCACACACACACACCACACAACACACATGCATGCGCGCACACACACACACACACACTCACACACACACACAAACTCACATGCACACACACACACACACACAACACACACACACACACCACACACACACACACACACACAACACACACACACCCACACACACCAGCACACACACCACACACACACGTTACGCACACCCACCACAGCTGTTTGGGGAGTTTATAATATTTAAACAAGTTCCCCCCCAAAAAAAAAAAATTTTCCCATATTTTCAGAAATTTTTTGTTAGGCCAACTTTAGTCTACCACAAGTAACTTTTCATAAATATCAGTCAAAAATATGTTGTAGTATGTGACTAAATTACTTTATATTCAGTGGAAATTGCTATACTTTCACTCACGGGTAATTGTATTTATGTTTTACTATACCAAGTGAATTATGTAAGAACATTTTCTACTATGTTTCATAATACTGCTCAACAAAAAAGCTTTTACAATCAATCTGATGGTAGAAATATATTTAGAATATTTTGTAGAACATACAGCGTGTCCTATAGGACTATGCTTGGTGGATTTTGTATGTAAGATTTCTATTTTCAGTCTTTTAACTAAACAGCTTGACGGAACAGCTGTGAATCCCCCCCCCCCCACACACAACCACACACACAGCCGCAGCAGCTCCCTGAAGGCTAATTCAGGGCCGGAACCTACGGGGGGGAGGGGGGAATGTTAGGGAGCTCCAGCCCCCACCCAAATTTTCCTCAAAATTTGTTTAACATATTTGATTTGTCAGTTGAGGAGGAATATACATGTATGATGACATTGCCACGTGTATTTGGATGTGTTATGGTCGTTCCCTTTTGTAGGACAGTGTGGAAGCAGCATGACGTGTACTTCATGGTTCAAAACGTGTTTCAATAGGGGTATGAACAGTAATGGCATTAGTCCTTTATTTCATGACCAGATTGCATTATTTTGCTTCTCGGATTTAAAACTTTTCCGGGGAAGCATGCCCCCACCCCTTAGAAAACTTAGGTCTGGCCCTGCCTATGTAATGTTGTGTCAACACACTTTGTAGTTGTCTCCTAGAGTCCTATTGTCCTATTATTTCAAACATTGATCAAGCTAGGCCTCATTTATGACGTCCTCTCTCTCTCTCTCTTCTCTCTCTCTCTCCTCTTTCATCTGCTCTCTCTCTCTCTCTCTCTCTCTCTCGATCTCCCGCATCTCTCTCTCTCTCTCTCTCTCTCTCTCTCTCTCTCTCTCTCTCTCCCTCTCTCTCTCTCTCTCTCATACACAATGAAATCACACAAACACTACAATTAATTCTCATTAAGTCATATTCCCATTATATGTTTTCTGTTCTTTTCTTTTTCTGTAATTTTTTTGGTATGTCCTAATCGGCTAGGTAAGAAAGTCTGGTTACAACACACAATGTTTGCTACTATCTGCCCACTCCCTTCAGGATATCCTCTCTCTCTAGTAGTAGTAGTATGTAGTAGTAGTAGTAGTAGTAGTCGTAGTAGTAGTAGTAGTAAGTAGTAGTCGTAGTAGTAGTAGTAGTAGTACACATGCTTAAATATTAATACTGTTTACAATTTCATTATCTTTTTTTCTGCCTGTTTCCTTATCTACTTGTTAATTATTTGAGTAGTCCATTTTCCATTGTTCTTTTCCTTGATGCCTTGCTTCATCATGCATGTTTATTATGTTTGCCTAATTGTTTTGCATTAGTCTAGTTTTCGTTCCAAGGACAGATTGGAAGAATGGGACTGGTCCAAAATGTTAATCCTTAAGTCATAAAGTTTTTCAGTCTTCAGTCTCTCTCTCTCTCTCTCAGTCTCTCTCTCTCTCTCTCTCTTCTCTCTCTCTCTCTCTCTCTCTCCTCTCTCTCTCTCTCTCTCTCTCTCTCTCTCTCTCTCTCTCTCTCTCTCTCTCTCTCTCTCCTCTGCCTAATTGTTTTGTATTAGTCTAGTTTTCGTTCCAAGGACAGATTGGAAGAATGGGCCCGGCCCAAAATCTTAATCCATATCTGTTATAAAGGTTTTTAAAGTTTTTCAGTTCTCTCTAAGTCTCTCTCCTCTCTCTTTCTCCCTCTCTCTCTATCTCTCCAGTCCGTCTCTTCTCATCTCTCTCTCTCTCATCTCTCTCAATCTCTCACGTCTCGCTCTCACAATCTCTCATCTCACTCATCTCTCTCTCTCCTCTCGTACTCCACACTCAACTCTTCTTTCTCCACTCTCTCTCTCTCTCGCTCTCTCTCTCTCTCTCTCTCATCCTCTCTCACTCATCTCTCTCACTCTCTCTCTCTCGCTCTGTTTCTCTCTCTCTCTCTCTCTCTGTATGTAAGATCAGTTAAATATTGGTTGAAAGTTATTGAGATGCCAGAATACGGACTACCCTTAAAAGCTTATAAAATGTTACTTTTCCTGCATCATCAGAATAGAAACACGTGGGCCACATCTGTCTGTTTTATGCTTCATAAATATGGTTTTCAAGAAGTCTGGGAGAATCAGGGAGTTGGAAATGTAAAGCATTTTCTTGCACTCTTACGTTTAAGATTAGTTAACGAATTTAAAGAACAATGGTGTTCTCAACTTCATGATAGGTGAACGTTTCTCCTTTTACCGCACTTTCAAAAGTGCCCTCATACTTTCACAATGCTTGTTGGATCTGAAACACATTCAAGCGAGAATCAGTCTTATACGGTTTCGACTCGGTGTGTCACAACTTAATATTCACAAATTACGTTTCAGAATCAATGTAAGAGAGAAGACTGTCTTAGCATGCCCATTTTGTATGTCCCAAAGAGAAACAGAGGTCCATTTTTGTGTTACGATGTCCCATGTATGATAGCATAAGGCAACGATATATCCCTGCTGAATATTATAATACTCCATCTCTCTTTAGACTGACTTTATTATTAGCATGTGAAAACAAATCTGTGGTTTTTACGTTTAGCTGTGTATTTAGATAAGGCATTCAAGTTACGTTATTTCAATATGCTTGAGTGAATCCTGTAACGAATGCGCGAGACCTGTTTGATTAATTGTTGTATATTATATATTTGTGAATGTTTGCATGTACTTTGAAATCAATGATAATTAGCCCACTTTCTTTTGTAACCATCCCTCGTGACATGGGCCAATGGCCTATTCATTGGAAATAGTTCAATGTTCTCAGTGCTCTGGTCTCTCTCTCTCTCTCTCACACTCTCTCCTCCATCTCTCTCTCTCTCCATCGTCTCCAGGTCTAATCTCTCTCTCTCTCTCTCATCTCTTTCTCTCTCTCTGCATGCTTTTCATTCTCCTTCACCTCTTATAGTAGTACTTGCCCACAGGCCCTCAACACAAACTCCTGGTCCCATCATCACCTGCTTCTTCCATCACCGTCAACTCACCACCGGGAAGACCCAGTCTTCAGGAATGGTGTCCCTAAAGACCCCCCACGTCACGTGTCACATTCCCTCTTATGCTAGGAAGATTTCTTAAGATTTCTTACTACCTGTAAGAGGGAAAACACGTGAAGACCGTGGTTTTGACACGTGACGTGGTGGGTCTTTAAGAGGCACCACCTAATAGGACGTTAATCTCACCTTCATGTGCAATCCTCCACACAAACACACCGCGCATTCCGTTGACACAGTTTGTATACGCAACACTATGCTTGATAGGTGGGGGGGGAGGGGGATGCAGGCTTGGGTCTTTTGCTTTTTTTTTCAATTTTAATTGCGGGTGAAACTTTTATAGTTATGTTTATTCTTAAACTATTATGTACATTATATGGGTGTGTTTTTTTTTCCAAATGTGTAAAATGCGCTCTGAGATGATGTTATTTCATCGAAGAGCGCTATAAAAGCTCCATGTTAATTATTATTATTATTATTATTATTATTATTTATTACTGTTGTTGTTGTTGTTGTTGTTATTTCAGTTTGCTGCCCACACAGTTTCATTCTGCCATGACACACACATTGCATACACCAAAACCAATCAACACAGCACCTTCATGGCACAGAGCAAGCGTTGACAACGTCAGCACAAGGGACAAATGGCACACATCGAAAACCTATAAACATACAAATACACGATTCGTTCAGGGAGAACAGAGACAGGCGGTGCGGGAGAGCGAGAGAGAGAGTGTAGGACAGAGAGAGAGAGAGTAGAGAGAGAGAGGATCAGGATCTTTGAGAGGAGCAGATGACGAGCGAGGAGAGAGAGAGAGAGAGATGAGAGTGAGAACTTAATAAGAATGTTTTTTAATGAGGGTAAACAGGATATTACAGCTCAAGCTTCTTTAAGTACCATGCCCTCCAAGGCTAGCGAAGCCTAATAAAACAACCGAAAAGGCAAACAAAAGGAAAGTCATTAACTGCATAAACAGGAAGAGAGAGAGAGAGAGATAGAGACTTGAGAGAGAGAGAGGAAGAAGAACCGACGAGAGAGAGAGAGAGAGAGAGGAGAGAGGGCGAGAGGGATCAGAAAGAGAGAGGGTCTACTACAGTGAACTGTATTCTCTCTTGCGTTTTTTGAGACACTCGCAAACATAAGAGCCTTGAGATGCATACTGCCTGTCTCTGTATGATGTTATCACTTGCGTACTGTTGGAATTGAGTTGGTCTGATCTTTCTGCGATTGGAGGCTACAGGTGTCAGGAAGTCCTCAGGCGGTAGAGCGGGGATCAGACCTTCAGCCACTTTGTGCAGTAGATTGAGACGTTGTTGCTTGCGGCGCTCTTGTAGTGTTGGGAGATTTAGGTCTGCCAGCATCTTGGTTACGCATCCAGGGCTTCTGGACTTGTAGTCCTTCGTGATGAAGCGTGCTCCTTGCCTCTGGACGCGCTCAAGCCTGTAACCATCCTGCTTGCTGTATGGGTCCCACACAGTCGCCACATACTCAACTCTGGATCGTATGACTATTAGTGCTATGTAGGCCAGGCGCCTGCACTCTGGTGGGCAGTTCCTGAGGTTCCGGCGCAAAAAGCCCACCATAGATCCAGCTTGCTTGCAGACGACGTAGTTTATGTGGGTGGTCCATTTAAGATCTGACGACAGGTGAACACCAAGATACTGACTATGTTGAACTTCTTGAAGTGGAGTCCCGCCTAACTTACAGATAAAGTGGGATTTTTTCTGATGGAAAGGATCGTGCATTTAGATGGATTAAAATGCATACCCCACGTTTTTACCCAGGTTTCAAGTTGTTTCAGATCGTTGCAGTGTGAGGTGATCCTGGAAGCTGGTAATCTCCCGGTAGAGCAGACAGTCGTCGGCGAACAACCGTACTGAGGATTTTACGCTGTCTGGCAGGTCGTTCAAGTGACAGAGGAACAGCAGGGGGTCTAGGACTGTGCCTTTGGGAACACCCGATTCCACCACCACTTCTTCGGAAGCTTCACCCTCCAGGACCACTCTCATCTTCCGTCTGGTCAGGAAGTCTGTAAACCAGGAGTAGATGGACCCTCTGACACCATAGTGGTCTAGCGTATGTAAGAGTTTGTTGTGGCGAACTGTGTCAAAGGCTTTGCTCAGGTCGAGGATGGCAACATCTACTTGTTTTTTTTAGCATCATACGACTCCAGGAGGTTTTCATGGTGGTGAGTAACTGAGTCTCACAGGAGTAACCTGATTGGAAGCCATGATTTTTACTCGTCAAGATTCAAGGTGGTTTCGGAGGTGTCGGGTGCTCTAGGACATTACAGGACACTGATGTGAGGGATACTGGTCTGTAATGTTTGGCCCTGTTTCTGTCTCCTTTTTGTAAGACAGCAGACACATTTGCTGCAAGCCAGTCATTGGTCAGTTGTCCTGATTGCACAGAGCGGTTGAATATACAGGTTAGGATTGGAGCAATGGTGGTGGAACAGATTTTCATATTTTTTGTTGGGATCATGTCTGGTCCTGAAGCTTTGGAGGGGCTTAGGTTGTGCAGCAGTTTTTCAACGCCATTAACATCTATAGTAAGGGGAGGGAGGTCTGGGTACGGAGAACCATGGATTGGTGGTGGCGGTTCGTTGTCCTTTTTGGTGAACACTGATTGGAACTGGCTTAACAGGACTTTTGCTTTGGAGCGGCTGTCACTTCGCAATGTGGGCCCATCTTTCAAGGGTGCAACGCCTACGTTGTCTTGCCTTCTTGCCTTGACGTATCGCCAGAATGGCTTCTGGTCATTGTCCTTTAAGCCTTTCTCAATCGTTGAGTTGATGAAGGACCATTCCGATTTCCTCAGTTCTCTCCTGCACTCTTTTTGAATGAAACGATAATGTTTCCAGTTCCCTGTTTTTCTGGCTTGCTTGTGCGTCCTTTTCTTTCTTCGGAGCAATCTTCTAATGTGCCTGTTGACCCAGGGAAGACTGGAGTTTCTTTTCAGTAGTTTAGAAGGGATGTTTCTTTCAATAGATGACGTAAGAGAATCTTCGAAGGACGACCAGAGAGCGTCAACGTCTTCACCTTTCCCATCCATAGCGTAGATCTCCTCAGCCGTTTTCTTTATGTCTGCGTTTAGATTTTCCCAGTTGGTTTTGTGGTAAAGGTAAATGCGCCTGGGTTTCTCCCTTACTCTCTGAGGGCGGGTATCTAAGTCTGAGACGACTGCATCATGGTCCGATATACCAGGAACTGAGGTTCCGTTTCTTTCTTGATGTGAACACTAAGTCCAAGATGTTTTGCTCTCTGGTTGGCTGGCTGTGTATTTGGGTGAGCTGAGATGTAGTAGTTACATCAATGAGTTCTTGCTGGGCAGAGCTATCAGAAGCGTTAGGCGTTACTGCAGCTAAATCCCAATCAATATCCGGGCAGTTGAAGTCTCCGGCCAGAAGGATTTGCTGTTGTTGTTGACTCGCAGTGGCTCTTTGAAGTGACTTGCTGAGTTCTGTTACATCACTGAGGGACCTACGGGGCATATTCTTATTGTTACTAATATCAATATTGGTAGTGGTGGTGGTTCCCATTTTACTTATTCATTATTATCATCATCTTCATCATTATCACTGTTGTTGTTTTAAACGATTTTGTTATTGAATAATAAATAGTAAAGCAGCAACATAACAAATTGGAACGAGCACAACAAGCTTAAAGCTTATACAAGGCGCTCAAACATTATACAATATTGGCTGCCACAAGTAATAAGAGAATGGAACAGAACATGATAATGAAAATGATAGCATACAAAACGTGCACGAACAAGCAAGCAACAACAAGAACAACAATAACATAGAAATTTAAATTGAAAAATGAAATGAAATTGAAATTGATGGGGCAAGAGGCATCTAACTCCAAAAAGTATAACACTATTTGTGATTTGTGATTCAGTGTCAAGACAATCAATAATTTGAATCACACTCTCTGTTGTTGTTGTTGTTGTTGTTGTTGTAGTGATTGTCCACTAAACTCTTTTTATGCACACGTTTATCCACTTGCACTCACACATGCATACATATGCATGCGCATGCGCACACACGCATATATACATGCACATACACGTACACACACACACGCACGCACACTCTCTCTCTCTCTCCACACATACACCAGCTTCACACAGTATGAATGTAATATTATCGATAACAAATAACAGTAACAATATCCACATTATCCATAATAAATAACAGTAACAATATCCACATTATCGATAGCAAATAACAGTCACAATATCCACATTATCGATAACAAAAGACTTGACGAGCGACGAGTGTTGAACCACTGAACCACACCTGCATAATAACAATGGAACACTGCTACACAGACAGCAAGCAATGCAGTGTGACTGGTGATTCACCAGCCGCGTGGCGAAACCTGGTTCATGTTTGCAGGGCAGTCCGTTTGCTCCTGGCTATCTCTCTATCTATGTGACTGTGTGATCACGATAACGATTGAACGGAAGGACCTAGGAGGTGCACATTTTGCACGCGGATAGGTATTTAGGGGAATATCTAGGCCAAGTTCGAAGATGAAGGCTATTGGTCAAGGTCACTGGAACCGTTTTGGGTTTGTATTGGCAAGACATGGTCCAAGGCAACGAAATCTTGCTTTGAAGCCGACCACCAGCACCTTGTTACTTCCCTTTGCTGGTGCGTACTGTCGACACTCACGTCTGTTAAAGACCCACCAGATCACGTGTCAAAATCACGGTTTCACGGGTTTTCCCTCTTATAACTGGAAATAAATCTTGTTTTTTGACCAGGTCCGACTCCCATATAAATGCCCCCAAATTCAAACCGAAACATAATTTTAATGAGCAGCCTCAATTTGAAGTTGGGGACATCTATATGTGGGTCACAGCTACCCCCACCCCCCAAAAAACCCCCCAAAAAACAACAACAAAAACAAGGGAAACTTAACCGTGGTGCGTCTTTAAATGTGGCGTGCGGGTAGGTAGCTAGGGTATTTAGGCCAAGTTGGAAAATGAAGGTAATTGGTCAAAGGTCAAGGTCACTGGGCGCCGACAATGCTGTCTGCGCGGCTGGTGATCTAGCATTTTCACGGTGCTCATGGTTGTTATTAGTTCATTTATTTATTCACTTCCTATGTCATTATTTTAGAGGACCTGATTGAAAAGAAGCAGTTATTTATGCTTACTCAAGTTTTATCCTCATTAAAGAAGTTCGAGTTCGAAGTTCGAGTTCTCTCTCTCTCTCTCTCTCTCTTCTCTCCTCTCTTTCTCTCTCTCCTCTCTCTCTCTCTCTCTCTCTCTCTCTCTCTCTGTGTCCCTCCATCCGTCTCAGACCACGCTTCAGCAGTTCCTTTTTGCAGTCAGGAAAGTAGCTGCACGGATTCAGTCGGACTCCAAATCACTTGGCCTACTGTTTACTTCTAGACTCGACCGTTTATTTAATTCGTGTGTGTGATTTTGTGAGTTGTTGTTTTGTTATCTCGTCATTTTCTCCAGTATATATTGTGTGTTTAACAATTGTGAGGAAGTTAGGCTCTCTACATACAAAACAATTTCGCCTTTACGATAAAATTAGTAAAAGTATTAGTAAAGTGTGAGTTCTACTTTGCATCAGAGTGGCACAGAGGTAACGCGTTCGCCTCGTATACAATAAGCCCGATTTCGAACCTGGGTACAGGGGATTTTTCCTGTCAGTCTGCACTAGGCCTTGCGGTCTGAACGCGGAGTCTTTCGGATGACACGATAAATCGAGGTTCCGTGTGCCCATGCACTTAGCACACGTTAAACCCCTATACGGCAACGAAAAATGTGTCATTTGGTCAAAATTCTCATTTTTGTGAATTTTGAGTTATGGGTATTTTCGTGTTCTCTAGCATCTTATCTTTCACATTTATAAAGGACAGTCTTTATTACAGTCTCTAAATGCTCCAAAATGAGCTTTGAAATGATCGAGTAGGTTGATACATTTTCTCCAGCTAGGCAAAACTTTAGACTTTGATTTCTCAAAATGGCCGACAGTCACCCAACCACCTTTGAAAGCTCATAATCTAAAACCAAAAAAGTTACGGGAATGGTTCTTATATCATTTGGACGTGAACTGTCCGACGTTTTTAACTGGACCATTGTCTCAGAATGGTCATTGTGACACTTAATGTCCCTTTCGTGGTGCTGGGTCACATATTGCAAACTGAATTTCGCGGTCGTGTTTCAGAGTACAACATGATTATTGTATCCTAAGAAGGGAACACGACTTGTTTGTGGTCGTTGTTTCAGAGTACAACATGATTATTGTATCCTAAGAAGGGAACACGACTTGTTTGTGGTCGTTGTTTCAGAGTACAACATGATTATTGTATCCTAAGAAGGGAACACGAGTCGTTTGTGGTCGTTGTTTCAGAGTACAACATGATTATTGTATCCTTAGAAGGGAACACGAGTCGTTTGTGGTCGTTGTTTAATCATCTCTATAGCTTCTGCAATACATACATTCAACTCGGGATTTTGTTTTTCTCCCAGGTCTCAAACAGAATGACCACAATCTGACTAATGCTCCTTTTCCTCGGAGAGATGTAAGCATATATAACCAATCACGCGTTTGTTTCGAGTTCTTGCCTTTCTATTCACACAGGCGGGTATTTTTCTCATTGATTGTGGCCAGAGGTAGGGAAAGACCTTACAAGTGCTATACTACGATGAAGGAAGGGATAACAATAACTGTGGATTAGATGACGTCGATAGTCAGTGCTTAAAATAGGCATAAAGTAAATTAGATTGTATTCGAGTGCTGCGCGAAGAGCACAGTTTCTTTTTTTAAGGCTTTGATTTTCATTACAATAATAATAATAATATTAATAATAATATAATAATAATAATAATATTAATAATAATAATAATAATAATAACTAACATTTATAGAGCGCCCTTTCTCTCTTGAACTCACGGCGCTTCACAATTATTTAAAACAAATAAATAAATAAATAAATAAATAAATTGATCATAAATATATAAATAAGCTACTACAATATTAGCTATCGCAAACATGCACACAGCCACAACACGCGCACACGCACGCACACAGACGTCCGCACATCGCGCGCGCGCGCGCGCACACACACACATAACGTGGGGAACATAGTTTTAAGGCAGGAAACAGGACAAGGAAGAAATCAGAGGTATTGCCGGA
>CM065688.1:6592592-6625092 GCA_017654935.2 Phymorhynchus buccinoides
GTCGTGTCCACGTGGGAAGAGCTCTCCTGTGTCGTGTCATTTATGGCACACACTGTTGAGGTTTGTTCGTACATTTGTCATTATTACGAAAATGTGTTGCTAAGCAGCTGCAGCTGCCAAGCGAAAAGATGCTTTGGTGTTTGAACGGAGGCAGGTAGGAAGCTGAACTTTTAGCTCACTTGATGGCCATTCACTGCCTGTTTCTCATGACTGCAGGTGATGGACTCAATCTGAAAGGGCCTTTATTATGAGTTAATACACAGTCACGCAGACTGTGTTTTCGGAACCGAAAGGGTTAATCTTTTGTGATAAGAACAGGAAAATGATAGGCTGAAAAGGTGTCTTCTTTTTTTCTTTCTTTTGTTTTGGGGGGAGGGGGTTGCGTTGTTTTGAACTATCTCTTTAGTTTCTGTGGTTTTGTCTAGGAATGACCACGAAAAGAGTTTTGGTAAAGGTCAAGATGCCCCCCCCCCCCCTTACCCCCCTCCCTCCCTACACTTCTCAGTTAATTCCATTTTTTTCCGTTTTTGCCTTTCTTACCAAACATAAAGCTGTATTTTATTAACCTTTTCAGATAATTATCTTTTGGGAATAATAACCCTAGCCCTAACCCTAGCGCTATAGCCCTAACCCTAACCCTACCGACCCCCCCCCCCCCCCCCCTATAAGACGGGAAAAACGCAATGAACCACGACTGTGACTGCTGTGACAGTAGGATGCTGCGGTGTACTGCAGTAGGGGTAGGGTTAGGGTTATTATTCCAAAAAGATAATTAGCTGAAAAGGTTCATAAAATACAGCTTTATGTTTGGTACGAAAGGCAAAAACGGAAAAAATTGAATTAACCGAGAAATGTAGGGGGGGTGGCACATCTTAACCTTTGCCCCAAAGATGCCCTCTACTTGAACTAACAAGATAAAAAGTGTGGCCAGCAGAACCTTCCATGAGAACGAAGCTCTAATAAGCTTTAATATAAGGCAGCCCACAAGAGCTGGGAAAAAACCATCACTATTGGTGTTAAGATCCCGTTTAGTCGTGTAGAACAGGCGTACGCCAAGAAGAAGAAAGATGATGGGAAATATTCTTACTTCCGTTTTTAAAAATTTTAAATAACGCAAGAACCTATTTTTTGTTTTCAAAATGGAGGTCAAAGTCCACAAAGTTGAATCAGACAAGTAATCTTCATTCTATCGCGAAAATAATATATGGGATGATTGTTTATTTTAGCAAACACAAGTTTTGTGAGTGCTCTTTCTTAATTTCTGAACATGTTAGATGGCGTGATATAGTGTAAACGTAATATTCTGCACACAAATAGATGTGAATGAAATCGAAATCTGTGTACAAACTGACAGAGAGGTATGATTTATCTCCCTTTTGATAGCAACACTTTTCTATCTCTCCTGAAAGTAGAGAGTAAGCTTAAAGAGTTATCGGACCTTAGGTAAGGTTAATTTATTATTGGTGTTTCTTATACCTCTTTGGGCGTAACAGTTAGGGTACATGCGGAGATTCCGTGCGGAACCCCGTGCGCAATCCGTAAATAAGTAAAAGAAAGAAGGGAAAAGATATGCGCACGTGTCCGAATTTCCCCTAATCCGTACATTTGTACTCTTCTTTCTTTTACTTATTTACGGATTGCGCATGGGATTTCCGCATGAACTGTGTACGAGGCCGTATTAGCGTCTCCTAGTGAAACTCGCCCGTGGCTGTCATTCGAGAAGAATGATAGTAGCGTGCGGACAAATTCCTCGACAAAACAAGCGCTGACGAGTACACGTGCATGTACGTGCGCGTGCACGCACATACACGCACGTGTAGGGGAAGACGGGGTAAAAAGCGCATGGGCGGGTAAGAAGCCCACCCCAATTATCTCATGAAATAAAGAAAAATTTCAGTCAAATTTGCCCATGAGACGAATGCTAGACATTAACGCTCGTCTCATGGGCAAAATGAGAATGAAATTTGCTTCATTTCATGAGATAATTGGGGTGGGCTTCTTACCCGCCCATGCGCTTTTTACCCCGTCTTCCCCTATATGTGCGACGTAGCCTAGGTGAGTGTGTGTTCGTGCGTATGTATGAATACATGAGAGAGAGAGAGAGAGAGAGAGAGAGAGAGAGAGAGAGAGAGAGAGAGAGAGAGAGAGACAGACAGACAGACAGACAGACAGACAGACAGACAGACAGACAGACAGACAGACAGACAGAGACAGGGGCATAGACAGAGAGCGAAAACGATCGAAATAATTATGTTGAATAATTTTTGGAAAGTAAGAGTTGCTGTGGGGAGAATGTATGTATACTTAATTCAAGCTCTCACACAGCTCAATATTGCTCCTATGATTTGCCAACTATAACCCTCTACCAGTAGTATCCATGTTGAAAGTTTTATGGCTTTCGGATTATATATATAATGTGACAGTGACAGTTCAATGTATTAGTGACAATGACAGTGACATTTCAATGTATTAGTGACAATGACAGTGACAGTTCAATGTATTAGTTGCACACCCGCAATTGATGCGGTACCATAGCCGATGAGGTTTAACCGAGGCGTGGTTACCGCTACACTTATCTGCTATGTTAAAAAATCGGGACTTTACTGGAGTTGCACTGCCTCCGGACATTGCCTCCAGTATTGTTCCCACCATCTTTGTATTCACAAATGTCCCATATGTGTCTGTTCCAGACCGAGAGGACGTAAAGCACCATTTTTCATTCATTCAATTATGCTCTTGGGATACGGATCTTTATCCTTAGCAGGTGCCATGTCAATGGGTGTCCCTTACAATGGGTGTCCCTTACAATGAAAAAAGCCCCCCCCCCCCCCCCCCCCCCCCCCCAAACCAGAATGAAGAGAACGGGACATGGACAGATTCCCAGATCGATGGAAACACTGCCTCTCGTTCATCTTCCGTCACTGAAAGAGCAGCCCCTTGCACATAACACATAACCACCAATGCATAAAACATTGGCGTTTTGGGTTTGGTTTTGTCATCTATACTAATCACACACAATTACGCATCACCCTCTATTTCGCACCATCGTGATCATGTTTAATTGAGCTCCAACGTGTCAACGGTGTTCGGTGAGTGTAGTATTTGGTATTTTGGTATTTGGTATTTGGTATATTCCAGTCACAGAATGACTAGAATCTAGTCACAGATTTGTGAAATTCTGTCTGCTCTCTGGAGAGCCCGTCGCCGCAAGCGCAGCGCCTACCTTTTTTGTGTGCGGGGGCGGGGGGGGGGGGGGGGCAGGGGCAGCCTTGGAAAACTATAAATTTGTAATACCAGGCAGCGGGATTTCCCCCTGCTCTTACCGACATTTAACTGCTGTGGGCAAAGCGCACGGGTCAGACTAGCTTTAAGTTCCCATCCGAAGGACTCCGACGTTCAGTTCGGTTTCCCTGTCGAACTAGAAAGAAAAGGTGAGGCCGGGATTCGAAACCCGGGTCACTCACGCTGCTAGTCATGCATTGAATTTGGCAGGTGAACGTCTAAGCCACTCTTGCCAATTTTCTTCTTAGTATGTAGCTAAATTTGTTTTAAAAAACCCGTTTTCATCCAAACTATTTAATACTTTTCACACACGCTTTAGTAAAAACTGAAAAACGGAAAAAATTGAATGATTAACCGAGAAATGTAGAGGGGGTGGCACATCTTAACCTTTGCCAGATTTTGTTTTAAAGGCTTTGATGTATACGGTATAAAAACAACAACTAAAAACTAAGAAAAGCAGGCTGAACGTTTGCATGGAGATACGTACTTAGGGTATCTAGGCCAAGTGCGAAGATGAAGGTCATTGGTGAAAGGTCAAAGTTGACTAGAGCCGAAAACGCTGCCGCAGGGCTGATTGATCTAGCGTTTTACGCTCTTGTTTGTTTGTTTGTCGTTACAAATGTTTGTTGTTTCTTGTATTATGTGTGTGTGTGACGTGCCGCGACAAAATGAGCTTTTCCGTGGGGACATGAGAGTGAAGTTATTAATAATAATAATAATAATAATAATGACAATAATGACAATAATAATAATAATGACAATAATAATAATAATAATAATAATAATAATAATAATAATAATAATAATAATAATAATAATGATGACAATAATAATAATAATGACAATAATGACAATAATAATAATATAATAATAATAATAACAATATATAATATTAACAATAATAATAATAATAATAATAACAATAATAATAATAATAAATAATAATAATAATAATAATAATAATAATAATGACAATAATGACAATAGTAATAATAATAATAATAATAATAATAATAATAGATATTCAGCATGAGAATAGTATCCGTCAATTTTCCTGTAAATTTAAGCGAAATCGGTTGAAAAGTAAAAAACATAGTGAAAGTAGGTCAACCAAATTTACATATATTTGAATAACTTCCAAACTATTTAACATATCGTCAACAAACTCCTTTCTGCACTGGGCCATAATAATATCCAATAGTTAGTTTTGTGACGTCACTTCCGGTTTTTGGCTATTCCGTGAACCAAATAAAAGCTGCCTGACCATAGCTGTGGCACTTCCGGTTCGGACTTCCGGTTGGGTTTTATAGCGAAAGTGTTGCAAATCTATTTTGTAGTCAATTCTGAAAGTATGAACGAAATCCGAGCAGCCATTTTTGTGATAATCTAGATTTAAATTTCGCCCATTTTGCGGTTTGGGGCGGTTTTTCGGCCATATTTTGCCGACAATTCGGCGAAATCATTTAATATTTCACATTTCACATACCCATATGGTCCTGCAACTCTTCTGAAAATTTCAGCCGAATCAGACAAAAAAGGGGAAGAAAAAGAAGAACTTTGACGAATGCAATAGTGTTCTCCCTAAAGGGGAGAATCCTAATAATAATAATAATAACTAATATTTATAGAGCGCCCTTTCTCTCTTGAGCTCAGGGCGCTTCACAAAATATCCTTTAAAAAAATTGTTAAAACTACTAAAATATTGACTGATCACAAACATGCACACAGCCACAACACGCGCACCCGCGCGCACCCACACGCCCACAAGTTGATTGTGTTAATTGTCTTTCTCTATATCTTTGTCTCTATCTCTCTAAACCTTTTGTTAACGTGGTTCCAGCTTTGAAGCATTTAAAGGTCCCTACAATCGGGCACTGTCTGGAGCAGAGCAGTTTATCGACTGGAGCGGGGAGTCTTTTGTTTGCTGGCTTGTGCTTACTTTGGCAAAATGTGTCAATACTGAGAGAGAGAGAGAGAGAGAGAGAGAGAGAGAGAGAGAGAGAGAGAGAGAGAGAGAGAGAGAGAGAGAGAGAGAGAGAGAGAGAGAGAGAGAGAGAGAGAGAACTCGAACTCGAATATTTTTAATTGCGCAGACAAACGTCCTTACAATATCCGAAGACAAATAAACAAAATTGCACACAATAATTGTTATAAACAACATAAATCATGCAGAACTATAAACTTCACACACACACACACACACACGTACACACGTACACACGTAAAAACTTTTTAAGGACGTTAAATTGAGTAACACACACACACACACACACACACACACACACACACACGTACACACACACACACACGCACACACACACACACACAAACATGTACACAATATGAAAGGCAGGCCATAGCCGTAAGGGAATACACAATATGTAGGCCACAGCCGTAAGGGAATTATAATTTTCTTTTTCATGGACAGCGACTCTTTTCTTTTCTATTCTGAAGACAATCTGTTAAGAATTGTGCAAGCATTAATGGGTTTAAACATTGAAAGAAGCGTAAAATGGTATTACGGTCATTTCTCTGAGTAAGTAGTTATACGGCTTCACGTATAGGGGAAGACGGGGTAAAAAGCGCATGGGCGGGTAAGAAGCCCACCCCAATTATCTCATGAAATGAAGCAAATTTCAGTCTCATTTTGCCCATGAGACGAGCGTTAATGTCTAGCATTCGTCTCATGGGCAAATTTGACTGAAATTTTCTTTATTTCATGAGATAATTGGGGTGGGCTTCTTACCCGCCCATGCGCTTTTTACCCCGTCTTCTCCTACACGTGCGTGTATGTGCGTGCACGCGCACGTACATACACGTGTACTCGTCAGCGCTTGTTTTGTCGAGGGATTTGTCCGCACGCTACTATCATTCTTCTCGAATGACAGCCACGGGCGAGTTTCACTAGGAGACGCTAATACGGCCTCGTACACAGTTCATGCGGAACGTTGGCCAGCAGATTTGAGACGGATGGAGGGAATGGAAAGGAGACGAGAATCAGAAGACGAACGTAGTTGGCGAGCTGGGGCATAGAGATGAAGAAGATCAGAGAGATACAGGGGAGCTTGATCATTCAGTGACTTGAAGGCAAGGAGGAGAATTTTGTAGTCAATACGTGATTGAACTGGGAGCCAATGTAGGGAACGAAGAACCGGAGTGATGTGATCGTACCTAGGGGAGCGAGAAATGAGACGAGCAGCATTATTCTGGACCCGTTGGAGCTTAGAGATGAGAATTGATGGACAGAGAGAGAGAGAGAGAGAGAGAGAGAGAGAGAGAGAGAGAGAGAGAGAGAGAGAGAGAGAGAGAGAGAGAGAGAGAGATTTATAAGAATCTAGGCATAAGCTGATGGCATTGGTAACGTTTGAAGTAAAACTCATTAATTAGCATAACTAATAAACAAAACTGTCCATTAGGAGCTTGTTATAAGATTTTCGAAAGGAAGATACGCTAGAGAGAGAGAGAGAGAGAGAGAGAGAGAGAGAGAGAGAGAGAGGACATGTGTATTTAGATAAAATGTCGATCAAAGAAACTGTTCGTTATTGTGTTTTTTGCATAAGTATAAGAAAAATCATAAGCGTTACATGCTGATGTGATATATGTCGTAGGCCCTAATTGTTGTAATGTTTCCATGTATTGCGTCAATTAACATGTTTTATAAGCGAACAACACGAACGTGTTTATTTACTCGTGAATCTTTCTTTTTCATAATACATTTAAAATTTGGTAATGTTAATAAACACGTTAATCGCAAATCTACATGCAAAGCAGAAAGACTTAAACAATTTGGTATTTGGTATTTTAGTTTTAGAAAATTTTGGTATTGTTACAAAGACTTATCTCTGTGCAATATGGGTTGCTCCGTTCTGGAGAGCGCGTCGCCTCAAGTGCAACTCGACCTTTTTTTCTTTCTTTTTTTTGGGGGGGGGTGAAGAGGTGGGACGGACTTGGAAAATGAAGGAAATCAATTTGATCATACCAGGCAGCGGGATATGTCCTGCTCTTACCGACTGCTGTGGGATTTTAACGGGTGTAAAGCGCACGGGTCAGACTAGCTTTAAGGAAGGACTCCGAAGGACTCGACGTTCAGTTCGCTTTTCCCGCCGAACTAGAAAGAAAGGGCGAGGCCGGGATTCGAACCCCGGGGTCACTCACGCATTGAAATTGGCAGGCGAACGTCTGCCGCCTTTCTTCCTAATATAATGTAGCTTCATTTAACTGCACTAAAGCTGGCATTTCATGAGAAAATGTCATGGTGAATGCAGGCTGCATCAACAAAAGCAATCCGCAAAACCGTGATTAGTGATAACACAGATACTTTTACATAGGCCTACATAGGCCTACACACATGATTCTTTGTACTCTCCCCCCCCCCCCCTCTCTCTCTCTCTCTCTCTCTCTCTCTCTCTCTCCACAATATTTATTTTTCATTTTATTTTTTATTTTTTCATGTAAATACTAACCCTTCACCCCCACTCCCTTAACAATGTATTGTGACCCAAGGCCAATGTGCATTAAAAATGTTCCGAGTTCCGAGTTCCGAGAGTTCTCTCTCTCTCTCTCTCTCTCTCTCTCTCTCTGTTTTAAATGTGCACATTTCTAAGTTGATGTCATGAATTTCAATGATAATTATTTGGTTGGTATAATTTTGTTTCACACGTTTGATTAATGTTCTTTCAGTTATGTTGTATCTTCTGTCATGTTGTTGCACCTAACCTGAATTTCTCTTTTGGAGATATTAAAGTATACTTGAATTTGAACACGCGCGAGTGATAATCGAATTGTAATCCGCACTCCCACACTCGACCAAAAACAAAAGGCTAGTCCTAAAATAGCATAAACAACGGACACTATGTTTTCACGATCCCTCTTTTGTGCGGAAACCATTCGCCTTCAAGGGTTTGGACGTGGAGTTGGAGCGTTGAGGCGTGTTAGTCTCAGACCGATAATTATGCGAACAAGACTCCTTTGTTCGTGAGCCGACAGCCGTGATGTTTCTTCTCATTCGATCGCTCAGACAGTTCCCTGCCAATTATGAGCGCAGATGCGTCATGCCGCCGTTATGCGCCTAACTAAGAAATAGTTAGGCCCAGCAAGTCCGACTTCGGCTGGAGGAAATGTTTTGGAAAGTGTTTCGTGAAAAAAAGGCAGGAGGAGAATGGACCGGGTAAGGCAGAAAGATAGTAGATGACAGTAAGCAAAGGGAAAAGGCAGAGTCAAAGAGAGTGACGGATTAGAGGAAGTTACAAGCACAGAACTTCCAGAAGGTGGGGGAACTATTTATACAAAAGACCCCCCGGTATCCCCACGGGGGGAGCCTGATGTTTCAGAGAGGGGTTCAGAATGAACGGTTGCGTAACGCGTGAACCGTCAGCCACACTGCATTCGATTGGACCCTGATGCGATGCGACTGTAACGATGTCTGTGAGTCATGATTCACGTGAAATTCTTCCGTCTAAAAATAATAACTCTGCTATTTTCGCTCACTATGTTCAAGTAGACCCGAATCGAATAAAATGTCTGATATTAAAAAAGTACAGATATTTCATCAGATTCGTGTACGGGGGAATTACAAATAATATAGCGAACACAACCAGTAGGCTTTGCTAGGCGATGGCGCCGAAAATAACTTTGGTGGAGGGAGTTGATTAACGGAGAGTTACTCCCCCTTGTTCATTTCACGATCTCCTCTCCTAAGCCTCACTGTTTCAATCTTATTTCATCAGATGCGTTTAGATATAGGGGAAGACGGGGTAAAAAGCGCATGGGCGGGTAAGAAGCCCACCCCAATTATCTCATGAAATAAAGAAAATTTCAGTCAAATTTGCCCATGAGACGAATGCTACACATTAACGCTCGTCTCATGGGCAAAATGAGACTGAAATTTGCTTCATTTCATGAGATAATTGGGGTGGGCTTCTTACCCGCCCATGCGCTTTTTACCCCGTCTTCCCCTAGCGCAATTTCACGAGAATCATGCCTCAGGAATGTCAAATCGCATCGCATTGTGATCGAATCGTGCGTAGTGTGTCGGTCCTTTGTAGAGCTACAGCAGCGCAAAATGTCCAAGTCCCAACTCGGAAAGGACACGTGCAGCCACTTATCATTTCACTCAATCAAACACTGGGCCAAGAGGCCAAGGTATTGCGATCGGTGTGTGTCTGTGTATCGATTATCTTAAAAACTACTGTTTGGATTTTGATTAGAATTGGCAGAGGGGTAGACAGCTTGAAAAGGAAGCTTCCTTTCGTTAATCAACACCGTGCTGACCTTGACCTTGGAAGTTTGACCTTGAAAACCGAAATTTCCTTCTTTGGGCTATGTAATTCCCCCCCCCTCCCCCACCCCCTCCTCCCCCCCCCCCCCCCCCCCCCCCCCCTCCCCCCCCCCCACCCCCCCCCCCCCCCCCCCAGCTTTATTTCGTGAACTAGTGAACAGAATCGCTTCAAATTTTGTGTGGTGGTGTACCATGGTGCAAGGAAGTTTGTATAAAAGTTCAGCTGTATCTCGTGAACTACTGAACAGAATCGCTTCAAATTTTGGGCTATGTATTTTATGCGTTCTGTAAGGGTGGAAAGTGGTGTGTTTATTGGGGGGTGGGGGGGGAGGGAGAGGACATCACTCAGTGCAAGGAAGTTTGTATAAAAGTTCAGCTGTATCTCGTGAACTACTGAACAGAATCGCTTCAAATTTTGGGCTATGTATTTTATGCGTTCTGTAAGGGTGGAAAGTGGTGTGTTTATTGGGGGGTGGGGGGGGACAGGACATAACTCTGGCCAGGTTTGCATTGACACAATGCGTTGCTGCCGCTCGGCGATGCCCTTGTTCTTCTTCTTCCGCGTTCCCAGGCCATATGGCCATAATGGGTAAGGTATGTATGTGCCCGGTTTTCAGTTTTTACTGGTCTCCCCGCTGCGTACAGCCGACACCATCTGATTTCGGAGGAGCTCAAAGGAGAAAAATTCTTTGGAATAATGGGCTTCTGAGTCGGAATGATAGTAGATGATAGAAAGCAAAGGCAGAGTCAAAGAGAGTGGCAGAGTAGAGAAGTTACAAGCGCGAACTTCCAGAAGGTGGGGAACTGTTTTTACGAAAGACTCCCCCCCCCCCCCCGGTATCCCCACGGGGATAGACTCGCCGAGGGGCGGGGTCGTCCAGCTCCCTGTATGGAGGCACGAGGCATCCACCACGATGTTGTACTTCATACGCCCGTTACAATCAAGCTAAAACGTATGTGAAACATATTCAATAGTTTGGGTGAAAACGGGTTTTTTTAAAAACAAATTTAGCTACATACTAAGAAGAAAAGTGGCAAGAGTGGCTTAGACGTTCGCCTGCCAAATTCAATGCATGACTAGCAGCGTGAGTGACCCGGGTTTCGAATCCCGGCCTCACCTTTTCTTTCTAGTTCGACAGGGAAACCGAACTGAACGTCGGAGTCCTTCGGATGGGAACTTAAAGCTAGTCTGACCCGTGCGCTTTGCCCACAGCAGTTAAATGTCGGTAAGAGCAGGGGGAAATCCCGCTGCCTGGTATTACAAAATTTATAGTTTTCCAAGGCTTGCCCCTGCCCCCCCCCCCCCCCCCCCCCCCCCCCCCCCCCCGCACAAAAAAAGGTAGGCGCTGCGCTTGCGGCGACGGGCTCTCCAGAGAGCAGACAGAATTTCACAGATCTGTGACTAGATTCTAGTCATTCTGTGACTGGAATATACCAAATACCAAATACCAAAATACCAAATACTACACTCACAGAACACCGTTGACACGTTGGAGCTCAATTAAACATGATCACGATGGTGCGAAATAGAGGGTGATGCGTAATTTTGTGTGATTAGTATAGATGACAAAACCAAACCCAAAACGCCAATGTTTTATGCATTGGTGGTTATGTGTTATGTGCAAGGGGCTGCTCTTTCAGTGACGGAAGATGAACGAGAGGCAGTGTTTCCATCGATCTGGGAATCTGTCCATGTCCCGTTCTCTTCATTCTGGTGGTTTGGGGGGGGGGGGGGGGGGGGGGGGGGGGGGGGGCTTTTTTCATTGTAAGGGACACCCATTGTAAGGGACACCCATTGACATGGCACCTGCTAAGGATAAAGATCCCTATCCCAAGGGCATAATTGAATGAATGACAAATGGTGCTTTACGTCCTCTCGGTCTGGAACAGACACATATGGAACATTTGTAAATACAAAGATGGTGGGAACAATACTGGAGGCAATGTCCGGAGGCAGTCCAACTCCAGTAAAGTCCCGATTTTTTAACAATACAGATAGGTGTAGCGGTAACCACGCCTCGGTTAAATCTCATCGGCTATTGTACCGCCACAATGGTCAACCTATGGCGATATTTTTCACGCCAGAGGGCAGTCAATGCACAAGGGGCTTATCACGCGATTTTCTTACTTGGGCGTAGTGAGAGAGAGAGTGATGGTAGGACCACTCACTGTCTCTCTCTCTTTCTGTATCCCCAACTAATAATATAGAGAGGATTAGCCCCACACGAGCGTCATGCCCTCTGGTGTGAGAAAAATCGCACTAAGTCTCTCATTGCGGGTGTGCAACTAATACATTGAACTGTCACTGTCACATTATATATATAATCCGAAAGCCATAAAACTTTCAACATGGATACTGCTGGTAGAGGGCTATAGTTGGCAAATCATAGGAGCAATATTGAGCTGTGTGAGAGCTTGAATTAAGTATACATACATTTTCCCCACAGCAACTCTTACTTTCCAAAAATTATTCAATATAATTATTTCGATCGTTTTCGCTCTCTGTCTATGCCCCTGTCTCTGTCTGTCTGTCTGTCTGTCTGTCTGTCTGTCTGTCTGTCTGTCTCTCTCTCTCTCTCTCTCTCTCTCTCTCTCTCTCTCTCTCTCTCTCTCCTCTCTCTCTCTCTCTCTCTCTCTCTCATGTATTCATGCATACGCACGAACACACACTCACCTAGGCTTCGTCGCACAGATAGGGGAAGACGGGGTAAAAAGCGCATGGGCGGGTAAGAAGCCCACCCCAATTATCTCATGAAATGAAGCAAATTTCAGTCTCATTTTGCCCATGAGACGAGCGTTAATGTCTAGCATTCGTCTCATGGGCAAATTTTGACTGAAATTTTCTTTTATTTTCATGAGATAATTGGGGTGGGCTTCTTACCCGCCCATGCGCTTTTTACCCCGTCTTCCCCTACACGTGCGTGTATGTGCGTGCACGCGCACGTACATGCACGTGTACTCGTCAGCGCTTGTTTTGTCGAGGGATTTGTCCGCACGCTACTATCATTCTTCTCGAATGACAGCCACGGGCGAGTTTCACTAGGAGACGCTAATACGGCCTCGTACACAGTTCATGCGGAAATCCCATGCGCAATCCGTAAATAAGTAAAAGAAAGAAGAGTACAAATGTACGGATTAGGGGAAATTCGGACACGTGCGCATATCTTTTCCCTTCTTTCTTTTACTTATTTACGGATTGCGCACGGGTTTCCGCACGGAATCTCCGCATGTACCCTAACTGTTACGCCCAAAGAGGTATAAGAAACACCAATAATAAATTAACCTTACCTAAGGTCCGATAACTCTGTAAGCTTACTCTCTACTTTCAGTAGATAGAAAAGTGTTGCTATCAAAAGGGAGATAAATCATACCTCTCTGTCAGTTTGTACAAAGATTTCGATTTCATTCACATCTATTTGTGTGCAGAATATTACGTTTGCACTATATCACGCCATCTAACATGTTCAGAAATTAAGAAAGAGCACTCACAAAACTTGTGTTTGCTAAAAAAAACAATCATCCCATATATTATTTTCGCGATAGAATGAAGATTACTTGTCTGATTCAACTTTGTGGACTTTGACCTCCATTTTGAAAACAAAAAATAGGTTCTTGCGTTATTTAAAATTTTTAAAAACGGAAGTAAGAATATTTCCCATCATCTTTCTTCTTCTTGGCGTACGCCTGTTCTACACGACCAAACGGGATCTTAACACCAATAGTGATGGTTTTTTCCCAGCTCTTGTGGGCTGCCTTATATTAAAGCTTATTAGAGCTTCGTTCTCATGGAAGGTTCTGCTGGCCACACTTTTTATCTTGTTAGTTCAAGTAGAGGGCATCTTTGGGGCACATGCTCCGCAGTCTGATCTTCCTGTCCGCAGGGACAGGTTGGAAGAAGGCACCAGTCTGAGCTGGCGGCACAGACGACTGTTCAGTCTATTGTGCCCGGTGCGGAGCCTCACCCGCACACTTTGCGGCTCCCTCGTCAACAAGTGGTAATCATCCTTGGACTGATATTTCCCATGATTCATCCAATAGTTTGCCACTAGTCACCTCCAAAGGAGCCACAAAGCGTTTGTGAAACTATCGGTAAAGGAAGGTGTTCCTTACGACCGTTTTTTGCCGATTTGAGCCAACAGCTACGAGCGTTAGCCCTTGCGAAACGGCCCCCAGGAGGTACTACCAAAAACCCTGACTGTACAAAGAGCTCGCACTCCGCAGCTGAGTGAAGACCTTTTTTTTTACTCCCACACTTTTACCTACACTACAGCTGGGAACCATTGTGAACTCACTCACTGCCTACAACAACACTTCCACCTTTTCACCTTCCAGGCGGGAAGTGAGAAAGTTGGCTTAATTCTTTACAAGGTTTGTAGGTTGCGAAGTTATCACTCTTTGTACCATGTAGGCTTTTTGGTACTAGGGGAAGACGGGGTAAAAAGCGCATGGGCGGGTAAGAAGCCTCCCCAATTATCTCATGAAATAAAGAAAATTTAAGTCAAATTTGCCCATGAGACGAATGCTAATTTCAGTCAAATTTGCCCATGAGACGAATGCTAGTCTAGCATTCGTCTCATGGGCAAATTTGACTTAAATTTTCTTTATTTCATGAGATAATTGGGGTGGGCTTCTTACCCGCCCATGCGCTTTTTACCCCGTCTTCCCCTACTACAATAGGTGCGCAGAAGGCAGGTGACACATTGTGGTTTCAAGGGAGTGGAACGATACAACAATCTAGCTTTGGGCTTTGGGTGGAAGGTGGCAAGAACGGTGCAGACGCTCGCCTGCCAAATTTCAACGCGTGAGTGACCCGGGTTCGAATCTCGGCCTCGCCCTCGCCCTTTTGCTTTCCAGTTCGACGGGCCGGAAAATCGAACTGAATTAA
Source organism: Phymorhynchus buccinoides (assembly GCA_017654935.2). Classification (NCBI taxonomy): domain Eukaryota; kingdom Metazoa; phylum Mollusca; class Gastropoda; order Neogastropoda; family Raphitomidae; genus Phymorhynchus; species Phymorhynchus buccinoides. Next base: position 6,607,037 of record CM065688.1, read on the forward strand.
TAACGTCGAGTCCTCCGAGGATGGGGGACTTAAAGCAAGCGTGACCCGTGCGCATTACTCACGTAAAAACAAAACCAGTGCAATTAAAAAGTCGATAAGGGCTGGGGAGAAACTCCGCTGCCTGGTATGAACCAAATGAAAGGCTAGCTTTCGCAAGTCCGCCCCCTTCCTCACCCCCTCTTCTAAATTAAAAAAAAAAGGTGGCGCTGTGCTGCCAGTGACGCGCTCTCCAGGTGGGAGCAGCCCGAATTTCACAGAAACGAATCCCTGTGATTAGAACATGCCAAGTACCAAATACCCAAAGTCAATCCTTGATATAAGCTAGAACACCAAGGCTACGTCGAAATGTTGTTATGTTCTGTATGGTTGTGCGGGGGATTGTCTTAAGCCATGACAAGCTCCTAGCATAACAGTCATCAGTCTAAGATCCTTCGAAGTCGGAGTGTGGCTGCGCACGTGGCGGGGTAATCAGAAACGGTCACGCACGTTAATGTTCTCATCCCTGGGCTGGTGCATTTGTACCACAGTGTTCAAGTGCTTCGGCTGTTGGACGATCCCTGGAGTCTTTAAGCCAGGGTAAAGCAACAACGACAACAATAATAACAGGCCGTCTTGGATGACGAGGTTCAAGTATCGGCATGTGCGTAACTTCAAGACGTCCATGACAGTTCACCCGGAGAATGATTGAGAGCAATCATCGTGATTTGAGTTTGTTAGGGTCCAGCTACTAAAAAAAAAAACCACAGATGGTCTGCAACACAGCTGTTCCGTCACATACAAAGTTAAAGACCCACCAGATCACGTGTCAAAATCACGGGTTTCACGTGTTTTCCCTCTTATAGCTGGAAAGAAATCTTGTTTTGACCAGGTCTCACTACCAAGCAAATGCCCCCAAATTCAAAGCGATACATCATTTTAAAGAGCAGCCTCAATTTGAACATGGGGGCATTTCTATGTGGGTCACAGCTACCCAGAAAAAAAACCAAGGGACTTAATCGTGGCGCGTCTGTGTGTCTTTAAGCTATTTATTTAAAAGACTGAATCCAAAAATCTTCGATAAAAACATGCACCAAGCATATCCCTATAGAATGTTGTGGCTGTATGTTCTACATAGCATTTTTAATATGTTTCTTCCATCAAATTAATTGTAAACACCGACTAAGTCGTAAAACGCTTGTAGCAATGTATAAATCGTTTATTTTGTCCCATTTAGACTTTTCAGATGTGGTATGGGACAACTGCACGCAAAAACAAGCAGAAGATCTTGAACAAATACATCTGGATGCACTCAGAACAATTACTGGCTCAGTCCGAGGGACTAGCCATCAAAAGCTGTATACTGAAACAGGATTCACATCTTTAAAAGAAAGGCGGCGTCGTCATAAAATAATTTTGTATTACAAAATTGTCAACGGTTCTGTACCTATGTATTTAATCAATTGCCTCCCCCAACTAGTTGCATCAATCAATCCCTACCATAGACGATACCCCCTAGAGAGACAAGTGCCTAGATGTAGATTATAACTTTATAAATCCTCTTATTTTCCATCCACTACTGTCCTTTGGAATAGCCTTCCGGAGAATATCAAGCAGTGCGATTCTCTCAGTGTCTTAAAGCGTTTTCTCAGTAGCGAAGATAGCACAGTTCCCCCTTATTACTACTTACAAGATCGACTGTCTGAAATAATTATTTGTAATTTAAGACTCCAAATGAGTGATTTGCGTAATGATTTATTCCAACGACATATTCTGAACAACCCAGCTTGTACTTGCAACGCACCTGTAGAAGATGCATGTCATTTTCTCTTTCACTGTCCCCTTTTCCAACAAGCCCGTAGACAGACTATCGACTTATTACCTGACGATGTCAAAACAAATGTATCATTGCTTTTGTTCGGAAGCTGTGATAAAAACCAAAGTGAAAATAGAACAATACTTGAGTCTATTAGTAATTTCATCCAACTGTCAAACAGATTTTTGGCAGAATAACTGTCTCTAATGTGTGTCCTTATTGTGACTCGTTACATTTAAGCCCTGGTTGGTATAGTTTCTGTGATGAAATTATTGATTTGATGCAGTTTGCAACCGGTGCGCGTCTCAGTCTTGCCCCTGCAACCCAAAGGCAAATTTTTGATTAGAGAGTTGTATGTGATTATAATACGTTTCTAATCTGTTGTTTTGATTCATGTTTTTGTTGGTAAGTTATTGTTTTATTTGTTTTTCTTTCCATTGTACACTAATATTGATGTTGTGCTGTTTATTTCCATGCTTGTGGCAGCCAATACTATGTAATTGAAAATTGTTGGAGTGCCTTGCATAAGCTCTAAGCTTGTTGTGCTCTACTTATTTAAATTATGTGTTGCTGTATGTGCTTTATTTGAATAAATCTTGTTTAAACCAAATTAATTGTAAAACCTTTCTTTCTTGAGCAGTATCATGAAACATATTTAGTCGAAACTGTTCTGAAATATTTCACTTAGTATCGCAAGCATAAATACAATCGCCCATGAATTTCCACTGAATACAACGAATTTAGTCACATACTACAACATATTCTGGACTGTTATTTATGAAAAGTTACTTTGGTAAGCTAAAGTTGGCTTTAAAAAAAACTTATGAAAATCTAGATGAACTAAATGTTCCTCCCGAAACAACTGTGGGAAAAATCCACAGGGGGGTGCATGATTTCGTTTTCTAACTCACAATCCTTGCTGTGATTATCTGCAGGCGGTACAGGCGTGATAGCGTGGTTCGGCGCGGACGACCTAGCCGTGGAGGGTCAGTTCCATTGGCACGACTGTCCTGGAGGCAGCTCCCTGGCCCTCGACAGCCCCGTGTGGGGCTACAACCAGCCCCAGGACAGCCAGCAGGAAAACTGCGTGGTGCTGGACCCTTACGACTACAAGCTGCACGACTACCGCTGCCACTACAACTTCTACTTCGTCTGTGAAAAGGAACTGACGTATTAAATGTTGTTGCTGTTGTTGTTGTTATTACTGTGGCACGATCATGGGGGTCATCGTGTCGTAGTATTGTGAACCCCCTGTGTCCCTTGTGACCCCGTGACTTTGTGACCCCGTGTCGGCTGTGACCTTGTGTCGGTTGTGACCTTGTGCTCGGTTGTGACTCCCTGTCATGTTACTAAAGACATTCTTTCTAATGTTAGTTCTGCTGTATTGGCAGTTTTTCCTAGTTTTTGAGTAGTTAGAGAGTTGTAACAAATGTTTGTTAGTAATATCAGAAGTGTGAAAAAAATATAAACATTTATTAAATCACCACGTAGTTGCCTATGTTTTAGGGATGGTAAATTCAGTTTATGTAACCTGTCACCATAATGCAATTTTCGTAATGCTTTTACTAGTTTGGCTGCTCTCCTTTGAACACGTTCGCCCCTCTCTCTCTCTCTCTCTCTCTCTCTCTCTCTCTCTCTCTCTCTCTCTCTCTCTCTCTCTCTCTCTCTCTCTCTCTCTCTCTCTCTCTCTCTCTCTCTCTCTCTCTCTCTCTCTCTCTCTCTCCCTCTCTCTAAAGAAAAGAACAGCCTTCATTCATTTAAAATAGCATACAAAAAGCTCTTGCTTGACAGAGTGACGACAAACACCTAAATCCCAGCTTTAAAGAAGTTTTGTTGGCAATGAATCAATTTCTAAAGGTTTGTTGTCTCCAGGAAAGGAATGTTATGTTTTGTTATTATGTTTACCAATTCAATGTATGAATTATGTTGTCATAATCATTCTTCGCTATAATCACCTGTTTTCTCGAGTAGCCACATTTTTACAGTATCCTTTTTTCAAAATCCCCATTCCCAATCTCCCCTTGCTGGTTATGTATATAATATGTAAATAATGTCTTGTGATTTGTTTTGATTTTTTTTTTTTTTTTTTTTTTTTTTATAATAATTTTTATGATTGTTGCTTTTCTTGGTAGGCCCCTATGCCCCCCCCCCCCCCCCCCTTCTTGTTCTTAAATTTATTTATTTGTTGCTTTCTTGTTGTTTTCTTGTTGTTTGCCTCAGGGCTGAGTGAAAAAAAGCTGTAATTAATTAGCTTATCTCATTACCCTGAATAAATAACATTTCGTTCGTTCGTTCGTTCGTTCTCTCTCTCTCTCTCTCTCTCTCTCTCTCTCTCTCTCTCTCTCTCTCTCTCTCTCTCTCTCTCTCTCTCTCTCTCTCTCTCTCTCTCTCTCTCTCTCTCTCTCTCTCTCTCTCTCTCTCTCTCTCTCTCTCTCTCTCTCTCTCTCAGTCCTTATTCTATCTAGTTCTGATTGAATATTAATAGTTATCTGACTGCAGTAATTGTAATGTGTGGAGATACTATTATCATGTGTATTGATTGTTGATGATGAGATGTATTCCAATTTTTGTTATCTGATGGATTGCTACAATTTAGTAATGGTAATATTGTTTGTTCACTTCCCAAGACTTCATAAGGGGTCTTGGACTATTTGAACAAAGCACTCGCATTTGCACCATCTCTCTCTCTCTCTCTCTCTCTCTCTCTCTCTCTCTCTCTCTCTCTCTCTCTCTCTCTCTCTCTCTCTCTCTCTACCTCTCTCTCTCTCTCTCTCTCTCTCTCTCTCTCTCTCTCTCTCTACCTCTCTCTCTCTCTCTCTCTCTCTCTCTCTCTCTCTCTCTCTCTCTCTCTCTCTCTCTCTCTCTCTCTCTCTCTCTCATTGTCTGTTTGTCACTCTGTGTGTGCGTGCGCGCGCGCGTTTGTGTGTGTGTGTGCGCGTGTGCGCGTGATTTAAATGCACACAGCTCTAAGTTGATGTAATTTGATTAGCATACACACGTTTGATTCATGTTTGATTGAGGTTTCACACGGTTTGATTAATGTTATTTCAGTTATGTTGTATCTCTGTCACGTTGTTGCACCTAACCTGAATTTCTCTTTGGGAGATATTAAAGCATACTTGAACTTGAACTTGAGTTTTGCTAACAGATTTCTCAGAGTCCATCACTAGGACTATGGGAAGACGGGGTAAAAAGCGCATGGGCGGGTAAGAAGCCCACCCCAATTATCTCATGAAATGAAGCAAATTTCAGTCTCATTTTGCCCATGAGACGAGCGTTAATGTATAGCATTCGTCTCATGAGCAAATGTGACTGAAAGTTTCTTTATTTCATGAGATAATTGGTGTGGGCTTCTTACTCGCCCATGCGCTTTTTACCCCGTCTTCCCCTACTGTCTGCTTTCCCTTCTCCATAATATTCACCAGCCACAGCAGTTGACTCTCACACGATCTGCCTCTTCGAAAACCGTGTTGTTCCTTGCACAAGATATTGTTGTCCTCTGCAAAATCCCATTCTCCTGCTTCCCAAGATGTGTTCCAGGATTGTGCCGGGAACACTTGTGAGGGAGATGGGGCGGTAATTTGCCCACTTGTAGCGTTCACCCTTCTTGTAGACAGGGTAGAGTTTCTCTAGATAACGGTCGCCGCGCGAATAACGCTTACGCCAAACGGGTCCTAAGAAACACTTTAGAAAACGTTTGCGGAAGAATATTACAAGCTCTTGTCTGACTGGTCATTTTTTTTTTAAAGCAAACTTTAATGGACCAATCAACAACAAGAAACGTATTCACCCCCTCCTAGTTCCGGATAGTTCGCCGCTTGCTCGGTGTTTGGCAAGAACAAAACGCCACGCGAACTATCGGCAAACGAAGTGTGTTTCTTAGACCGTTTTCGCCGATTTGCGCCCACGCTACGGAACGTTAGCCCTTGCGAAACGGACCCTGGCTACTTTCCTAATGTTGGCTAATCGTGGACTGTTCAACGGCATTCAGCACACGGTTTATTTGTGGACACGCAGCAGAACTATCCTTCGTCACACTCACAGCTAAACGCTAAAGATTGCAAAAATATTGTACACAGCAAAGTTCATTTTGTGAAATGTAGGCCCAACACTTGTTTGTCCTGAACCAAGGCCTATTTCGAAGCTGATCCTTAATTCTTCTTGATCTTTGTATTTCACTGTGTGCAAAGTCATCAGGTTTTTTTGTTGGTTTGCTTAATTGCTTGCTGTCAACAATTTATGTGTTGGCTGCTTTTTTTCAAATTATAAAACCGACCGACTTGGATAAATAAATATTAAGACAACAATCTATTGGAGGAAGGGGAGCAACTCTTCGTTTTAAAAGTTCCGTTAAACGGAGTTTTTTCCCTTAGTGTATTTTATTGGATGCTTATTTTCCTCTTCTTTGTTGTTGTTGCATAGAACTTCAAGAAACATGTGCCAGTTTCTGATATTTAGTTGTTAGTTTAGATTATAAGGCTAGCATGTAAAAATGATTTAGTCCTTTATGACAGTTTTTTTCAATGGTGGTGTGAATTTGCGTATCCTGTTTGTGTCCAATAACATTACCATTCATAATATAGGTCTTTGTTATATTTTTTGTCTTTTTATGTCGTTTTTAATTCCAACCGGTAATCAATAAAATCACAACAATATAAAAAAAACAGACATTTTTTCTTGTTTGTGGCTTGAATTGTGGATTTGAGTGCTGTTTATTATTGATTCAATTGTTTGCGTGTAAAAACAATGCTACTGCTATGTTTTAAGCATAGTATTAAAGACTTTTTTGTAAAGCTTGCTCACAATAATATCTGTATTGTTAAAAATTCGGGACTTTCCTGGTGTTTCACTGCCTTCGGGCATTGCCTCCAGGATCGTTCCCACCATCTTTATATCTACTAATGTCCCCATATGTGTCTGTTTCAGACCGGGGGACGTTAAACGGATATTTAGTTTTCTCTAAGTTTGCATTTCTATCTTTTCAAGTGCTTGATTTGATTGAATATCTTTATGATTTTAAAGTAAAATCGGGAATTTCCTGGTATTGCAGTACCTACAGGATCGTCCCACTATGTTTGCATTGAAAAATGTCCTATATGTGCCTGTTCCAGACTGGAAAACGTTAAACGGATTTTCATCTATCTTTTCAAAACTGTAAGATGTTCTTATAAAAGCAATATTCCTATGTAATGGCACACGCCTAAGTTTTGATGTATTCAACTTCATCTTCTTCTTCTTCTTCTTCTTCTTCTAGTATTTAAATAGGCGGATTTGTAAAAAAAAAAAGCCTTCAATGTGCCTAAATTTTTTACCCATTAAAAAGTTCAATCAATCAATCAATCAATCTTCTTCTTCTTCTTCTTCTGCGTTCCCAGGCCATATGGCCATAATAGGTAATAGTTGTCCGGTTTACAGTTTTCACTGGTCTCCTCGCTGCGTACAGCTGACACATTCCGATTTCGGAGGAGCTCAAAGGAGACACATTTTATTATTTGGAAGATTTTTATGAAAAACGCAGCAGGATGGGCCAATAGTCAGATATATAGTAGATGACAGAAAGCAAAGGGAAAAGGCAGAGTCAAAGAGAATGGCAGACCAGAGGAAGTTACAAGCACAGAACTTCAAGAAGGTGGCGGAACTATTTTTACGAAAGACCCCCCAGTATCCCCTCGCGAAGAGACTCGTGGAAGGGGCTGGGTCGTTCAGCTCCCCGTATGGAGGCACGAGGCATCCACCCACTGCCCCGGGTGTATTCAACTAAAATCCATTAACACCTTCCAGTAAACAAGATTGTAATGTTCTAAGCGAACGTCGTCAGGTACTCATGAGCGCGTCTTAAACAGCTAATAGAGTATGATCTAAGCTAGAATGAACTGCCACTCGTTTTGCCAGTTATTGTAGTAGTTATTGCTGTTGTTGACGTACCCTGGCTTAAAGACTCCAGGGATCATCCCAACAGTTGAAGCACATTGAAACGCAATGCTACAAAAGCACCAGCATGGGATCAGAACATTACGTGTGCGACATTTTTTGTGTTTGATTACCTTGCCACGTGGTCAGCCGCACTCCGACTTCGGAGGATTTGGGAGACTGGTGATGTTATGCTAGGAGCATGTCATGTGGCCAAAGACAATCCCAGCATAGCTATGCAAAAACGTAGCATTTTGATGTAGCCTTGGTGTTCTGTCAGTTGGTCTGACTCAGCTTTAAAGACCCCCCACGTCACGCGTCACTTTCCCTCTTATGCTTGGAAGATTTCCTAAGAAGAAAAATAATTTCTGCTTAACGTCCTCCGGTCTGGAACAGACACATATATGGGACACTAGTAGATATAAAGATGGTGGGGACGATCCTGGAGGCAATGCCCGGAGGCAGTGCAACACCAGAAAAGTCCCGATTTTTTAGCAATACAGATAAATAGATTTAAGATTTCTTAAGATTTCTTACCAGCTATAAGAGGGAAAACACGTGAAAACCGTGATTTTGACACGTGACTTGGTGGGTCTTTAAGCCAAGGCGGCAACCCGTGCTAATTGTTTAAGACGAACTCATGGTTATGGTACCTGCCTGGTGCTTCGTAACAACAGGACTCACAGACTATGTCAGAGCTATGTAGGTGTTGTGTGAGTGTGTGCGTTCATACAGGTGTTGTGTGAGTGTGTGCGTTCATACAGAGTGCGCATAGTTCAATCAGATGATGTCAGTGATATTGACATCGATCTTTGGGGGTCATCTTACTCTGCATCTTCTGTCTCTATTGGCCACTGCACGGCAAGAGTTAAGCCCTTGTTGATCAGTATCCAAAAGGGCATTCACTCTTGCAAACGGCATTAAGTGGCCTCAAATAGGGTTATTGGCGAGAGTTATTCCCTTGTTTGGTCAGTGCTCAACCATCTTCCCCCACCCACCAAGGGCATTCACTCTTGCAAAAAGGTGTTCTTTGCAGTGGCCAATAAAGTGCTAAGTATGGCTGAGGATGTCTATCTGTCCAGAAACAAAGGGAATTAACTGCACTGGTACAGGTTTGTTTCTTTGCAGGTGCTTTCCCCCTTGATCTGAGAGTGTGTGTGTGTGTGTGTGTGTGTGTGTGTGTGTGTGTGTGTGTGTGTGTGCGTGCGTGCGTGCGTGCGTGCGTGCGTGCGTGCGTGCGTGCGTGCGAGCGTTTTTAGTAAAATGAAATGAAAGAGAGAGAGAGAGAGAGAGAGAGAGAGAGAGATTTCCATATAAATTGTAACAAAAGCATTTAAGGCAATATATTGCTTTTGAATAGGCGGAATTTAATATCAATGCTCTTTCTTCTTCATCACATCCCCAATAACGATTGGCCTTCAGATGGGATCAGATCAAGGAGAAATCCAGCTGCCTGGTATGTACCAAACTGATAGCTAAGCTTTCCCGAGTCCAACCCCCACCCCCACCCCACTCAGTGACAATTCAATGCGAAAATTTGACAGGGGGCAAGGGGGGGGGGGGGGGGCGTGAAATACAAGATATCCTCATTGTTCATTGTTCGTTGCACTACCCAAGTGTCCCCCGGGGCCCCTTCTGGCAGAGGAAGTAGTGGCTGACGAAGCAGTTGGTGCTGTGCAGTCCTGGGGAGCTGGGGTTCCAATCCACGCACGGACCCCCTCGCTCCACGTCCGGCTGTTGGCTGTCCCACAGCGGGCTGTTTGGGGGGAGGGGGGTGCTGTCGTGCCACGTGAACCCCCCCTCGTCTTCCTTCGCCCCCAGCCACAGGCGCTGAGTCTTGCTGACTGCTCCTGCGGTTACAGAAACATTAGGCCGTGTACACACATACGCGGATATTCCATGCGGAAACCCGTGCGAAAATCCACAAATAAGAGAAACAAAGAAGGGAAAAGATTTGCGCACGTGTCTGAATTTCCCCTATATGCGTAAACTTTTATCCTTTCTTCCACTTATTTAGGGTTTTCCGTACGGAACTTACGCGTCTAAATGTGAACCCGGCCTAAGGGTGAGTTAATATTATGCATGCGGAGACACTAACACATGTATACTAGGAAGGCAAGAAGCTGTGGAGTATTGGCCACTGCAACTAGGGTTATCAACGCCCTTGACGGCAAGAGTTAAAACCCTTGTTGGTCAGTATCCAAAATGGAATTCACTCTCGCAAAAGGCAGCCATTCAGAGGCCTCAAATAGGGTTATTGGCGAGAGTTATGCCCTTGTTTGGTCAGTACTCAAGCATATTTCCCCCACCCACCAAGGGCATTCACTCTTGCTAAAGGTGGGAAGGGTGCTTGCATCGACTTCAAATAATGTCCAACTTTTTGTGGACCATGTATTGGCCGTCCTTTCTTGTCCTTTTTAGTTTTGTTTGCATTTTCAATGCATGAATATGCGTTTCCTTGTCTGTACTGTGCACTGTAATTTCTCTGAACGAGATTTTTGTTTTTGTTTGTGGCTCAAACCACAAACCTATAACTCACTTTGTCGGTCGGTCGGTCGGTCGTTCCAAAATTGTCGCACATTTTGACAAAATGTCGCACTTCAAATCGAGGCTACACTTCAAATTGAGGCCGCTCTTTAACATGATGTATTTTAAAAGCGTACAAAATAATAAACATACGTAATACAGACACTACAACAGACACGACGAGTATGCGGTGCTTCTTTTGATGAGCATAAGTAGGATACATAGTTTTAAATGTTTTCCTAAAGATATAAAAAGTTACGAAATGGTGCAGAGATAACATTCTGGTTTACAGATTAAAATTATTGAAAAGCCAGGGGAGGTGACTCATGGTTGGAGTAGTAAAAATAGACCGCGTGCCACAAACTATTGCGATTTCGCGCTTGTTTAATTATGACTTTAATTTTGTTGGGGGGTGGAGGGTGGTTTTCAATGTGTTGGGAAGGATGCTTGCATCGACTTCAAAATTAATAATGTCCAACATTTTGTGAAGCACGATTGACCCTCCATTCTTTTCCTTAGTTCTGTTTTCATTTTTACTGCGTGAATATGTGTTTCCTTGTTTGCACTGTGCTTGTATGAGACCACACTGTGATTTCTCTTAACGACATAATAAAGAATTTTTGTACTTTGACTTTGACTTGACTTGACTATGCTTACAAACACGTTTCAGATTCACTTTCTGTCTGTTTCTCTGGCTGTCTAGACTGTCTATCCGAAAACCGACGATTCGTGCGAGTACAGCAACACACGAGTGAGTGGCATGTGTGCTGATAAACTAATAGACTTAAGGTCTGTGTACACGTTAACACTATTCACAAGATATTTCTATTTCCCCATGGCAACACAGTGAGCTGTAAGTCATATCAAGGTATGTGTACACGTTAACACTATTCACAAGATATTTCTATTTCCCCATGGCAACACAGTGAGCTGTAAGTCATATTAAGGTCTGTGTACACGTTAACACTATTCACAAGATATTTCTATTTCCCCATGGCAACACAGTGAGCTGTAAGTCATATCAAGGTATGTGTACACGTTAACACTATTCACAAGATATTAATAGAAATACCTCGTGAATAGTGTTAACGTGTACACAGACCTTTAATAGTGGGCTATCATTGTGTTGCCATGGGGAAACAGAAATATCTCGTGAATAATGTTAACGTCTGCACAGACCTTTACACACGTCGTCTAGAATACTCGCACATATACAATTCTCTGTCTGTGTGTCTGTCCCTCCGTCCAAAAAAAACCAACAGCTGGCCATAGTTAAACTGTTGGCTGTGGACACCAAGAAACCATTCACATTATTGATCAGCATCATCACAGAAAGGCAGCCAGCAAAATAGCCAGTCTCCAGCAGGCCTAGTGCAAACCTCCGCGCGGAACACCCGCGTGTATGTGTGTACACAGCCTTTGGTTCTCAGCCCATTGCACGGAGGGTGGGAAATTGTGAGGACTGGGTTCGAACTTGGGATCAGAGAAGGGGAAAGGGTGACACATACACGACACACACGCGCAAAAATGGAGCTTAAAATGGAGTGTGCACGTGCACACAACTAAATGTCCGTAAATTAGCGCACGTGCACACTTTTTATTTCCGTACAGAAACCCCAATTAACCCTTTCGCCGCCAGCCATTTTTCAGCGAAAAAATACCATTAAACTTAACTGGGTAGAGAAAATAAAATATCTGCATATATTGCGAATTCCTCTGTGACATGTATAACATAAGTCTATCCTTACCTCCCCAAATTAAGAAAACAGGGTCTTTGGATAACAGGTCCTGATTTGATGCCTTTTAGTGACATGGGTGTTAAACCATTGTGGTGGTAGAATGCGACATTGGCGGTGAAAGGGTTAATAAGTAAAAGAAAGGAGAACATGCATTTCGGTGTGTAAGCGCGTCCGCTTATTTTTTTCCCTTCTTTCTTTTACTTACTCACGGGGTTTCAACACGTGAAATACAAGGTGGGGTAAAGGTAAAGATGCCCCCCCCCCCCCCCCCCCCCCCTCCTCCATTTCTCGGTTGTTTCCACTTTTTCAGTCTTGCCTTTCTTACTGCAGATTGAGTACTTCATCCTCTATCGTTTGCTATATTTCACACTAATTTTCATCCATTTACATAATTAAACACATGCATTCAATAATAGTAGAAGATAAAGGCAAGATGGAAAAAACGCAATGAACCAGGACTGTGACAAATGCTCCGCGGCTGTTGTGTGTACTGCACTGCATAGGGGGGGGGGGGGGGGGGGGGGGGGGGTCCTATTAGATAATGGCCTTTATCGTGACTGCGATTAATTATTCAACAAAGATAATTAGCTGAAAAGGTTCATAAAATACAGCTTAATGTTGGGTAAGAAAGGCAAGTGTGAAAATGCGGGGAGAGCTGAGAAATGTAGGGGGGGTGGGGCACATTTCCGTACAGAACCATTTAGTTGTGTGCAGGCCTACGTGCCCTCATGCTAAGCTGGAGAAGCGCACAGAGCAGGCAGAGATCTAGTCCATAATGTGTGTGTGTCTCCCTTGAAATCATGTGACATGTAGATCATTGGGAGTATTCTTTTTGTGTTTTTTGTTACTTGTCATAAATGTTTGACGATTTGTTTTCTTATTTCAAAGCCTTGCGTCGTCTTCCTATCTTGTCATTGTAAAGCGCATAGAGCATTTTCAATGGATTATTGCGCTGTATAAATAAATTATTATTAAAATTATTATTATTGTTGTTATTATTATTATTAATATTATTATTATTATTATTATTATTATTATTATTGTTATTATTATTATCATCATTATCATTATTATTATTATCATTATTATTATCATTATTATTATCATTATCATTATCATTATTATCATCATCATCATCATCATCATCATCATCATTATCATGATTATTATCATTATCATTATCATTATTATTATTATCATGGGCTACTCACTTCCCCCCTGTACGGCTTCCCTGAAGCAGCGCAGTTCTCCCGTGCTGCGCACAATGGCCAGGGAGCCGTGGTCCAGTGTCTGGCAGACGTCCCTGGCCTCATAGAACGTCCTCACCCTGGGCACCAGCTGCAGGCAGGAGCCACAGGCCAGGGAATAGCCAGGGCTGCAAGGTCTGACCCTGGGGCACTCCTGGATGGAATCTGTTGACGGTTATATATAGGGTGTGTTGGGTTTGGATACTGTTTCTTAGTGCCATCCCAGGCCGAGAGGACGTAAAACAATATTTCGTTCGATACTGTTTCTTTTACAAGTTGGTTTGGAAGTCTATCTTTGAAGAACAAGCGAGCGTTGGATGATGCGGTGAATGTGTGTAGTAAAGTTGTTGGAAAGAGAGAGAGGGGGAGAGAGAGAGAGAGAGAGAGAGAGAGAGAGAGAGAGAGAGAGAGAGAGAGAGAGAGAGAGAGAGAGAGAGAGAGACTGGACCAGTTTAATGTCATCAACCAAAAACAGGTCATAATGACACGGATGCAATGCAAGGGTTGAATTATCATGAAATTCATAATAAAGCAAAACAAATTATAAACAATTGAGTATAAATAACAAGGGGAAAAGCAACAGAAAGGCAAACCATAATCATAAATTATTTTTCTTATCATGAATAAAAAAATTGTGTTTATACTCCCCCCCCCCCCCCCCCCCCCATCCACACATCCACACACCCCCCCAATCAGAGAGAGAGAGAGAGAGAGAGAGAGAGAGAGAGAGAGAGAGAGAGAGAGAGAGAGAGAAGGAGAGATTGAGAGAGAGAGATTGATTGATTGATTGATTGAATTTTATTTATAGAGGGTAATAGAGTAAGCAATAACATGCTTTTTTACATCCAGCCCTCTGGACAAAATACATATATAAAAGTAGAAAATGAAAAACGAAAATAAACACATACAAAGTAATATAAAGCATGCAAAAAACATCCCTATATTGTAACACATCAATAACAAAATCAAACCTATTATTATTAACTATACTAATTATTAACATTCAAAATGTGTGAAGTAAGCGCATACGCACGGGAAAATAAAACCCAATCCTACTTTTCACACTCATCTTTAAACATTCAAAATAGAGAAGTGCACAAGCATAAAGATAAAAAAAAAAAAAAAAACTCAATCATACTTCATCATTAAAATGTACTTAGTTGAAGAAACCTATGCATATAATAAGTCAAACATAGTATTACTTTACCTACTCATCTTAGCATGCGCAATTTAAAATGTAAATACATGTGCTCATGGCAACATGAAACCTAGAGAGAGAGAGAAAGAGAGAGAGAGAGAGAGAGAGAGAGAGAGAGAGAGAGAGAGAGAGAGAGAGAGAGAGAGAGAGAGAGAGAGAGAGAGAGAGAGAGAGAGAGGTTTGAATGAGCTGTATGAAAGGCGAACTAAGCGAAAAGCCAGGGAAATTGCGAGTGACACCTCCCATGTTTTGTACAGTCTCTGTGAACTATCGGGACGCCGCTACAAGACTTTCAAAGTTAACTCCAGGGCACAGAAAAGTTTCATCCCCAGATCCACCCACCTCTTAAACTCATGATCCTTTTGAATGCCTGCTTGTGTTGAAAGATTCTACCTTAATCCTTATGTTGTATGTATTTATATATGTGACCTGTGTAGTCTCTCTCTCTCTGGTTAGTTTAAGTCCTGTGTACACCTAAAATATGTATTTTATACTCATGCGTGCCAAATGTCAATATCCTTATGATTTTGGTCATCTTTGTAGGGGAAGACGGGGTAAAAAGCGCATGGGCGGGTAAGAAGCCCACCCCAATTATCTCATGAAATAAAGAATATTTCAGTCAAATTTGCCCATGAGACGAATGCTAGACATTAACGCTCGTCTCATGGGCAAAATGAGACTGAAATTTGCTTCATTTCATGAGATAATTGGGGTGGGCTTCTTACCCGCCCATGCGCTTTTTACCCCGTCTTCCCCTACTACTGATTCATCTTTGTAGTTCTTATGTGACTTGTCATCCAAAATTGTGCTTACATTTATGCATGCTGAATGTCAATGCTTCTGTTGTGCGACACCTGGACAGAATTTCTCCTTGAGAGATAATAAAGTGATTTTGAATTTGATACTGTATGAAAACAGACGCCGTGGCTCAGCTGGCTAGTGGCCGCTTCGTTGGGTTTACGAGTGCAGGGGTTCGAACCCAGCTCCCTTTTGGAAAGACACTTTACTCCTATTTCCTAGTCCTTCGGGTGAGACTTAAGGGCCTGCTACACTACATACGATTATGTGTGAATGCGATGCGATTGTGATTATGCGATTCATGAAATACTTGAAATACTTCCGTCTAAAAAATAATCATATAATAAAAAGCCAAGTGTCCGTGTGTGTGTGTGTGTGTGTGTGTGTGTGTGTCTGAAACACAAAACGGGCCTTATAACTCCGCCGTTTTTCGACCGAATCGCTTCAAATTTGCTATGAGAGCTAACAGGGCGATGGCAACGGCAACCGAGGCGGCCGTGTCATTTGCGCGGTTTGGCAAATGCGCGAAACGCGTATCCACCGGCCTCTCGGCGCCCGTATCTCCAGTATTTCTGGACGGATTGCCTTTGAATTTCGAAGGTAGATGACCTGGGATGGTGACTATCCGTGTGCCAAACCGGAAGCGAATCGATTCATAACCGCGCGCGATATACGCCGCTTCACCTTTTCACAAATAACTCCACCGTTTCTTAACTGAATCGCTTCAAATGTGCTGTCAGGCTTGCTGTGGCCGGGGCAAAGCCTGGCAGCAACTTTGAAGAGAATCGGGAGAGTGTGTTACTCTCAGAGCAGCGCCAACGGGAAACGGGGCCTTATAACTCCGCCTTTTCTTAACTGAATCACTTCAAATTTGCTGTACTCAGCGTTACCAGTACTTGGCGTTACCGTTACTAGGGAGAGAACGTCACTCTCAGAGCAGCGCCAACGGGAAACGGGGCCTTATAACTCCGCTGTTTCTTAACCGAATCGCTTCAAATTTGCTGTACTCAGCGTTACCAGTACTTGGCGTTACCGTTACTAGGCGTTACCGGTACTCGACGTTGCGCTAGTTCTACTAATTTCGCGTCTGTATACTCAAGAAGACCCAATGCACGCATTTCACGTGAATCATGACTCGCATCGTCACAATCGCATCGCAATGACACAGAATCGCATGTAGTGTAGCAGGCCCTTTAGAATCGAAGTCCCACATGCGAACGCATACACAAGATCTTGCGCGCACGTTAAAGCCCATTCTACTATTCGATAGGAGTAGGCCGTGTTGTGCCGGTGGGATGGATGGCACGAGCTCATATAGCATGCAAATATGGGTGCCCCAGCACTAGCAGCGACTCGCTCTCCAAGGTGGGAGCAACCTGAATTTCTCAGAGACGAGTCTCTGCGACTAGAATATATCAAAATACTTTTTAAAATATTTTTAAAAAGCCATGTAATGCCACAATGTGGCGCTTTCAACTGTTACCAAGATCAATATCAAGAATGAAATGATATTCATATTGTATGGGTATTCTATGATTGAATGGATGTTGTACGGGTATTCTATGAAAGGGTATTGAATGGATGTTGTACGGGTATTGTATTAAAGGACATTGAATGGATGTTGTACGGGTATTCTATGAAAGGATATTGAATGGATGTTGTACGGGTATTGTATTAAAGGACATTGAATGGATGTTGTACGGGTATTGTATTAAAGGGTATTGAATGGATGTTGTACGGGTATTGTATTAAAGGATATTGAATGGATGTTGTACGGGTATTGTATTAATTGAATGGATGTTGTACGGGTATTGTATTAAAGGACATTGAATGGATGTTGTACGGGTATTCTATGAAAGGATATTGAATGGATGTTGTACGGGTATTGGGATGTTGAATGGATGTTGTACGGGTATTCTATGAAAGGATATTGAATGGATGTTGTACGGGTATTGTATTAAAGGACATTGAATGGATGTTGTACGGGTATGGATATTGAATTGTTGTACGGGTATTGTATTAAAGGATTTGAAAGGTACGGGTATTGATTAAAGGATGAATGGATGTTGTACGGGTATTGTATTAAAGGATATTGAATGGATGTTGTACGGGTATTGTATTAAAGGATATTGAATGGATGTTGTACGGGTATTGTATTAAAGGATTGAATGGATGTTGTACGGGTATTGTATTAAAGGATATTGAATGGATGTTGAATGGATGTTGTACGGGTATTGTATTAAAGGGTATTGAATGGATGTTGTACGGGTATTGTATTAAAGGATTGATTGAATTGTATTAAAGGATATTGAATGGATGTTGTACGGGTATTGTATTAAAGGATATTGAATTGTATTAAAGGATATTGAATGGATGTTGTACGGGTATTGTATTAAAGGATATTGAATGGATGTTGTACGGGTATTGTATTAAATGGTAATTGAATGGATGTTGTACGGGTATTGTATTAAAGGATATTGAATGGATGTTGTACGGGTATTGTATTAAAGGAATTGAATGGATGTTGTACGGGTATTGTATTAAAGGATATTGAATGGATGTTGTACGGGTATTGTATTAATGGATATTGAATGTATTTGAAATGTTGTACGGGTATTGTAAAAGGATATTGAATGGATGTTGTACGGGTATTGTATTAAAGGATATTGAATGGATGTTGTACGGGTATTGTATTAAAGGATATTGAATGGATGTTGTACGGGTATTGTATTAAAGGATATTGAATGGATGTTGTACGGGTATTGTATTAAAGGACGGGTATTGTATTAAAGGATATTGAATGGATGTTGTACGGGTATTGTATTAAAGGGTATTGAATGGATGTT
>CM065688.1:6635092-6637592 GCA_017654935.2 Phymorhynchus buccinoides
GCAAGTTCCAAAACCATCATATTTTGGGAGTAGTGTCCCCAACTAACTTGTCTAAAGCACACGTCAGTCTACGATGTAATAAGATCTAGACTGAATTTTGTTTACGGTGATAAGACATTGCCTAGGATGCATCCCCACTCGCCCGGCAATCGGGACTTTAAAGACCCCCCACGTCATGTGTCACATTCCCTCTTATGCTTGGAAGATTTCTTAAGATTTCTTGCCAGCCATCAGAGGGAAAACACGTGAAAACCATGATTTTGACACGTGACGTGGGGGGTCTTTAATGAGAAGATCCGTAAACGTATAACGGCCAAGTAGCTGCCTAGCTTACAGCGCTAAGTCCCAGTCTGAATTGCCTCGGTGAATGAAAGCAAAGTTATTTATGGCTATGAAAAGGGAAAGAGGGGAAATGGCTGAGACAGGATTTAAACAAACAAAACAATCAACAAGTGCAACGCCGAGCAGCTGCAAAGTCCCCTCGCAGCATCGCCGAGCTACTCCGAAATCGGAATGTGTCGGCTGTACACATACATAAAAACGCATCAAAACAGCACGTAACTACATCAAAACGCATCAAAACAGCACGTAACTGAATAGGTTTTTTTATATATAGCCTTGGGGTTCGGACCCGTGATTTGAGCGCGCGCGATCATGCGCACACGCGCGCACAGAAACATTCATGACAACTGTGTAATAGACCATTCATCAAGAAATGTTGTGGAAAAAACTGCATTAAAATACATGCAAAACTTCGCGAGATATTAGCGATTATGTGTTTCGGGGTTTGAACCCCATAACTGGCGCGACCTTGACCTTAATGTAAAACTAAATACATCAGTGGATAGCTTGCATCTTGGCAAACTACACTACTCACAAAAAGTTAAGGATCACTATGAGAAAACAGGTGCGCAATAAACTCCGTTCGCTCCTGTTATTTTTTTCTCAGTCAAGCCAAATTGTTATGAATTCTTGTTCAGCTGTAAGTGGGCGATGTTGTGTTAGTGGAAACATTGCACGTGATTCTCTATTACTGAGCTTGGCAGCAAAAGAAAAAGCGGAAACTTGCGAAAAAGGACCTTGTTTTGGATCGTTCTGCATGAACACATTGCACAAGCCAGATGGAAAAACCATTATGCACGTGCAAGCACTGCTGTTTATGTGTGAGATGCTGTCTCTTGCTTGGCTTTATAAGAAGACATACCACCAGTATTAGGCCTGATTTGACAATGCCTCCACGACGAAAATTGAGCGAGTTGGATAGGGGACGAGCTGTTGCATGGTTCCAAGATGGTGTTCCCAAGCGAGAAGTGGCCAGGCGACTTCAGGTGTCCATCTCGGTCATTGTCAGACTGATTCAACGCTTCACAGCCACTGGGAGGGTCCATGAAAGACGCAGATCTGGTCGACCGAAGAAGACAACTCCACGTGAAGATCGTCTCATTGAACGACAAGCCCTGCAGACAAGAACAGCCTCTTCCAGCATCATTCGAAGGCAGCTGAGGGTGGCTACTAACATCAACATCAGCCAGCAGACCATACGGAACCGCCTTCATGGGTTTAACCTCCGTTCTCGTCGCCCAGCTGTACGGCCACGCTTAACTCCAGCCCATAGGGCAGCACGCCGCGCCTTCTGCAGACGTCACGTGAGGTGGACACGTCAGCAATGGTCCCAGGTCCTGTTCAGTGATGAATCACGCTTCACCCTGAACCACAACGACGGCCGACTGAGGGTCTGGAGGCGCCCAGGGGAACGCTTTATTGACGCCACTGTCCAAGAAAAGGTGGCCTTTGGTGGAGGTTCTGTAATGGTCTGGGGGGCCTTCAGCCTTCACCACAGAACACCCTTGTATCATGTACAGGGTAACCTGACTGGCCTCCGATACCGGGATGAGATCCTTCGACCGCTGGCTGTGCCTACACTGCAGCAGATGGGACCGCCGGCTGTCTACCAGGATGACAACGCTCGCCCCCACAGGGCAAGGGTGGTCAACGACTTCCTGCAGCAGTCTGGAGTCAACAGAATGGAGTGGCCAGCATGCAGTCCCGATCTCAACCCGATTGAGAACCTCTGGGATGAGCTGGATCGCAAAGTGAGGAGCAACCACCCCCCTCCCAGGGATGCCCAGCACCTCTACCAGATGCTGCAGGCTGAGTGGCAGGCGCTTCCACAGAGGATCTTCACCACCCTGGTCAACTCCATGAGGACTCGCTGCGTCGAGTGCCAGAACAGCCATGGCGGATACACGCATTACTGAACTTTTGGGAGCATCAGAATGCCCTGTCTTGTGATTTCAATGACTTTGGGAAATCAAATTTCGATACGTACCCACTTTGATCAAATGTACAGACCAAACGATTGCTCTAAATTGAAGGCAATTGTGTATCGTTATCACTAAAGCATTGAATTAAATGTTGGCCAAAATTCAACGCATTGGCTTTCTTATTTGGAAAGTTATGAATTAGTTTGCAAGTGATCCTTAACTTTTTGTGGATAGCT
>CM065688.1:6642592-6650092 GCA_017654935.2 Phymorhynchus buccinoides
ATCTAATTTTATGGTAAATGGCAGCCAAACATCTGCACCATAAGTTAATATTGGCGAGATGAGACTATCAAATAGTTTTAAAATAACTTGAACGTTTATGTTTTCATTTCTAAACATTCTTTTAAGGCTATATGTTGCTTTATTTCCTTGCTTGCTAAGATGCTCTGATGCTATATCAAGTTTTCCTGATTTATGGAATATAATTCCTAGGTATGTGTGTTTGTGTGTGTGGGGTGGGTGGGTGGGTGTTTCTCTGTGCGTGTCTGTGTGCGTGAGATAGAGAGAGAGACAGTGAATGAGCTTGCAGAGTGTACTTGGAAGAGTAAAAGAGAGACTACTGTTAATCGGCGGCAGTTTCTTCCAGACAGTACCGTAGCAGCCTCCGTTCAGGGAAAGAGAGGCAGAAAGAAAGACAGGCGAACACACCAACAGAGACCGAGGGATGGCCAATTCAGCCTTTCAACGCCAGTCATTTTTTAGCTAAAAAAAAAGGGTAGAAGAAAATATTCTATCTGCAATATTGGAGATTCGTCTGTGACACGCATAAAATAGGACCCATCCTTCCCTTCCGAACTATATACACATCTGTATTGTTAAAAATTCGGGACTTTCCTGGTGTTGCACTGCCTCCGGGCATTGCCTCCAGGATCGTTCCCACCATCTGTATATGTACTAATGTCCCATATGTGTCTGTTCCAGACCGGAGGACGTTAAACAGCATTTCTCGCTTCCGAAAATGAAGAACATACGGTCACTGGATACCAGACCCTCATTCGATGCCTTTCAGTGACGTGGGTGTTAAATCATTGTGGTGCCAAGAGGCGACAGTGGCGATGAAAGTGAGGTATGATCTCTGGTAAAAGACATGGCTTCCGCCATTGACAGGAGACCATTGTTTATCGGCGCTGGATTTCTCTTTCAAGGAAAGAGAGACTGACAAACAGACAGACAAACCAGAGTCACAGACTCAGGCACAGTATCTCTGATTAAAGATAATTATGGCTTCCTCCCGTTGTTGGCACCAGACCACTGTTTATCGGCGGCAGTTTCTTCCAGACACAATCAGGCTCTGTTCCCAGAGAGAGGGGGTAGCTGAGGGCCACATTCCTGCACTTCCAGCGGAAACGTTTCTCACTCCAGCAAACGCGAAGCGTCACAGGATCCAACCCATCAAATAATGAAGGCTTCCAGTCCACAAACATCCTCGAACAACAGGTTATAAACCACTGGCGTGGATTTCGTGTCCAAGAATGTCGAACAGAGCTCTTTCTTCGTGCGGACTGCTGCAGAGTGGAGCAAGTTGAGCGAGGCCACCGTCAACGCAGGCTCCATCAGCGCATTTACAGAGAGAGAGAGAGAGGGAGAGAGAGAGAGAGGGAGAGAGAGAGAGAGAGAGGGGGGTGGGGGTCTTTTCGTAGCATTTACATCGGCGCTGATCAGATCTCCATCTGAGCCTGCCCAATTGACCACTAAAAAAGAAAAAAAAATTTTTTTGCTTGTTGCCTGTTCCTTCCCGGAAAAAAAAATTTTTTTGCTTGTTGCCTGTTCCTTCCCGGCTGAACTGGGGGGGGGGGGGGGGGGGGGGTTAATGGTCTTAACCCAGTGCCAGCTATAGGTCTTTCACTTTCTATATTTTCTGTATGTACATGCGCCCTCCTAGTTCCGTCGAGAGAGAGAGAGAGAGAGGAGAGAGAGAGAGAGAGAGAGAGAGAGAGAGAGAGAGAGAGAGAGAGAGAGAGAGAGAGAGAGAGAGAGAGAGAGAGAGAGAGAGAGAGAGAGAGAGAGAGAGAGAGAGAGAGAGAGAGAGAGAGAGAGAGAGAGAGAGAGAGAGAGGGAGGGGTCTTTTCGTTTGTTTCTATATCAATACTTTTTGTGTGTATGTGCATTTCCCTTGAAATAGAATAACTTGTAAATATGAGTAACTGCAGGGTGCTCTTCTTTTAGTGATGTTCTTTCTGTGCTGTTATTACTTGTCATAAATGTTGATGATTTGTTTATATGTCAATACCTTCGTCGTCTTCCTTCCTTGTCATAGTAAAGCGCATAGAGCGTTTTCAATGGATTATTGCGCTATAGAAATAAAATTATTATTATAGGATTCTCCCCTTTAGAGAGAATACTATTGCATTCGTCAGGATTCTCCCCTTTAGAGAGAATACTATTGCATTCGTCAGGATTCTCCCCTTTAGAGAGAATACTATTGCATTCGTCAGGATTCTCCCCTTTAGAGAGAATACTATTGCATTCGTCAGGATTCTCCCCTTTAGAGAGAATACTATTGCATTCGTCAGGATTCTCCCCTTTAGAGAGAATACTATTGCATTCGTCAGGATTCTCCCCTTTAGAGAGAATACTATTGCATTCGTCAGGATTCTCCCCTTTAGAGAGAATACTATTGCATTCGTCAGGATTCTCCCCTTTAGAGAGAATAGGGGAAGACGGGGTAAAAAGCGCATGGGCGGGGTAAGAAGCCCACCCCAATTATTATCTCATGAAATAAAGAAAATTTCAGTCAAATTTGCCCATGAGACGAATGCTAGACATTAACGCTCGTCTCATGGGCAAAATGAGACTGAAATTTGCTTCATTTCATGAGATAATTGGGGTGGGCTTCTTACCCGCCCATGCGCTTTTTACCCCGTCTTCCCCTACTATTGCATTCGTCAGGATTCTCCCCTTTAGAGAGAATACTATTGCATTTCCTTTTTTTCTTTTCTTTTTTTTTTTTCTTCCCCGTCTTTTTGTCCGATTTGACTGAAATTTTCAGAAGAGTTGCAGGACCTGATGGGTATGTGACATTTGAAATATGAAATGATTTCGCCGAATTTGTCCGAAAAACCGCGAAATCGGCGAAATTTCAATCTTGAATATCTCAAAAAAGGCTGGACGGATGTCGTTCATATTTTTCGATTTTACTACAAAGTCGATTTGCAACACTTCCGGTATAAAACTGAACCGGAAGTACCCCAGCTATGGTCAGGCAGCTTTCATTTGGTTCACGGAATAGCCAAAACCGGAAGTGACTTCACATAATTAACTATTGGATGTTGTAGCCCTTACACTGGCCCAGGTCTGAAAGGAGTTTGTTGACGATATGTTTAGAAGTTATTCAAATATTTGTAAATTTGGTTGTGTCACTTTCACTAATTCCCTTATATGGATTTTTTATATTTTTAATCCGATTTCGATTGAAATTCGCAGGAATATCGAAGGACAGTATTCTAATGCTAGAGTGCCAATATTAAACCGATTGGCCAAAATGTTGCCGAAATATGGCCAAAATGGGCACATTTTGGCAACACTTTAAACGTCAATAACGTGAAAACGGCTGCACGGAATACTTTAATTTTTTCAGTGTTTTTTCAATGCAATGCCTTCGTTATAAATTCGAACCGGAAGTGGGGACAAAAATTGCCAAATATGGCAAACAATTACTATTGAATAACTTGCAAACGGTTGTTTAGGGGGAGAATCCTGTCATGTTTGCTCTCAGAGGCAAACATAAGCCCTCTAGTTGTTGTTATTATTATTATTATTATTATTATTGTTGTTGTTGTTGTTGTTGTTGTTGTTGTTATTATTATTATATTGTCAGTAATGGCACCTGCGATGCACCTCCTGATCCTGATCCCGATCCTGATCCTGATCCTGATCCTGATCCTGATCCCGAGAGAGACAGACAGACAGACGGCAAATTCAGGCGCAGTGCCTCTGGTAAAAGATATGGGTTCCCCCGTTGGACGGAGACCACTGTTGATCGGCGGCAGTCGCTACCAGGCAGTGGCAGTCTCCGCTTGCAGAGCGGTAGTCGATGGCTCGGCAGCGGGGTTTGTCCACGCAGAACTGCAAGCACTCCTTCTCCCCAAGGTCCGTCCGGAAGCCGATGCGGTTGGTGTTTATGTA
Source organism: Phymorhynchus buccinoides (assembly GCA_017654935.2). Classification (NCBI taxonomy): domain Eukaryota; kingdom Metazoa; phylum Mollusca; class Gastropoda; order Neogastropoda; family Raphitomidae; genus Phymorhynchus; species Phymorhynchus buccinoides. The sequence goes on from CM065688.1 coordinate 6,646,496, forward strand.
GCCGTAGATGTAGGCCATGAAGCCCCTGCCTAGCATGTTCTCAGCGCAGCCTGTGAGAGAGAGAAAAATTATTTTGGAACCCTTGGCCAACGCTCTTTCGCCTATCAAGCTCCTGTTAATTGGAATCAGTTGAGATGCTCACCCTCTCTGCCCACATTGAAACACCATCTCAACACTTATCGGTTTCCTAAGTAGCAAATCCCTCCCTTCGACATGAACTTCGTTTCTGAGTGCGAATGTCTGTGCGCGCATATCTGTGTGAGTGTGTGTGTGTGTGTGTGTGTGTGTGTGTGTGTGTGTGTGTGTGTGTGTGCGTGCGTGCGCGCGCGTGTGCGTGCGCGTGTATGTGTGTGTACGTGCGCGTGTATGTGTGTGTGGTTGTGTGTCTAACTGTCTTTGGGTGCTTGTGCTTTTTTTTTCCACTCATTATTTATGCTATGTGTTACATGTCGTGTTACATATGTTTATTACATTGTTATACTGTAAGTTTCGCCGAGGGTATTGAATTGATTAGGCGTCCTATTATATTCATAATAATAGTAATAATAATAATAATAATAATATAATCATAATCATAATAATAATAATAATAATAATAATATTATAATATACGGTGTAATATATCAATTTGTACATACACGCTCGCGCACGCGTCACACACACACGTTCACACACACACACACACACACACACACACACACACACACACACACACACACACACACACACGCACGCACGCACGCACCTGTTACACGCACACACAATCACGCACACACACATACACACACACGCACACACACACAATCACGTATAAGCGCGCGTGTAGCTGTCTTTATTCACATACACAAACTAAATGGAAACGTAACACTAGCTAAACAAACAAAAAGAAGAAGAACAACAAAAAAAGAAATTTAGAGTTAGACCTTCGATTTTTGACATCAAAGGTACAGAGACAAAGAGAGCCTGAGTTTGGCGTTGTTAAGAAAACTGTCTTCAAATAAAACGCTACCGGGCTAAGGATTATAACTCTACCTGAACACCCCATTCACACCAGTCTCGTTTAAAACAACCAGACAGCTTGAACACACTAATAACAGCTTTTGTATACAAAATCAAAAACATGTTTGTCCAAACGGTTTAATTTGTCCAGTTGGCATTTCACAAAGAAGTTTTGTTGTTGTGGTTGTTGTTTAGTTGTTTGTTGTTGTTGTTTGTTGTTTTAAAGAAACCTATATTGATTTATCTGCAGAGAAAAATACTCTACTCTGTGAACAAAACGGGGGACTTCTACACAAAAGGAACTGCACTTTGTACTAAATTATACAAGACGATTATCAGTATTACTACGAGGGGCACTCCATATGTTTTGCAGTGTGGAGAACTGGCAGTGTGCATCCTCCTTCTGGCTTGTCAAACTTTTAGAAGAGTTCCTCACTAGAACACATGCACGTGGATATCCTTTCAAACCAAACGGTTATGGCACCATACCAGCTCAACTGAAGTATGTCAAAAATAGTGCCCTCGACGAACACTCAAGCATCTTCAACTTTCTATAATTGATTGCCCCTTCACCAGTGCTTCACGTATGATAATAGGGGGAAATAACAAGGGACTAAGTACAACATTTAAATTGAGTGGTAGTCTGGCTAAGTCTGTTTTCTTGCAACATGTCCAAAGTAGCTGCAGCAGTGTGGTCACTTGCGATGTCACACTAAAATAGGGGGAGACCAGGTACCAGTGCTTGGACGGCAAACTCAAAGTGCCTTTGGTCAAATAGATATTTATGTTTCAGTCTACAGTGAGAGCTCTTCTCTCTAAGAGATAAACTAAACCCATACAACCAGCTTTTCAGAAACAAATTCACGGCATTTATTTGTTTCATCATTTTGCTACTATTCTGTTTTCTGTGATATTTTACCGATGGAGTCTCACATAGAACATCCAAACGGATAATTATTGCTTGGTGTTTGGATTATATTGGCAGATAAAAGTTGCATCATCTTTAACGAAGTCCCAGATGCTGGCTAACTTCTCGCCATCTAATTTATTGTATGGTTTGGATGCACCATTCAACACTACCCCTTTTCTGATCTTCAGTAAACTCGTGGGGCAAATAATGGTTATAACACTTCTGCACAATCAGCTGTTCATGTTAGATTTTATCCAGGCTTCCTGATAAAAAGTTCAGTATGTTTTCCATATCATCAGCATTTATCCAGAGATCATTTCCGACAAGAGTCTTTACAATGGCTACGGTTTTAACAATCACAACGGTCATTTCACAACTGTAACGGTCACTTTCTTTTAACGTTCTTCTGTTAAACTGAAATTGAGCCATTTGTGAACTTTTGTTTCTGAACGGGTAAAGTCTAAAAAAAACAATATATCGACGTCTAATGCTCTTGTTTGAATGTATTTTCTTGAGTATTAGCGTAGACGCTTACATGTCGAAAATCTCAGCATTGAAGAGATGTTTCAATGAAAACACCCGAACGCCCATTTAAAACCATAAATATTTCGAATTTTAATATTCTTTTTCGCATACACCCAACCACGGACTGAACTATTAAAGAGATGTTCACAGCTTGGGACCAACGTTCACCTTGGCGGACGTTTTGCTTTGCTCAACGGTTATGGACCGGTGGAAAATAATGAAGTTTTGCTGCGACGTAAGTATGATGATAATGGCCTATCTCATTTTTTGTGATGTTTACATTGCAAAGTATATGGAGTGCCCCTCGTATTATTATTATCACCCATTCTTGTAGCTGTCTGTCCTTTTCAACACTAAGAACTCAAAATAGAAACTTGATCAGCTCGATTTGCATAGTGAAGGGAGACAATTTGTGTTAATCATGTGAGACAAACACAACAACAACTGGTCTCTGCACTTAGTCCTCTTTGTGTTCGCCGATGAATCGTCCACAGGACAGTCAGGCTGACATTTCCCGAACAGAAAGTGTCCATAAAACATGAAGCTTTAATCCCGGAGAAATATCAAGAGAATCGATGATCGCTGTGAGCGGGCCCAGCAGCAATTCGTACAGTGTAATTAAAATATTTGTTTTCTCTTAGGCCCTTTCCTTTTTACCCCATTGGCAGTTTTAGTCCCCAAGGGGAAGGGGGGGTACTATGCACCCCCCCCCCCCCCCCCCTGATTAAACCAACGTAGGCTAGAAATGTTCCTTACTGAACACGTTACAATTTGTTCCCAAGAAATAAACTCACTCTCACTATGAGTTATAGCCCCTGATGTAAGCGTGCCCCCTCTGCCCCCCCCCCCCCTCCACCCCCCACCTCCCACCTCACCCCCTGTACCGTGATTGTCCATGACTGTACAAAATCATCAGTTGTACAGCTCTCATGTTACTGTTGGCCCCTGCTACAGGCTAACGTCAGCCAGTGCTAACATTCATTTGAGTGAAAGGCCAGGACACGGACCAGGGCTCGCGGGCATTTACACTTGCTCCTAATAGTAATAGTCGAAAGTAATCGGCAGTAGGTCTCGGCGGGCTTTTGTGCCAACACCAGCACTCCTAAAAATCCTTTCGGCCCATGGAGTGGGCATGCGCCTCGGGCAAGGCATCTCCATTTTTG
>CM065688.1:6655092-6657592 GCA_017654935.2 Phymorhynchus buccinoides
TTTAGGTGGAAGGGTTTCTACCTTTAATTATTGTGTTATTTCATATCCAACATTGCTCTGTCCTTGTATTGTTTCTGTGTTAGCAATGAACGCAATGGAATCAACCATTCAGCTCAAAGTGTGTGAAAATGCGAGATTCGTCAACTCACCACTGACGCCATTAGCGACATACGTCACGGCTCCCGGGCTATGCTCCTTGGCATCGAGTGACGTCAGCGGAGCGTCATGCCCTCTGCACGTGGCCACAGGGGGCGCTGTGATGCTGAAGCTGACACAGCTGCCGTTAGAAGCGCACAGCCGGGCACACGACAGCTCGGAGGTCACGTGTGCTTCATACAGCACGTGCTCGGTGAACAGCCAATCACCAATGGCCGTCTGCTGTCGGAACAGCTCTGCTGTCGATGCACAAGAGGCGTCCAGGAGGAGGGTGAGAATGAATGCACTCCACATGACTTCCATAGCCTTTTTTTATTTTTTATTTCGGTCTCTCCAATAATTACAGTCAAAATTCGAACTACAAAGTCAGCTTATTACCAAACACGTGATCACAAAATAGTCACGGTCGCTACGTATCTTTCCTCCGTAATAACCTACACTTTTTGTATCGATTACAAACAATGCATTTTTTTTCTTTATTCTTCTAAATCTTTCAAATTTTCTTCTCTAAAGAGAATGAAGATAAGCTTACATTACTTCTTCCACTTTTGTAGAACAGATCCTTGAATTAACTCTTCTGGCACCATGAGCGAATACTTTTGCCCAAGACACCACTCTACACACCCGCCAAGTGCAAAGACATTCACTGCCAAGCACCCTGCCATGTGTTCAGTGTCTGCTTTGAGATCTTATATCACTGTTTCTTCCATTGAAGCGAGGCATGCACGCTCCAAAAAATAGTTACTCCCACTCCCCTCTTGTCGGATGAGATGCAACGGACAACCAAGAATGTCAAACACTACATGGCGCTAGAAGAGGTAATTCCATGGCCCGTTGGGGGTTTGTTTTGTTGTTTTTGTTGTTTTGGGGGGGGTTAATTCTATTTTAAAAAAGTAGGAAATGTCTTAAAGGTGCACCCTGACGGAAACGTTTTTTTGCAAGAAACACGTCGAGATCACCAGGAAAACACCCTTTACAGAGATCGCAACACTCACTTTGCTCTGGTTTCCTATACATCAAACCGTCAAATCGGCGATTCCTCCTTGGCGGAGGTGCTGGAAGTCAGATTATTTCAATGAAAGAGAAGGCATGTGCCTTTTCTTTTCTAATGGCCGCCCGAGTTAAACCAAATCGCATGCACGAACTTTTCACAATACAAGCCTTTTTATACAGTTTTTATACAGTTTACTAAAAGGAGTTTCGCTCACAACAAAGGAAATAGCTCCCTTTTTTTTTTACTGCACTACAAAGAAGAAAAAGCTTCAACCACTCTTGAGTGGCCTCCACCCACCCCGTCCAAAATGGCTTCTCTTTTCGGTAACTCCGCCAAGGAGGAGTCGCCGTTTTGACGGTTTGATTTCTAAGAAACCAGAGCAAAGTGAGTGTTCCGATCCTTGAAAAGGCTGTCTTTCTGGTGATCTCGACGTGTTTCTTGCAAAAACTCATCCGTCAGAGTGCCCCTTTAAAACTTTTCTTTACTCATGCAGCAGCTTACAAAAAAACGGAGACAGGTCATTTTCCTCTGTGTCTAAGCAAAAATAAAGCGTAACAATATTCTGATGTCCTTGATAATATTTCTGCGGAAAAGCCCGTATTTTATCCTATAATTATCAACAAAATGGGTTTATTTGTACATCTTCCTCACTGGCATATGTTTCATCTCCAAGTAAACGTTGTTTTTCTTTTTAGCAAACTTCTGACTTTTTTTTTTTCTCTCTCTCTCTCTCTCTCTCTCTCAGCGAAGTGATGTAACGTTATTATCACCCAACGGTCTCGGGAAACAAAACGATGCTACGGTCCTAGTACATTGCTCCTGCTACAATATATTGATCAAAAAGCCATTTTCTAGCCAAGAACGGTTTCAGTTGAACTTCTCAGGAAGTGCATCCATTGCTATCCCAGAAGCCACTGCCTGACGAAACCGGGTGCATCGCAGATATCTCTCCGCCAGGTTATGACGAGCTGATCAATATTGATAGATTTTCCGTGTGCTCTGTTTCAACAGTTTTTGTGTGGGCTATATTTTAGAGAAGCTGTGATCACCGGACTGATGACAGAAACATCAGGACACTTCATTAACGGAAAGTGCCTGTGTGTCACGCGTGAGCGAGTGAAGTGCCGCGCTCTTTCTTCTTCTCTTTCTTCTCGTTATGCACATGATAATGAGCAAATAAATATACAGATTGTTTCATTGAAAATGATCATTTGGGTATGTAACTTTAAAAACATATTTTATAATAGCTGGCTCTATACATTGTAACTACGGAATGGCCATCCGAGAGAAATAATGTTACTTTATTAAATCACCCCAAAATACACTCAGAGTTGCTCCCCTTGACTTGTT
>CM065688.1:6662592-6667592 GCA_017654935.2 Phymorhynchus buccinoides
ATATTTCACAAATCCTTTAATACACTTTACTAAAAAACAGACGTTATGCAAACTAAGAACTTCATGCCATGAGCTTAAAATAGAAAAAGGTAGACATTCTAATATGCCTAGAGAGAAAAGGCTATGTTTACAATGCAAGGAAGTAGAAGATGAAACTCATTTTTTAGACAATTGTACAAAGCATACGGAAATAAGAACACAATTTATAAAACTTGTTGAAGAAAAATACGATATACATAATGTTACACCTAGCAAATTAATTACAAATGACGCCCTTGTAAGTGAGCTTGCAAAATATATACGCAGTTGTCTCAATCAATAGCCTCAATTACCTGAAACAGTAACGCAACTAGCACAAAGAAAGAAGGGGGAAAAACCCAGAAGTATTTAGCACACACACACACAAAAAAAAAGTTCCGTAATTGAACTTTATAAATTGTTATTATTACGTTATTGTTATTTTATCAGTGTCATATAAAACCTTGTATTGGTTTTAAAGGACAATAAACTTTGATTCTGATTCTGATTCTGATTCTGATTCACACACTCACACACACACACACACACACACACACACACACACACACACACACACACACACACACACACACACACACACACACACACCTCTTTCCTAAAGGGCCAGCCACACTGCATACGATTCGATGCCACTACGATCCGATTGTGACGATGCGAGTCATGATTCACGTGAAACTGATGATTTATATTTCCGTCTAAAAATAACTCTACTATTTTCGTTCACTCTACTCATGCATACCGCAATACACGAATCACATAAAATGTCCGATACAAAAATAAGATATTTCATCAGATTCGTGTACGGGAGACTACAAACATAGTGAACATAACCAGTAGGATTTCATCAGGTTCATGTAGACGGTAGAATTTCACGTCAATCATGCCTCACAAATGTCAAAAATCGGATCGTCGTGAATCGAATCGTATGCGGTGTGGCCTTTGCTCTGAGAAGCTGTGATCAGTGGTCTGCTAACAGAAGCGACCAAGGTACCGTAATCACAAGATGCGTCTTAAACAGTTAACACGGGGTAGTAACATATATATATGTTACGCGCAATCCATGAAATTGCCCATTTCATGAAATGGGCAAAATGGTTTGCCCAGTTCGTGAAAGAGCCAATTTATAGCTTGTAATTGAGAAAAGCAATATGAATGAAAAATAGTTTTTGTTCATTATCACACATAGATCAAAAATTGGTTCAAACGAATTAGAAATCTCGTCTGTAGATGAGTTAAAATGATTTTATTCAGACTTAATTGGATAAAACGTTTGATTCAACATGTGGCTCAGGCATGCCCCAGCTTAGCATCTGGTGGAGTTGGGGGGCAGGATAGGGGTGCACATACAATGTAGAAAAGTGTGATACCATTGAATCGATCTTAATCAATACCTGTGTGAATGGGGATTCAAAAATGTGATAGACATTGTCCATTTCAAAAATTGGGCAAAGGATTTTGCCCATTTCATGAAATAGGCAATTTCACGGATTGCGCGTAACATATATATATAAATTCGGGAAAAAGCAGTCAGTCGTTTTGGCGCATTAGGGGAAGACGGGGTAAAAATCCCATGGGCGGGTAAGAAGCCCATGCCAATTGTCTCATGAAATAAAGAACATTTCAGTCAAATTTGCCCATGAGACGAGTACTAAGCATTAACACTCGTCTCATGGGCAAATTGTGACTGAAATTTGCTTCATTTCATGAGATAATTGGCATGGGCTGCTTACCCGCCCATGGGCTTCTTACCCTGTCTTCACCTATTCTAATGTGCATGTATCTACCCGTGTTAAGTGATTATAAGACGCGCTCATGGTCACCGCGCCTTCATAAATACAAAGTGCTCCTGTGTCCCGTGTCAGTGAGCGGGAGTTGTCAAAAAGCGCGAAGAATTCAATTTGCGCAACTTTTCCACTATGCAATTTGCTCGCGAACACGGAGATTTCAATTTGCGCGACTTTTCCACAGAGAGAGACAGACAGCGAGCGCACGAACGAACAATTTCGTATTGATGGAATTGAATAAGCATTAGATTATAGACTTAAAATTTATCAACCAAGAAAAGGAATGGTTCCAGCAAAAAATAGTATAAGTGCATGGCTTTGTACATCGATTTATCGGCAAATATGTAGATTTACACCCTCCTGCTCTATTTCTGGGTTCTTTCCGTGGTTAGGGATAGGGATAGGGTTAGGGATAGGGTTAGGGTTAGATGGTCTTTTCTTTTGCCACAAGCATCTGTTTTTTTGTCAAAATCATCTATTTTTTGGAGCATTAAATCGCTGCCTAGATTATATAGTATTACATTAACGACTCTTATTGGTATAGTAAATATATCAGCCAACGTTGTGAAGCTATTGTATGGTCTGGTGTTCAATACTGAAGCGAATGAACAGAGGGATGCAGTCTGTTCTTCTGTGAGAATGAACAGAGGGATGCAGTCTGTTCTTCTGTGAGAATGAACAGAGGGATGCAGTCTGTTCTTCTGTGGGAATGAACAGAGGGATGCAGTCTGTTCTTCTGTGAGAATGAACAGAGAGATGCAGTCTGTTCTTCTGTGAGAATGAACAGAGAGATGCAGCCTGTTCTTCTGTGAGAATGAACAGAGAGATGCAGTCTGTTCTTCTGTGAGAATGAACAGAGAGATGCAGTCTGTTCTTCTGTGAGAATGAACAGAGAGATGCAGTCTGTTCTTCTGTGAGAATGAACAGAGAGATGCAGCCTGTTCTTCTGTGAGAATGAACAGAGAGATGCAGTCTGTTCTTCTGTGCAATGAACAGAGAGATGCAACCTGTTCTTCAGTGCAATGAACAGAGGGATGCAGTCTGTTCTTCTGTGGGAATGAACAGAGAGATGCAGTCTGTTCTTCTGTGAGAATGAACAGAGAGATGCAGTCTGTTCTTCTGTGGGAATGAACAGAGAGATGCAGCCTGTTCTTCTGTGAGAATGAACAGAGAGATGCAGTCTGTTCTTCTGTGAGAATGAACAGAGAGATGCAGTCTGTTCTTCTGTGAGAATGAACAGAGAGATGCAGCCTGTTCTTCTGTGAGAATGAACAGAGAGATGCAGTCTGTTCTTCTGTGAGAATGAACAGAGAGATGCAGTCTGTTCTTCTGTGAGAATGAACAGAGGGATGCAGTCTGTTCTTCTGTGAGAATGAACAGAGGGATGCAGTCTGTTCTTCTGTGAGAATGAACAGAGAGATGCAGTCTGTTCTTCTGTGAGAATGAACAGAGAGATGCAGTCTGTTCTTCTGTGGGAATGAACAGAGGGATGCAGTCTGTTCTTCTGTGAGAATGAACAGAGAGATGCAGTCTGTTCTTCTGTGAGAATGAACAGAGGGATGCAGTCTGTTCTTCTGTGGGAATGAACAGAGAGATGCAGTCTGTTCTTCTGTGGGAATGAACAGAGGGATGCAGTCTGTTCTTCTGTGGGAATGAACAGAGAGATGCAGTCTGTTCTTCTGTGAGAATGAACAGAGAGATGCAGTCTGTTCTTCTGTGAGAATGAACAGAGGGATGCAGTCTGTTCTTCTGTGAGAATGAACAGAGGGATGCAGTCTGTTCTTCTGTGGGAATAAGTTTCATTCTTAAGTCACACAGATTTTCGCAATATAGAAAAGAAAATGTAGGGTTTTTTGGGGGTTTTACGAGAAGAGCACACCAAGCCTTATTCAGAAACAGCGGTATATATAGCCAAAGGGGTTCGCGCTATTTGACTACAGACATTCGCGCAATTTGTATACGGAAAGTACTCGCACTGTTTGTATACGGAAAGTATTCGCGCTATTAGTATATTCGCGTAAATTGACGGTAGCCCAGTGATCGAATAGAGCGAGTGAAGAAGCATCCCGCACTTTATGTTCCCTTTCTTCTCGTTACGCACAAGATCATGAACAAACTCACACACGCGCGCGCGCACACACGCACACATACGCACACATACACACTTCTAAGCGAATTTTATAACAGTTTCACTCAGCTAAAATATAACAGGCTCATCTCGGAGCCGTTTCGGGGGCGTCACACTCCCTTCGTCAGCGTCGTCTGCTGAGAGGCCACTGGCAGTTCAGTGCACACGATCGTGAGTACAGCTCAAGGCTGCACCCACGGCGCATGACTGAACCAGGGAAGAATAAGCCGCGGGATATGGAAAGCCAAATACCTCCAGCCCGTTTAAAAATGCGGCCGGAATTTCGCCCCGAAAAGTAAAAATGCGCGCGGATTTCAGTCTTAAAAACGCGCGCGCGTTTTCACATTTTCCTGGCCAATTCCCTGCACGCACTTTTGCTTGATTTCTTTAAAAAGTTGAATCAGAAAGTAAACGGAGTAAGTGTTCTTGGTTACCTCCAACACTTTCTCGTTCTCACTTGCAGGCTGGTTACCTGGCATAAGCAGGTTTCCACAATGTGTTAGCTTGCTCCTAACACCTGTTAGAAAACCATCTTCTTCCCTTGTGGTCATGATTATTATAATAATGGCGCGCGAAACAGGCCGCCAGCGAAGAGTGATAGCCCTCGTTTCAGTAACTTTTCTGATCTAAGTTTTTATGTTCAAAGCAAAACTGCGACCTCAGTTTAGAAACTGCGCGTGGACTTTTGAGCGGCGCGGCGTTTACGGATATGCGCGCTCATAAAATGTTCGACCAATCAGCGTCAAGATGGGCTAGCAGTTTTGATAAAATACGGGCTCATTTCAGAAGCGGGTTTGAGGTATTTCGCTTTCCATACGTGTGTCTCCCACGGTCACAGTTCAGTGTGGGCTTGGCGGTCGCGATGTAGATGGCCTCCTTCACCCCTCTCTGGAACCATCTGCTGTCTCGGTCCAGCACAGAGATTGTCGGTGGTCGTAGATGGCCATGTGGGACGACTTCCCCAGCCTGAGTCTGTGCTCCCTGACACTCTTCCTGAGGCTCAAACTTTCCGTTAGACCTTGTTTGATTTTTAAACCTTCATTAAAATT
>CM065688.1:6670092-6754850 GCA_017654935.2 Phymorhynchus buccinoides
AGGGTTAGAGTTAGGTAAATGGTTAAAGTACAGAAAAAGTGAAATTTGTGGTTGTCGCAAATACAGATTCTCATAATAGCGAGCTACTTATTTTTACGAGCTACCTATTTTCATGCGACAACCCTCTCATTCTCAATCTCATACTCTCGGCTTGCATCCAATCTCAGAGTACATACTTTTTAGTATCGGAAGCATACTTTTGCTACCACATACCATTACCACTAGTCCCACACACCGTTACTTGTGCTTGTGTGCAACACATACTGTACTGATGTAGTTATAATTATTCTGGATCATGACCGATCATGTGCTTGTAAGTGTGAGTCAGTGAGTGTACATAGTATGTGTGTGTGTGTGCATGCACACATGCATTTATGTGGGTTTGACAAACAAGCACAGAGAGACATTTTGTGGGAATAGTGCCTAGTGGTATAATATGTGGGACTCGTATCACTATCATGGATGTAAAATTACACTGTGGGAGTGGACTAGGGACTAGCACTGTAGCAGTATGCACATGGTAACAATATGCTTCCATAGTATCATTCCTTTTTGTGTCGTGGAAACAACCTTAATCTGACATTCCTAACCCATACTGTATGTAACAATAATTATAAAAATAGTATCATTAAACACAAAAAATCAAACTATTGATTGTGGATGCTTCATTAAAATGGACTAAGAAGAGAATGAGAAACAAGTTCTACCAATTCTGGTTAATGTGCTAGAAGTAGAACTGATCACATCCAGATGCAGATTCAGAAAAAGTAACATTATCATTGATCATCAGGGCTCCCAATGCCGCAAAACAAGGGGTCCCAGGGACTCCTTCACTTACAGCATAGAGGGTCCTAGAGGCAGGATAGAGGGTCCCAGTGGCATTGCAAATGCTAAAAAATAAAATTCTAGCGCATCCCTGGGACCCCCTGCACATTCTTTTAGAGGGTCCTTGAGAATTTTAGTGCTTCATAGACCCTCAAATGGGGGTCCTTGGGAGCGCTGGATCATATGATTTATTAATCTAGCTGGCATTTCTGCACCTTTGGCTTATGAAGTTATGGTCATTATGATTATCACTAATATCAGACTTGATCTTTTTTTTTTAAACAGTGAAAATGTTCAATGTCATGAGCATTACCGGTATATAAATTGTGCAAATCATGTCACAGTTTTTATTTTGTCGTTGGTGTTTTTGACGCAACGCTATGTCACGTGTATGCGTGCACTTTCCAAACAAATATTGTAATGACCCTTTCAGATTTTTGAAGATTTTGTAGAACTAAAAGTACTCATGCTTGTTAGTGTGAATAGTATGTGTTACATGAGCAGTACATGAGAAGCAGTATGACTGTATGTGCAGCAGAAATTGGCAGTGGCAGCTCTATACATGTGCTAAATTATTTGTGGTGTCACAATTCAATTCAATTCTTTATCAAAAAGTTTATTGTCTTCAAATGAAGAAAGTCTTTTTTCAGCGTGCACGTGTGTGTGTGTTTGTGTGTGTGTGTGTGTGTGTGTGTGTGCGTTAGAGAGAGAGTTAAATCTAAAACTGACGAGACATTGATATTATCTGAGGTAAAGCGCTAAGACATAATTATTATATACATGTACACAATAAAAGCACATGTATGTTATTCACATAGATCAATTAAGTTTGTCTTGAAAACACGCACACACAGTGACACACACACTCCCACCTACACACACACGTACACGTACACGCACACGCACACACACACGCACACAAACGTACACACACACACACACACACACAAATGTACTGTATTGAACAAATTATGGTACACAAAACAAAATACATAAGTAAACAAAGTATGTAATAGTTCTCCTTAAACTAAGAAAAAAATAGTAACAAAAAATTATTTCCCATGATATATATATTCCTCCCGGTGTTGGCAGCACTGTGTGGTGTGCACGGTCATTCCAGCCCTGTAATGAAGCAGTATGTGCAGTAGAGGGCAGTAGAGTCATTCCACTGTTAGCCACATTAAGTTGTATTGAAATGCATAATGTATTCAACATGTTATGTACATTATAAGCAGTATAAGTAACACAGAAGCAGTATGAACAGTATGTGCAGTAGAGGGCGGCGGTGGCAGCGCTGTGTGGTGTGCTATGGAGTCGTACTTGTAATGAAATGCATAATGTATTCAACAAGTTATGTACATTATTTATAAGCAGTATGACAGAAGCAGTATGAACAGTATGTGCAGCAGAGGGCAGCGCTGTGTGGTGTGCACGGTCATTGTGGTGTATGGAGTCATTCCAGCCCTGTAATGAAGCAGTATGAACAGTATGTGCAGCAGAGGGCAGCGGTGTGTGGTGTGCACGGTCATTGTGCTGTATGGAGTCATTCCAGCCCTGTAATGAAGCAGTATGAACAGTATGTGCAGCAGAGGGCAGCGGTGTGTGGTGTGCACGGTCATTGTGCTGTATGGAGTCATTCCAGCCCTGTAATGAAGCAGTATGAACAGTATGTGCAGCAGAGGGCAGTGGTGTGTGGTGTGCACGGTCATTGTGGTGTCATTCCAGCCCTGTAATGAAGCAGTATGAACAGTATGTGCAGCAGAGGGCGGCGGTGGCAGCGCTGTGTGGTGTGCACGGTCATTGTGCTGTATGGAGTCATTCCAGCCCTGTAATGAAGCAGTATGAACAGTATGTGCAGCAGAGGGCAGTGGTGTGTGGTGTGCACGGTCATTGTGGTGTCATTCCAGCCCTGTAATGAAGCAGTATGAACAGTATGTGCAGCAGAGGGCGGCGGTGGCAGCGCTGTGTGGTGTGCACGGTCATTGTGCTGTATGGAGTCATTCCAGCCCTGGCACTGCTCTTCCCTGCACTGGTCGCCTACATCTCCCTCTCCTATTCCTGTGAGTTTGATTCATCAACATCATCATCTTCATCATCGTCGTCGTCGTCATGATCATTGATGTCATCATCATCATCACTGGCACCAGCATTATCATCATAGTCAAATGGGTGACTTTAAACGCCTTGAGGCCCAGTTCAGTAATAGAAAGAAGAAGAAGAAGGGTGCAACGCTTCCTGGAATACAAGGATTTCCTGTTTTTGAATTTGTTTAGAAAAGGATTTTCCTCTTTTTTTTTAAATTTGTCAAACAAGATCTCTATGTGTTTACTGCATTTTTCAAACACTTTAAAATAAGCATTTGTAAAAATTGTGGAAAAAGCAAATTAAAATACCTTCATAACTCATTTTTTTCTTCAGCTGCAGGGGGACATTACCCCTACCCCGGCCTTTCAGTTTTTATCATTTTGTGTAGTTGCACCCATGTAGTCATCATCATCATCATCATCATCATCATCATCATCATCATCATCATCATCATCATCATCATCATCATCATCATCATCATCATCATCATCATCATCATCATCATCATTGCTGGCACCAGTATCATCATCATTATCGTCGTCATTGTTGTCATCATCTTCATTGTCATCAAAGCATGTTTGTTTTTTTTTTTTTTCAGTCTTTAACCTACATATTAAAAGTTCTGGGACTAAACTTTAGCTTCATCATTCATATCATACTCCAAAGCCAGGTACCCGCAAATTTCATTGGTTCAAAGAAGTGTGTGTGTGTGTATGCTCGCACATGTGTATGTGTGCGCGTGTCTGTGTGTGCCTGTGTGTGTGTATGCGCGCATGTGTGTATACATGTGTGCACGTGCGTGTGTGTTTTGACAGTTCCGTTTCACTTTGGGAGCGTGAAGGACCCGTCCTCAGTGGGATTGAAGGGAACGAGGCAGGTCGACCTCACCACAGACACTGGGGATGTTTTAGGACTGTGGTCAGTGTCTGTCTGTCTGTCTCATTTAGAAACACACTGACCCACCACGATTACGTCCCTTGGTTTTTTTCTGGGTAGCTGTGACCCACATACAAATGCCCCCAACTTCAAATTGAGGCAGCTCTTTAAAATGATGTTTTGAATTTGTGGGCATTTGTATGGGAGTCAAATCTGGTCAAAACAAGACTTCTTACCAGCTATAAGAGGGAACACGCATGAAACCCATGATTTTGACACGTGATCTGGTGGGTCTTTATTAAGCCGCTTCGTTATTTAAGCCGCGCTCCCTGATTTTGTTCCAAAAAGTTGAAAAGAGCCACATTTAAGCCGCATCATTGTATAAGCCAAGTCAATTGTTGAGATTGCTGGTGTTGCCACATTTTACTTTTTGTATGAGATGAGATAAAGTTCTGTTGCGTCTGTCTGTCTGTCTGTCTGTCTGTCTGTCTGTCTGTCTGTCTCTATGAGTGAAGGGGACTAGACCATTGCTACAGATACTAGGGATGTTCTTTGATGTGTGTGTGTGTGTGTGTATCTTTGTGTGTGTGTGTGTCAAAGTCAAAGTCAAAAGTCAAAAAATACTTTATTATTTTATTTGAGTACTGATTAACGATTAATATTACTTTTTTTTTTGTAGGCACATTCTGCCGGAGTCGTCCATTGAGGAGCCGGGTCAGGTTTCGGAGAAGGATTTTGACGTGCGTCTGGCGTCCGGCACGCCTGTCTTCATCTACGCCCACGGCAGTGGTAGCACCCGGTGAGACATGAGCAGTGCCTCTAAATGTCTGTCTGTCTGTCTGTCACTGTCTGTCACTGTCTGTCTGTCTGTCTTCATCTACGCCCACGTCAGTGGCAGCACCTGGTGAAACATGAACAGTGCCTCTAAATGTCTGTCTGCCTGCCTGTCTGTCTGTCTGTCTGTCTGTCTGTCTGTCTGTCTTCAGCTATTCTCTTCTCATTATTTATTATTATGGGTCATTATTCAGACAAGAGTTCATTTTGTTGCTAGCAGTCGCCCTACGTTTTTGTCATAAACCAGAGAAAAACTTTAAATGTGTAACTCTTAATTTGTGTGTGGTGTGCATGTGAATGTGTGATTCTGTGTGGGAGTGTGTGTGTGCATGTGTCATTGTGTATGTTTGTGTACAAGTGTGTGTGTGTGCAAGTGTATGTGTTCATGTTTGTGTGTATGTGTATACACAGAGGTGTAGAGTGGCACAGAGGTAACGCGCTCGCCTTGTGTCAAGTAAACCCGAGTTCGAACCTGGGTACAGGGGATTTTTCTTCTCACTTTGCAATCGGCCTTACGGTCTGAACATGGAGTCTTTCGGATGAGACGGTAAACCGAGGTCCCGTGTGCCCATGCACTTAGCACACGTTAAACCCAGTGGCAGCGAAAAAGTTGTTATTTAGTCAAAATTTACCCTATCAGTCACAAAAAAATTGCATGCAAAATTTGTTTTTTAAATGGGTGGCGCACCTCTGGCTGCGACACTCTCCAAGTGGGAGCAACCCGAATTTCACAGAAACACCTCTCTGACTATAAAGTACCTAATATGTGTATGTGTGTGTGTGTGTATGCGTGCGAGCGCCTGTTTGTGCATGTATGCGTGTCTTTGTATGTGTGTGTGTGTGTATATATGTGTGTCTGTATATATATATATATGTGTGTGTATATGTGTGTGTGTGTGTGTGTGTGCAGAGCTCAGTTCACCAGAGTTTACACCTACGCCACACTAAGAGGCCAAGGGTGGCATGTCATCGCCTTTGACTACAGAGGTATGTCGGTTGTATTATCGTTACCACTGCCCAGAAGTATGTTTTTGCCTGCATCTGTATGCAGACCTGCCAACTTTTCCGCTTTTAGCGGAATTTCTTCCGCTCAGACTACATTTCTTCCGCCCTTCCGCTCAAGTCCATAAAATGCCGCTTTCAAAACTTTAAAAAAAAATTTGTTTAGAACACACAAATTTATCATCTTATATACAGAGCAGCACAGCTGCTGTGCGTATAACCGACTTTCTAGTTTCTGTTTGTGCACTTCCGTCAAGATGGCGATTGACACATCGATGTGTGTGAGACTCTGGTGAGAAAAGAAAGAGACCAATATTTCTGCCAAGATTACATGGAAAAGTATCTGTGCATTCAGAGATCAAGAAAGTGTGCATCATGCTAGATGTATGATGTGCTCACTGCACTTAAAAGTCTCCTATGGAGGGTGTCAAGACATCAAATGCCACATTACTTCTCAGTGTCTTATCGAAACTGCAAACTCCCAGACTTCATCTTCCACCGTTACCGACTTTTTCAAGCCAACGAAAGGAAAGGAGAACAAAACAAATCCCTTCCTGGTTCCAATCTGCCATTCTCCTCTCAACTGCCGACGAAGAACATATTATGTTCGAAGGCTTCTCACTTTTATGATTGACTCTCTCTACAGGTCAGTATTTCCTCTCCATATTTTTGTTTGTCAACTGTAGAACAGCTTTAGAAACTTAGACTTGAGTGTTGGTAAAGTATGAGAGGTGTGTTGGATCTTGCGTTGTATATGTGTGTGTGTGTGCAGGCTTTGGGGACTCGTCAGGGGAGGCAAGCGAACAGACCATGGTTCAGGACACAGTGTCCGTGTATCGCTGGGTGAAGAAACGGGCCTTGTCTTCTCCTGTGTTTCTGTGGGGGCATTCTCTGGGCACAGGGTGAGTGGTGATGATGATGATGATACATGTAATAACGATATCAGTACTGATGATGTCAATACGGATAACCGTGTATCGCTGTGTTTCTGTGGGGGCATTCTTTGGGGACAGGGTGGGTGACGATGAGAGGATCAATGTGTTTAGAATTGAAAAAAGAAGAAAGAATTGTAGCGAAAAGAGAAAAACAAATGGGGAAAAAGACTGGACAGAATGTTTGTTTGTTTGTTGTTGAAGTGTTGTCGTTGCTTGGTGTGCAGTGTGGTGACACAGGCTGCCAGAGTCCTCTCTGACAACAGTAAGTGTTCAGAATCATTGTGACCTTTTTTATTATTAGACTTGAGTGTTGGTAAAGTATGAGAGGTGTGTTGGATCTTGCAGGCTTTGGGGACTCGTGGTACAGGTGGTTTAGGATGAGCACAGTACTGTTTTGTTTCCAGTGACCCCCGAGCTTAATATGACTTCAATGAACTTCAGGGCTGGCCAAACTTTACAATTTTCACTTGCCCTCCGGGCGAGTGACTTAAAAATGTTACTCACCCGAACACATTTTCACTTGCCCAAAGAAAAAAACAAACACACACACACACACAGAGCGACACACACACACACACACACACACACACACACACACACACACACACACACACACACACACACACAGACAGACAGACAGACAGACAGACAATACAACGTGAACACACACAGATAACATAAATGGAATATAGCAGAAACAGACCTAATGGCAAGAGAGAGACGATAAAGAGAGAGGAGCTTTAATGACGGGGGAACAGACACACACACACACACACACACACACACACACACACAACACAACACAACACACACACACACACACACACACACACACACACACACACACACACACACACACACACACACACACACACACACACAGGGGTGAGGGAAGTAGAGAGGAAGAGGAGAGAAAGAGAAAAAAAAGTGGGAAAGAAAGAAAGGAGAGAAGTAAAGAGAAAGAGAAATGATTTGAGGAGAGAGGTGGGGAGAGAGAGAAGGGGGAGGAAGAGGCTACCTTTCCTTTCTTTTCAGTGCCAGTGCTGGCATGTTGTTATCTTAGCAGACAGCTCAGCTTGCTTTGATAGCTGGTTACATGGAAGGAAGAGATGGTCTGGGGAGACTCGGTGGTAAAAAAAACCAGGCCGTGCAGTACTGAAATTTACAGTGGCCCATCGGGCTAGTGACTTGAAATCTACTCGCCCTCAGGTTTTTCTACTAGCCAATGGCTGGCTACCAGGCTAGTAGTTTGGGCCAGCCCTGGAACTCACACGTACATACACAGACACACACACACACACACGCACACGCACACTGGCACATGCAGTTCTCCTTGTGGAAAAATACCTATATTGTTACAGAGCCGGGAGCTGAACATTTCTGTGTTATTCAGTCTTTTGATAAATTAAAGAAAACGTCTGATTTTGTGTTTGAGAGAGAGAGTGTGTGTGTGTCTGTTTAAATGTACCTATGTGAACATGTATGTCAGCTTGTGTTTGTATGTGTGTGCGTGTTCATGCACATGTGCAAAGGTGTGTGTGCATACGTTTGCATCTCGCTGCTGGGTGTGCATGTCAGTTTGCCTGTTTCAGAGGAAGCCCCAGACGGCATTGTTTTAGAAAGCGCTTTCAACAATTTCCACGACCTGATTGAGACGGCCCCTGTTTTATTGGTAGGACATCTGGCTTCCTTGTGTGTCTGTGTGCGCTCCTTTGCCTTTCTGTGTGTGTGTGTGAGCGTGCATGCGTGCGTGTGTGTGTGTGTGTGTGTGTGTGTGTGTGTGTGTTTATAAATCTGCAATACCTTTGGCAATACTCAGCAACTTCATCTTCTATTTCAGTTTAGCTCTTCTAGTACCACGGGGGTATATATTCGCCCAAGACATCACTCTTCACTCCCACCAAATGCAAAGACATTCACTGCCAAGCACCCTGCCATGTGTTTGTCTACTTTCAGAGCTCATGTCAGTGTTTGTTCCCGTTAAAGCAATGCATGCACACTCCAAAAAAATAGTTCCCCCCCTCTTGTCGGTTGAGAGGCAACGGACAACCAGGAAGGTCAAAATATACATGGTGCTACAAGAGTTAAACAATAGAGTGAAAATGTTTGAACTATCCTAAAGGCGATGCTCTTTTAACTGCTTATTCCAATGTTGATTCAAGGCATTTTTCTCTCTCTTTTTTTCCCTAGCCGTACAGACCTTTCCCGTTTCTGATGCGCGTTTTCCAAGAGGCCCTGAGACAGCAGTCTGTCCTGTTCGCCTCTGACCAGCAGTGAGTAGACCTGCCACGTCGCTGTTCTGTTGTGTGTGGTGAAAACTCATAGATAGTGATGTAGTGTTGAGTAATAATAGTGAGTAGACCTGCCGCGCCGCTGTTCTGTTGTGTGTGGTCGGCGCTCTTTTGCTGTCTCAGGACCGACCTCCTGGAACAAACTTACCTCTTTCCCTCCGTCAGCGACCGACCCTCTCTGCTTTCAAATCTAACCTCAAAACCCACCTGTTCCCCCGTCATTAAAGCTCCGCTCTCTTTCTCTTCTCTCTCTCTTGCCTTTAGGTCTGTTTCTGCTGTATTCCATTTATGTCATCTGTGTGTGTTCGCTTTGTATTGCGTTTTTGTTTGAATGCGTTTTGAATGCTAACATGTGTGCGCTTTGATTTTATTTCTATCAAGATTCAGTGCCGTATAAATACTGTATGTTGTTGTTGTGGTGAAAACTCATAGATATTGATGTAGTGTTGGGTCATAATATTAACCTCAACATTAATTTGGGCCAACGGCTAAGGCCGCGGACACACTAGACGCGCAAGTTACGCACAGAAACCTATAAATCAGTAAAAGAAAGAAGGGGGAAACTATACAGATTAGGGGAAATACGGACCTCGTGTCCGCTTATTGTTTCCTTCTTGATTGTACAGTGGAACCTCCCTTATAAGACCTTCAAAAATCATCCAAAATGAGGTCTTATAAGGGAGGGGTCTTATAAGAGAGGTCATTGTAATACTTGCAAAGAAGGACAATGTCTCAAAGGAGTAGGTCTTATATGGGAGGGAGTCTTAATTAATGGGAGGTCTTATAGGGAGGGGTCTTATAAGGGAGGTCATTGTAATACTTACAAAGAAGGACAATGTCTCAGAAGTAGGTCTTATATGGGAGGGAGTCTTATAATGGGAGGTCTTATAAGGGAGGGGTCTTATAAGGGAGGTCATTGTAATACTTACAAAGAAGGACAATGTCTCAAAGAAGTAGGTCTTATATGGGAGGGAGTCTTATAATGGGAGGTCTTATAAGGGAGGGGTCTTATAAGGGAGGTCATTGTAATACTTACAAAGAAGGACAATGTCTCAAAGAAGTAGGTCTTATATGGGAGGGAGTCGTAATTAATGGGAGGTCTTATAAGGGAGGGAGTCTTAATTAATGGGAGGTCTTATATGGGAGGGAGTCTTAATTAATGGGAGGTCTTATACGGGAGGGAGTCTTAATTAATGGGAGGTCTTATAAGGGAGAGAGTCTTAATTAATGGGAGGTCTTATAAGGGGGGGAGTCTTCAATGGGAGGTCTTATAAGGGAGGGAGTCTTATAATGGGAGGTCTTATAAGGGAGGTCCCACTGTACTTATTCACGGATTGCGCGTGGGATTTCTGCATCTACTGTGTATGCGGCCTTAATGAGAGCTGCGTGATGATTGGTTTGCTGCAGCAATGATCAGTTTACGGGTGAATCTTTCTCCCCCATCCCCTTGTGGATACCAGGGGGTCTTTCATACGAATAGTTCCCCCGCCTTCTGGAAGTTTTGTGCTTGTAACTTCCTCTAATCTGTCACTCTCTTTGACTCTGCCTTTTCCCTTTGCTTACTGTCATCTACTATCTTTCTGCTTTACCAGTCCATTCTCCTGCAGTTTTTTTCAATAAATTCTTACAAAGATTTTCTCCAGCCGAAGACGGATGTGCTGGGCCTAACTATTTCTTAGTTAGGCGCATAACGGCAGCATGACGCATCTGCTGCTCATAATTGACAGGAAACTGTCTGAGCGATTGACGAAGAAGAAGGAGGAGGAGTCTTTCTTTTATGAATGACTATGACTCTCAAAGTGGTAGGCTCAAAATGGGCTCATAACGCTGCTATCCCACAGCCCCCGTGGCTGTGAGAGTGGGGATGTACCCTGGGAAGGGGAAAATGAATTCCAGCCTCGCTTTCCAGGATAGCATAGCTGTTGCCTCTCTGATGCCCTCCGGTGATGGTGGGACACCACTGACTAGTCTCGCCTTGGCCTAAGGCTGCGTCAGACCAATTGACATAGGCTAGAACACCAAGGCTACATCAAAATGTCGTTATGCTATCCATAGTTATGCGGGGATTGTCTCTAGCCATGACAAGCTCCTAGCATAACATCATCAGTCTCCGAAATCCTCTGAAGTCAGAGTGTGGCTGCCCATGTGGCGGGGTATTCGAAAACGGTCACACACGTAATGTTCTCATCCCTAGCTGGTGTCTTTGTACCGTAATGTTCAAGTGCTTCGGCTGTTTGGATGATCCCTGGAGTCTTTTAGCCAGGGTATGACAACAACAACAACTGACTAGTCCACACAATTTGTTGTATGAGATAGAAATCTCCATGTTTTATCTCGTAGTGTGTCAAACAATCACACACACACACACACACACACACACACACACACACACACACACACATACACATACACACACACACACACACACACACACACACACACACACACACACACACACACACACACACACACACACACACACACACACACACACACACACACACACACACACACACACACACACACACACACATTCTTCGTAGTTTCAACGTGTTCCTTGCTTTATCTTGGGAGGGCAAAGGTTGAGAGAGTAGTGTTGAAAAGAATCGTTGAAAGTGTACATGTGTAAGCTATGACGTGTCGCTCGTTTAACAAAACAAAAGAGCCAAACGAGCATTGTCACACTTAATATTAATAATAATAATAATTTAATTTCTATAGCGTTATGACATCATGCTGAAAGCCAGCTCTAAGCGCTTTAAAAACAGCTTGATGAATCAATAAAATATTAACTATTTGGCAAAGTCACATTAACCCTTTCACCGCCAGCCACATTTCAGCCAAAAATTTCCATTAAATTTACCTGGGTAGGGAACAAAATCCATCTGCAGTATTGGGATTCTTCTGTGACAGATATAAAATAAGGTCTATCCTTACTTCCCAAAACTAAGACAATAGGGTCTTTGGATAATAGACCCCAATTTGATGCCTTTTAGTGACCTAGGAGTTAAATTACTGTGGTGCTAAAATGCGACTTTGGCGGTGAAAGGGTTAACATGTCCATACAACCACTATAAAACAAAAATCACATTATTCAAGGACACATAAGATAAATAGACAGAGAGAGAGGGAGGGAGGGAGAGAGAGCGAGAGAGAGAGACAGCAGACAGACTAACAAAGAGACAGAGACAAGCGGACAGAGTGAGACGGTGACATCAAACATTGACTTAATGAGAGAGAGAGAGGGGACAGACACAGAGACAGGCAGACCGAAAAGCACAGCAAACAATAAGCATGATCAATAAAAAAAAAATCCTAAAGGTAATCAAACTCGCTGTAAACACGTTAACTCATTCGCATCGCAACGATTTTGAATTATTAAAAAAACTCACAACCTCCAGCCATACACACAAACAAAACATACGTAAACAAAAGGAGAAATGAATGGTCTTTTTCTTCAGGTTTAGACATAGGGAAGTGGTAGATCAGACTATTTTATATAGAGACTGTATATACACAAACTCTTCACCGATTGGTTTCCCTACAACAAACCACTACAAAAGCAAAGTCAGAAGGTGGTCTAAGGGAACGAAGCAAGTTTAGAAGTGACCAGGTATAGTATGCACACAGATTTACTTCCCTTGAAGCAAATGCATCAAATTGACAGCTATCTATTAATTCCTGACATATATATTGAATGAGTTAAAGACATAATTCATAAAAAGAAGCACAGAACAAGACAAAAGCTTATACAGACACACATGCAGGTGCCCATGAATTGCTTGTCCTGTTTTCATCAATGCATAGACTGGAAGAATTCTCACGTTTTGAATTGTTCGGTTGATTAGCATTATGGTACGTTTTTGCTTTGTGTGTTTGTATTGCGTGGAATCCATGATGATGAACACGTGCATATGTTGACAGTCTGCCTGGCGTGCGGTGTCCAACGCTGCTGTTACATGCGGAAGACGACCGCACCATCCCCTTAGGCCTCAGTCGTAAGGTCAGAGTCTACTCAAATCGTTTGGTCAGCGAGCGTTCTCCTTTCAGGGACCATCTGTGTGGACCAGCCTTCCTGCCAGTGTTAGGCATTCGCCTTCAGCTGCAGCCTTCAAGACTGCCACAATAACTGTCCTATTCAAACGCTCCTAAAGCCCCCCCCCCCCCCCTCCTTACCCACTCTGTCCCTATCTGTATCCAGTGCATGAAACGCTAAGTGTGTAAATGTGTACATGTGTGTCTTTCATTTAACGTCTGTCCACTTCTCGTGATATTAGACAGATGTAATATGTAAATGTAATGTAAATGTGTGTGTGTATGGTGTGTGTGTGTGCAGAACGTTCATTTAATTTCTGTGTGTGTCTGCACACTTCGTGCGCTCGCGCCCATGTGTGTGTCTTTTTGTGTTAGCGGAGGTGTGAGTGTGCGCGTGTGTGCGTGCGTGCGTGTCTGTGTGTGTGTGTGTGTGTGTCTGTTTGTGTGTGTGTGTGTTGTCATTGTTGTTTTTGTTGTTACAATGTCCCGTTCATGTAAGATAAATTATTTTTGTGAACTGCCTGAAGCCTCCACGGGAGATTAAGCGCTATAGAAATTATCATTATCATTATTATTATTATTATTATTACTAGTACCATAAAATGCAGACTATAAGCCGCTACTTTTTTCCTTAACTTTGGTCCACGCGGCTTATATACTGATGCAGCTTGTATGGATTATTTCAATTTGATGTGTATCACTGCTTCCAGACACATTTTCAGCCTGTTCTTTGGCTTCATTGCAGCTTTATCAAAACTGGTTTTGACACTTAATAGATTCAAATACTATGTTTAAAGTTTCAGATCATTAAATACTCATGTTGTACTGTACTAGCATGATTTATGTTTGTGTTGCTTTCAGCACATAGGTGGGCAAAATCTACTGCTTTCATTTATTTAACTTTGTCAACTATTTTGTTTAAATAATTTTCTCTGTGGCTTATATTCTGCTGCGGCTTATAGGTGAATAAATACCTAATGTTATGTAAATTTAAGAGATGCGGCTTATATACAGGTGCGTCTTATAGTCCAGTTTTTACAGTATGTATTCAGAGGTTCTATACAATTTTTGGCTCAGGCCTCCGTAAATGAACATTTTAAGATTCGCCATCACATTTTCGTTTAGAGTTTGTGTTATTTTTGGCTCACTCGAGTTAAAACAAGTTGAGTCTATGTTCTCATGCTACTTTGTTTTCCGGGTGTCTGTGTGGATGTCTGTGGTAACTTTAACGTTGGCTTTTTCTCGATATCTACGAGGCGCTCAATGCTCAAACTTTGCATACATATCACAGCTTTTTCGGGAGTATTTTCAGAAGTTTTTTCAAGCCAACTTTAGTTTACCATAAGTAACTTTTCATAAATAACAGTCAAGACTATGTTGTAGTATGTGCGTAAATTAGTTTTATTCAGTTAAAATTGCTAGGTTTTCACTCATGGGCAGTTTTATTTATGTTTGCGATACTAAGTGAATTATTATTTTTTAAATTCTACTAAATATGTTTCATGATACTGCTCAACAACGAAAAGTTTTTTACAGTTATTCTGATGAAAGAAATATATTTGAAATACTATGTAGACTAAGAACATACAGCCAAAATATTTATTAAAGAAATGCAAGGCAACACGGTACAAAACATTGCGTTTGTTTGTTGTCAGTTGTTTCAGTCAGTGGTGTCAGGCGGTCAGAAGGACCAGCCTAAGGTGACGCTCCACGTCTTCCCTGCTGACAAGGGCTACGGCCACAACGGCATCAGTCAGGCCCCTGATCTAGGATCACTGATCAGGTCGGTACATCACCCCCCACACACCTCCTTGCCTCCCCTCTTCCCCTCTATCCTACGTTTTGCACACACACACATACACAGTGATGTCCCGAGGCCCCGGTCTTATGCCATTGACCTATTGAAATTGAACATGTCCTATTATTGTGTTCTTCCCTGTCAGGACAAATGTCTGATTAAGTGTTTAACACTGGCACGCTTTGTCTTATTGATTTCTGCAAGAGCCAGGACACTGTCCTATTGATTTCTCTTGTCTCAGGACAGTTTGTCCTGTCACTTTTCGATCGTCGGTACATCACTGCATACGTTCATTTGCACATGCAGACGCACGCAAGGGTGCATGCGTACATGTATACACTCAAGCACACACTCTATCCTCATTTTTCTTCTCTTTTTGGGGGGGCAACACACTCACACATTTGCACATGCATGCATGGGTACATGCACACCCACACACACACACACACATTCTAGAACAAACTGGATTTATCTGAAGTGCAGGGAAGTTTAAGGCCCGGTTACCCTTTACACAAACCATGGATTGTTTGGAATGCTGAAACGCGAAAATCTATTCATTAACCCCTTCACTGCCACAGAAAAAAACAATTGATAAATTATGGATTTTCTTATTATACACTTTAAAAGAGACAATGTTAGACTCAAACTGAGAAAATGGTCTTTTCTGACTTGTCTAATCCATAAGCTGTCATTCCAGGACTATGACATGATCAGTGACATCGCACAGCCCCTAGTAGACACAGGGCAGGCAGGAGAGGGGTTTAAGCTACCAAGCACAGTTCTCTGAAAGTGTGTACCAGTCAAGACCTCAAGTGCATATTTATCCATTTTCAAAGTCCAAAATTGGGGCAATGGGTGGATGCCTTGTGCCTCCATACGGGATGACCCCCACCCCCTCCACGAGTCTCTCCCCATGGGGATACTGGGGGGTCTTTCGTAAAAAATAGTTCCCCCACCTTCTGGAAGTTCTGTGCTTGTAACTACCTCTAATCTGCCACTCTGACTCGTTTCATTTGGCACTTTTTACTGTATTATGCTGGGGGTTCTTTCGTACAAAGTTTCCCCTCCTTCTGGAAGTTCTGTGCTTGTAGCTCTCTCTCTCTTTGACTCTGCCTTTTCCCTTTGTTTTCTATCATCTACTATCTTTCTGACTTTTTGGCCCATTCTCCTGCCTTTTTAAAAAAAAACTCTTCCAAATAACTTTTCTCCTTTGAGCTCCTCCGAAATCGGAATGTGTCGGCTGTACGCAAGCGGGGAGACCAGTGAAAACTGAAAACGGATGCATACATATTTTACCCATTATGGCCGTATGGCCCGGGAATGCAGAAGAAGAAGAGGAAAGTCCAAAATGTGTAGAGAAACCGGGTCTGTCAATGTGCAGTTATCTTGACTGCCACCAACGTATTACGTACTGATCTGATGACGTCATCAGATGAAGAGGAATAACCCTGATATGCTGGCTTTTGCTCTAACACAATCAAGAGAGTAATATCCCCAGACCATTTTGCCAGATTGGCTCTATCAGTTGTCTTTTTCATGGCATGATTTGCCCAATTATTTTTTCTTTAATTTTCTCTGGCAGTCAAGGGGTTAAGAACAATTTATGTGATTTTTGGACATCGTGGGTTTTTTTTCTTCTTTTTTTTTTATTAGTAAACATTACCATTTGGGTTTTTTCCATTTGTTTTTGTGTTGTTTGTCTAGACACTGTTTTGTTAAAGACCCCCCACTTCATGTGTCACATTCCCTCTTATGCTAGGAAGATTTCTTACCAGCTATAAGAGGGAAAACACGTGAAAACCGTGATTTTGACACATGACGCGGTGGGCCTTTAATCATTATTTTTAGAATGTCTCTAAGCCGTACCTGTGTCTTTGTGTTCTCAATGGATGGCTGAACAGTTTGGTGACAACGGTTTGTTTATGCTCTCTTTCTTGTTGTTGTTGTTCAGGCAATTTGTGCAGGATTCCTACAGCAAGATAGCGACAAGCTGACATTAGAACAACACAACATCCATCAACACGACCACATTCCATGACAGGAGGAACGATGTGTTTCTGCAGCTGCTATAGAACATTGTGCATTCAGATGTTGAGAGTCACGGGCAGCTTTCTGTAATGTGCATGTTTTCATTAGATGTTTGTGTGAATAGTGTGTGTGAGTGTGGGAATAGTGTGTGTGTGTATGTGTGTGTGTCAGGGGTGCATGTGGGTGTGCCTGAAGCCTGAATTCAGGCAGTTTGATACAGGTTCAGGCAGTGGTCTGCCTCAAGATAGGGATCTTCTATAAGCAGGCATGAAAGAATTCCGCGTTTCGTGGAAAATCCGCGAATTGTTTTCAAAAATTCCGCATAAAGGACCGATCTTGCCGTATTCTTATATCTACAAGTCTCTATTTGGCGATTCTCAAACTGGTTAATCGGAAGTCGCTTTAGCTCACTCGCTTCAATTGTGCGAAGGAAGGCGAAATGAGTAGCTCCCGCTCAACAAAAGTAGCGATGTTAGCTGAAAATGTGGGTGGAAGGATATTTGTGCCGACCAAATTTTTGGAATAGATTATCCCCCCTCCTCGCTGAACAAAACTTGTGACGTGAGGTAGGTGAAAAGGTGGTTGGAAAAATAGGAACGTTGTGCCCCCCCCCCCCCCCCGTCCACAAAACATCCTGACGTTAGGCGAAAATCCGGGTGGAAGGATTTTTCTCTGCTGAAAAAAAATCTCATAGTTTGATGCGTGAAAGATGTTTGTGCTGGAAAAAAATAATAATTTGGGAACGTTCTGCCCCCCACGCTCAACAAAACTTCTCACGTTAGGTGAAAATCCGGGTGGAAGGATTTCTCGGCCGAAAAAATCTCCTCTTTTTTTATCTTCATCCACTTTCATGCCTGATAAGGACCCATGATCTTGAAATGATCGTTATATCAAGGACTGTGATAGGAAGTTCAGGCAAAAGCTTTGGTCACCGCATGCACCCATGGTGTGTGTGTGTGTGACAGATGGCATAAGGTCAGGTGAACTGACATTTATGTGAATGACAGAAAGCAAGTTAGCTGTTGTAAGGAAAGGTTACTTGTGTGTGAAAGAGAATGAGGGTGTGTGCATGATGTTACATCAATGAATGATGTGTGTGTGTAATTGTGCGTGCGTCCATGCACACAAGTATGCAATTTATTAACCTTTTGTTCATGGACATGTTCAATTCTCATGTAACCCTAATTTTTTTTTAAAGATGCAAATTAGATCAGCTGAATATTATTTTTCAAAGTACTGCGCCCCTTCCATCCGCGTATGTGTGTGTGTGTGTGTTTAGTGCATGCGTGTGTCTGTGTTTAGTGCGTGCGTGCACGCACGCGCGTGCTTGTGTATAATATATTTTTGTCGTTTATTTATATTGCTTGCTGGTTTATTCATTTATTATTGTAAACGCTTAGGGTTTTTTTTAAAGATTAGGCGCTATAAATGCTAATTATTATTATTATATATGATCCTGAGTAGTAAAAAAAAAAAGTCCTTAAAATGGCTCTCAAGGAAATGGACCCGAACATTTGAGCCCTATATGCCCAGCTGTGGGTTTAACAGTCCGTGTTGTTGTTGTTGGCGTTCCCTGGCTAAAAGACTCCAGGGATCACCCAAAGCGAAGCTTGCATTGGCCGTACATCTTCAACAGCTGATATATGCCCAGAGCTTCAGATTGTCAGCGGGCCCGGGTCATTGACCCCTATTGATGGTGGTTTGACCCCTCATTTTGTGCAGCAAGGGGTCATCTGACCCACGAAGTTTGCAATTAAATTTAACTGTAATACTACAGTGAGACATTACTGGCCCATTATTTTGGAAATTGACCCCTCATTTTGTGCAGCCAGGGGTCATGTGACCCACGAAGTTTGCAATGAAATTTAGCTGTAATACTACAGTGACACATTACTGGCCCATTATTGTGGAAATTGACCCCTCATTTTGTGCAGCCAGGGGTCATCTGACCCACGAAGTTTGCAATGAAATTTAGCTGTAATTGACCCCTCATTTTGTGCAGCCAGGGGTCATCTGACCCACGAAGTTTGAAAACGATCTGAAGCTCTGTGTGCCCATTCTTTTAGTACCTTTACCGTAGAAGTTGTGTATGTGTTTTTGTGCTCATTGTTAAAATCAAAAATGTATATATATATATTTATAAAATTTACCATAATTATTTTTTTTTTATTATTTGGTGAATATTTGGGTACTGTGACTAAAGAATATCAACTTTTGGTATACTTCTTCGCTCAGTTTCCTGTCTATTATGAGTGCATATGCGTCATGCTGCCGTTATGCGCCTAACTAAGAAATAGTTAGGCCCAGCAAGTCCGACTTCGGCTGGAGGAAATCTTTTTGAAAGTGCTTAATGAAAAAAGGCAGGAGAATGGACCGGGTAAGGCAGAAAGACAGTAGATGACAGTAAGCAAGGGGAAAAGGCAGAGTCAAAGAGAGTGACAGATTAGAGGAAGTTACAAGCACAGAACTTCCAGAAGGTGGGGGAACTATTTATACAAAAGACCCCCCCGGTATCCCCATGGGGGGATTTGGGTATACAGCTGTACTGTCATTTATGCACAGGGATATTTAGCATCCTGTTTTATTTATCGCTTTTTATATTGTCAAGTGAATATCATTTGTTGCAAAAAATGTTGATAGATTCTTATGTGTATATACCGTATTTTACGGACTACAAGGCGCACCTGATTATAAGGCGCATCACCCACATTTCACACAACATTCTGATTTTGTTCCTTTACTTTCTTACTATATTATCAGTCACATTATAAGGCCCAGGGGAGTAATTCATAGCGGCTACGTTGATTACGTCAGACGTTTGAACTATCCACGTCTGAACTATCCGAGAAGTGTAGTCGCGATTCACAGGTCAGATGTCAGCTTTAGACTTCATACGTCGGAACTACTTCGGAATTCCGCGATAATGCTGACATGACGCAGAGGAGAGCAACCGGTGCGCGAGACGTCGATGGGCAGAGACTGCCTAGGCCTAGCCTATGTGTTAGGCTAGAGGCAGTGTGTGTGTGTTGGAAAGGAATGTAGGCCCTAGCTAGTTTTGCCTAGGCCTAGCAGTAGGCTTATAAGATATAGTTAGTATTGTTTCCACACTCTCTGTCTGAGTTTCAGTTTCGTGTTCAAATTTAGGATGTGGTATAAGCTAAAATAATTAAACAACAAATTTGTGTAGGGTGTGTGAGTGATAATAGACTAATAGTGGAACTGAATTATGTCGAGCCTAACAGAATAAAAAGTTCAAATGACCTCTCTCTCTCACACACATGCGGCGCATGCACACACACGCATGTACACACGCACGCACGCGCACACACACACACACACACACACGACATGCAAGTTCGCCATGAATCAATCTCATTGTGG
Source organism: Phymorhynchus buccinoides (assembly GCA_017654935.2). Lineage (NCBI taxonomy): Eukaryota > Metazoa > Mollusca > Gastropoda > Neogastropoda > Raphitomidae > Phymorhynchus > Phymorhynchus buccinoides. The sequence continues at coordinate 6,690,183 of CM065688.1, forward strand.
TGCACGCTTTCAACGTGGGCCTACTGACGGCTTGGTTTTTGTCATGCTGTCGCATGAATCATCTTCAAAAACAACTTTTTAAGTAATGCACGATTTTTTTCTATCGCAGATATGTACTTTCATGCCCACATACTGTAAGCCACAGGCTTACTGTGCCTGAGTTGTGTTAAATGTTAGTATTACTATTAGTGTTCTGGCTATTACAAGTCTTTTTGACTATTCTACACCCTAGAGTTTAAAGTTTCAGAAGTTGGTAGGGTTAAAGCTAGTTTCTATTTGATTATGTGTTCGTTGTTAATGTTATTGTCAGTGTAGTGTCTGGTAGTATTGTTTTAGACGGTTGCAGGCCAGCGGTTGATAACATGTTAGTGCACGATCTCCATAGTTTGCAAAGCCGTTTTCATTGGGGTGTAGGCCTACTTTATTAACGCATGAAGAAGAAATATAGATCTCCTTACCTGGAGCCATACTTGTTTGTTCAAGTGGGTAAACGTTCCCTTGGCATGCTCGAGTATTTAGAATTTAATCGTTCATTCTTTCCAGTCTGTTTAATGTCCAAAGACTGTAGTACTATGTTCAGGAGATCTATAATCTTGTGCACGGAGGCTGCCATGTTAGATACAATGTTTTGATTGGAAGCGCCCAAATCGGTCACTAAGGGAAGGTTATAAAACAAGCAGCTTTTCGCAGGCAAATTATTCCATCCTAATCTCCGAAACTTAACTGTTCTTCCTAAACCTCTGATACTCTGGCATAAATCTTTAAGCGTAATAATCTCTCTCTTGTAAACATCCTACCAGTAGTCTACACCTAGCGAGGAAAGCGTTAGGGATTAAGAAATTAAATCGTGTTACGAGTTCGTTAGATTCTTAGGCTCAGTTACTGTGCTGATAATAGCTTGGAATACTATGGTTCTGTTCTTCTGTTCATAGATGCGAAATACCATAAATAAAGGTTGAATAAAATATCAGTTGAAATTGTCAACCGTTTTTGTTTTCATCCTTAGAGCGATTGTGCTTTAAGTTCACTTAGTTCATTTTTTACTCGTGGGTTTCCCTTCCTCGGATTGACTGTTCCGGGTCTTGTGGACGGCATGTCTAACGTGGCCCTATCCTGACAACTTAGGCTCTGCCGTTTGTTGAGCATGCTGTCTACGGGACGGAATCCGTCGGTCGTGAGGATGTGAAGCTTACAATACACACCCATTTTAGCAATAAACCAAATAAATCGCTGCCTTTGCATCTCCCAATCTCGACCGATCGCTGCCGAATTCGCTTGACTAAATTTCAGCACTTTAGTTCGCCCGTACGCCGAAGGTTTTAGGTCAGTCAGGCCCCATGAATTGCAACTTTCCCTGGAAAGTGCAGACGTTTCCGCGTACGTTAGACATACGCGCGTACGTACGCCCCATGAATTACTCCCCAGGGGTCTCAGTCTGGGGGGAAAGGTATCGCCTTATATAGTCCGTAAAATACGGTACTGGTGTTAGTGAATAGTACATGTGTTTACGTGTGTCCTTGCAAGTTATGTGAATAAATCCAATGATATATTTATAAGTACTAAATATGATAGCAGACATGCCCTCCTCCCCCATCTGAATTTTGTTATTGCATTTGAACAAAGTCCAACAAAGTAAACAATGATGACGAAGCAGATGTTAGTGTTTTATTTTGTGCCATGATGCCTGCTAAAATCCACATTTACTCAGCCACCCAGTAAGTTATCAGTTACAGTATAGCCACGTCATGATTAACCAACAACAACAAGAATCGTTTGTCAACAAGCTTTACACAACTTAGAAAGTCATTGTTTTACTTTTGTATTTATTTCCCTAGGTATGTTTCGCCGTCATCAACTGTCTCTTCATTCCTGTCTGTGTCTCTACTGTTGGTCGATGGTTGACCAACGCTTCTATTATTAAAAGCCGGAAATTCCCAAAGTTTCACCGAAAGCTTGTTTTGTTTTTTATTTAAAATATAGAACATAATGGTCAACCTAGGACGCGGATTTGACCGCCAGGGGGCAATCAAACCAGTAGGGGCTTATCACGTGATATTCTTAGTTGGGCGTAGTGAGAGAGAGAGAGAGGGGGGGATGTCATCTCCCTCTCTCTCTCCCTCTCACTACGCCCAACTAAGAATATCGTGTGATAAGCCTCCTAGTGGTTTGATTGCCCCCTGGCGGTCAAATCCGCGTCCTAGGTTGACCATTATGTTGCACAACTCTCAATTTCCTAATAAACCAGCACACACACACATGCACACACATGCACATGCGCACACATACACACACACACATGCACACACACACATGCACACACACACACGCATGCACACACACACATGCACACACACACAACAATTTTTGTGCCACAGACAATTACAGTGTATGTGTCGGACCAAGAGGACGGAAAACTCCATTTTCTCTCTCTACAGTGTATGTGTCGCAGCAAGCAGCGAGTGCCTGCTTTGGGGCGAAACTTGTTAGTGATGTGAGAAATCACCACCACAGATTTTTAAAAAAGATGGCGTTGTACTTCATAGAAGGTAGGTATACTTTGAGGTAGGCTACCTACCTTCCCTAAACAAGATTGGGGTAGTGTCCTTTTATCGTACCATGAGTTGCGCGCAACTCAAACCCCCAACAGACCTTAGCCTACTCACCCCTCCCCTCAAAACCTAACAAAACAAAAACAAAGCGCACAAAAAACTCTGCCTACCTACCTAGCAGGCTCAGCTAGCTACCCTAGATGAGGGGCAGGGAGTGAAAGGGGAGTGGGGGATGTCCTGTTAAGCTTGGGATCGCCCACTCTCTCACCCCTACCTTACCAATCCCGCAACCTCCTTTACCCCTCCCCTAACAGCCCCTCTACCCCACCCCGCAAAAAGAAAGAAAGGCTACCCCCCTCCTTCCACCCCAACCATCCTACCCCCCTCACTTACCGTTTAATTTTTTCCAGTGTGCACAAAATAATATGGCAAGTACGCATTAAGCTAACAGACATCTTCGCATTTAAATATAGTAGGGGAAGACGGGGTAAAAAGCGCATGGGCGGTAGAAGAAGCCCACCCCAATTATCTCATGAAATAAAGAAACTTTCAGTCAAATTTGCCCATGAGACGAATGCTAGACATTAACGCTCGTCTCATGGGCAAAATGAGACTGAAATTTGCTTCATTTCATGAGATAATTGGGGTGGGCTTCTTGCCCGCCCATGCGCTTTTTACCCTGTCTTCCCCTAATCTCACCATCATAAGCTTAAAACAAAATAGCACGTACGCATTTCACAAAATTTAAAAACTCAACACATCTACTTTGTTGTTGTTGGCGTACCGTGGCTAAAAGACTCCAGGGATCATCCCAACAGTGGAAGCACTTGAACACTGTTGGTACAAAGCGCATCAGCCAGGGATGAGAACATTACGTGTGTGTGACCGTTTTTTGACTACCCCGCCACATGAGCAGCCACACTCCGTCTTCGGGGGAACGTCTACTTTAAAGCATGCGACAGAATCACAATATGGTCACAACATTCAATGAACGTCCAACAACTGATCAAGACAGTAAATGTAATCCCTTGCAAGTTTAAAGGTGGACCCTGACGGATGAGTTTTAGAAAGGAATACGTTGAGATCACCAGAAAGACAGTCTTTTCAGAGATCGGAACACTCACTTTGCTCTGGTTTCCTATAAGTCAAAACGGCGGTTCCTCCTTGGCGAAGGTGCCGGAGAGAGAAGCCATTTTGGATGGGGTGGGTGGGCCAAAACCATTGTGGTTTACAGCTTTATCTTTTTTGTAGTGCAGTAAAAAAAAAAATTGAAGCTATTTCCTTTGTTGTGAGCGAAACATTTTTTTAGATAAACTGCATACAAACATTTTTTAAAGATAAATAAAAAGGCTTGTGTTGAGAAAAAAATCGTGCAAACAATTTGGTCGCCATTAGAAAAGAGACGACACACGCCTTCTCTTTCAGTGAAATAATTTGACTTCCAGCACCTCCGCCAAGGATACATCGCCGATTTGACGGTTTGATTTATAGGAAGCCAGAGCAAAGTGAGTGTTGCGATCTCTGTAAAGGGTGTTTTCCTGGTGATCTCGATGTGTTTCTTGCAAAAACTCATCCGTCAGGGTGCCCCTTTAAGCAGTACACAGCCAGCTGAACTCAACAACATTTTGTAAGTGGCCTGCATCCCAATGACAATCCCTATGCGTGTCTAATTATGAGAACAGTACTTTAAAACTTCAGTAAAATCTGTTCATAATTATATCCTAGCCTTTCATAACAAAATGTATTAAAATCTCTGTTACCATTTGCACTGTTAAAGGATACAAATCCCAATAACAAAAATATTCATGAACTACATGACTGTACAACAAACATCTCTCTCTCTCTCTCTCTCTCTCTCTCTCTCAACGCACCCCACAACATTATAGGAAGACGGGGTAAAAAGCGCATGGGCGGGTAAGAAGCCCACCCCAATTATCTCATGAAATAAAGAAATCATTTCAGTCAAATTCTTTTCCCATGAGACGAATGCTAGACATTAACGCTCGTCTCATGGGCAAAATGAGACTGAAATTTGCTTCATTTCATGAAATAATTGGGGTGGGCTTCTTACCCGCCCATGCGCTTTTTACCCCGTCTTCCCCTAGTAATACAAAATTTAATAATCCAGCTATCATTTTGACTTTTCAGATTTATAAAGAATATTCAATGCATGTAATATTACCAAAAAAATGTTTTTCCAAGATTTGTGTGTGTGGTCTAAACATTAACGATTTCCATGGTAACCCATTTTCAGAAAATGTCTTTCTGGAGGTCCAAATTATAAAACGCTTTTGCAATTTTGATGTCTTCGCATGCAACTTTTATTTATGCGCACACATGTCCTACACACACACAGTGAGAGAGAGAGAGAGAGGGGGGGAGAGAAAACACGCACGCACGCGTACGTTCACACGCAACACACGTATTGCTTAACTTAAAGACCCACTGACCCACCACGGTTAATCCCTTGGGTTTTTTCTGGGTAGCTGTGACCCATATATACAAATGCCCCCAACTTGAAATTGAGGCTGCTCTTTAAAATGATGTTTCGTTTTCAATTTGGGGGCATTTGTAAAACCTGGTCAAAACAAGATTTCTTACCAGCTATAAGAGGGAAAACACGTGAAACCCGTGATTTTGACACGTGATCTGGTGGGTCTTTAAAATAAACAACTATGACAACGCCGATTAACTCCATCTTCTAACTTGCGCTCGCGCATGGCATCCTCCATCATTCTACAAAGTATCGTTGAGATCCAGCTAGTAGTTTTGATACAATCGACTTTCAGACAGACAGACAACGCCGAAACGGGGGTGTAATAAGAAAATGCATTAATTTTGTTGACGACAAAAATCGACTAGTAGGGAGAGTTACTATCCTTGAACATGATCTGAGTGTTGCAAGAATGCCGTACCCCTAGCCACTGCTAGTTGTGTGGGTGGTTGTATTTTCATAAAACTGAAAGAAGCAGACTTTGGAGATTGAAGGGCCAGCCACACGTCCACTAAAATCGCACAACTGTACGATGCGATTCGACCACGTGGTCTCCAAGAACAAATGTGATTGGGGCATCGAGACCACGTGATCGAATCGTATCGTACAGTCGTGCGATGTTAGTGGACGTGTGGCTGGCCCTTGAGGGTCGATCGTGAATAGGGCATTTGCTACGTGTGTTCGCTCTCTATACTAATTTGCCCGTACTCGCTCTGCCCGAGTTACGCTGACCTTTCTAATTCAACTCGGTGAAATTCAAGGTCGCCCTCACGTTGCAAAAAAGAACACGAACGCCGCTCTACACACGCACGCACGCACACACACGCACGCACGCACGCACACGCACGCACACACACACACACACACACACACACACACACACACACACACAGGACCACATTCACTTCAATATCCCATTCATTTACTCTCTCTCTCTCTCTCTCTCTCTCTCTCTCTCTCTCTCTCTCTCTCTCTCTCTCTCTCTCTCTCTCTCTCTCTCTCTCTCTCTCAATAGAGTTGTTTCAATGCGTTATATTATTAGGCTAATGTTTAGTAGTTTGGAATGTTTTGTTTTGCATGTTGAGTTATTTTTCGAGTTGCTTTCGAATTACTTTTCATTCTGAGGACAGGATGAAAAAAAGCTGTCAAACTTACTCCTTTATCCTCAATAAAGATCATTTTGACTTGACTTGACTTGACTTGACACACACACACACACACACACACACACACACTCACACTCACACTTTCTCACACACACACACACACACTCACTCTTTCAGTAGTGAGGAAAAAAGAAAGGCGTGACCATCCCACCCCAGCCCCCACTCCCTCCAAAAAATCGTCTTTCACGTGCTGTTTTACATGTTCTCGTAAAATGACATGTTCACGAGAAAGAAAAAGGTCCTGAGCTCTACACCTTGAACAAGTACATTGAGACGTACACCGATTCAAACCGATGTGGACACAGAGAAGCTCAGTGTTAATATATTTATTTTTTCTGGTATTACAGTACCTCCAGGATCGTCCCACTATCTTTATAAGTTAAAAGATGTTCCATCTGCCTGATTCATGTCGGAGGAGGACGTTAAACGAACTATCGCTGGAAACAGCCCTTCACGAAGATGAACGGAACCCGCATCATCCAGTCGAGGGACACGATGGTATGTTTATTAGGCCTCTCGGCCCTTTTACGCCCCTTCTCGATGAATTTGACTTGTGATATTGTTTCGTGGGTTGCGTCTCCTTAAACTAAAACTAATCAAAAAAGTAATTCTTTAGGAGAATGGCTTTATAATAACTTGATTCATTCACCGAAACTTTTAAATGTTGTTTTCAAATTTGGGTTCTCGTCCAAAAGATTTTTGAATTGATTTTTGATAGGTGCATTTCTCGTGTTAATACTTGAATAAGATCCCCTCTAAGCCTTCTTCCTTTTTAAAGATGGTAATTTTAGAAAGTCTAAACGTTCCTCGATCGTAAGACATATTTTCACATGCTTTAACTAATTTCGTGGCTCTTTGAACTTTTTCGATGATGTGTAGGGGAGAACGGGGCAGGTCCGCCATTCCGTTTTTTTTGCTAATTGCTTTGCTCTAGAATCATTTAGAGCATGTGATAGACACATGCTATCCTACTGTAAGTGTAAGTGTGCATGGTGTGCACCAATTTCAGAAAAGTTGAGAGCAAAAAATTATGATTTTGCGTAACAAATGAATCCATATCACTTAATTTCGAGTTTACATGAAGATAAATTTTGGTTATGAAAAGATGCTTAGTAATTGAACATTGTGTGATTGTGGGGTTTATTCTGCACTTCTAGGCAAAAGGGGGGGGGGGGGGGGGGGGGACTTTTCCCAGCCTGTAGGACTTACCCCGCCTTGGGGCAGATCCGCATACCTACGGGTGGGTGCACTTCAAGCAGCATGCAGAAAAAGCCTGAATTGTGTATATACGTATATTGTCCATACATTTACCTGACCATTGGTTTAAAAATGGAGCTTCTACTTCAGTTGGCTTGCCATTTTATAACGAGAACAGCTGAAAAGTAGGCGGACCTGCTCCGTTCTCCCCTACGCAAAATTCTTCCAGATGCTGAAGTCTGTTTATTCTTTGGACAGGCCGCCCAGGTGCACCTACCCCACCTACCCCCCACCCGGGGTACCCCCTTTCCATACCCTGGGGATGTTCAGAAGGCCAAGGGCAGCTTTGTGGCGGTGGTGTGCTCTCAGGAACCTGACGACGACCCAGCAGAGGCTCCAGTCACCTACCCCATCTACCCTCCTCCCGGGGTACCCCCTTTCCACACCCTGGGGATGTTCAGAAGGCCAAGGGCAGCTTTGTGACAGTGGTGTGCTCTCAGGAACCTGACGACGACCCAGCAGAGGCTCCAGTCACCTACCCCATCTACCCTCCTCCCGGGGTACCCCCTTTCCACACCCTGGGGATGTTCAGAAGGCCAAGGGCAGCTTTGTGGCGGTGGTGTGCTCTCAGGAACCTGACGACGACCCAGCAGAGGCTCCAGTCACCTACCCCACCTACCCTCCACCCGGGGTACCCCCTTTCCACACCCTGGGGATGTTTAGAAGGCCAAGGGCAGCTTTGTGACAGTGGTGTGCTCTCAGGAGCCTGACGACGACCCAGCAGAGGCTCCAGTCACCTACCTCACCTACCCTCCACCCGGGGTACCCCCTTTCCACACCCTGGGGATGTTTAGAAGGCCAAGGGCAGCTTTGTGACAGTGGTGTGCTCTCAGGAGCCTGACGACGACCCAGCAGAGGCTCCAGTCACCTACCCCACCTACCCTCCACCCGGGGTACCCCCTTTCCACACCCTGGGGATGTTCAGAAGGCCAAGGGCAGCTTTGTGACAGTGGTGTGCTCTCAGGAGCCTGACGACGACCCAGCAGAGGCTCCAGTCACCTACCCCACCTACCCTCCACCCGGGGTACCCCCTTTCCACACCCTGGGGATGTTCAGAAGGCCAAGGGCAGCTTTGTGGCGGTGGTGTGCTCTCAGGAACCTGACGACGACCCAGCAGAGGCTCCAGTCACCTACCCCACCTACCCTCCACCCGGGGTACCCCCTTTCCACACCCTGGGGATGTTTAGAAGGCCAAGGGCAGCTTTGTGACAGTGGTGTGCTCTCAGGAGCCTGACGACGACCCAGCAGAGGCTCCAGTCACCTACCCCACCTACCCTCCACCCGGGGTACCCCCTTTCCACACCCTGGGGATGTTCAGAAGGCCAAGGGCAGCTTTGTGACAGTGGTGTGCTCTCAGGAGCCTGACGACGACCCAGCAGAGGCTCCAGTCACCTACCCCACCTACCCTCCACCCGGGGTACCCCCTTTCCACACCCTGGGGATGTTCAGAAGGCCAAGGGCAGCTTTGTGACAGTGGTGTGCTCTCAGGAGCCTGACGACGACCCAGCAGAGGCTCCAGTCACCTACCTCCACCTACCCTCCACCCGGGGTACCCCCTTTCCACACCCTGGGGATGTTCAGAAGGCCAAGGGCAGCTTTGTGGCAGTGGTGTGCTCTCAGGAACCTGACGACGACCAAGCAGAGGCTCCAGTCACCTACCCCACCTACCCTCCACCCGGGGTACCCCCTTTCCACACCCTGGGGATGTTCAGAAGGCCAAGGGCAGCTTTGTGGCGGTGGTGTGCTCTCAGGAACCTGACGACGACCCAGCAGAGGCTCCAGTCACCTACCCCATCTACCCTCCACCCGGGGTACCCCCTTTCCACACCCTGGGGATGTTTAGAAGGCCAAGGGCAGCTTTGTGGCAGTGGTGTGCTCTCAGGAGCCTGACGACGACCAAGCAGAGGCTCCAGTCACCTACCACAGCTTCTCCCCAGGAGAGGTATGTACCAAGATGTACACTTAAGAGCTGACCACCTGTGTGTGTGTGTTGTGTGTGTGTGTGTGTGTGTGTGTGTTGTGTGTTCATGCACAATGTGTGTGTGTGTGTGTGTGTGTGTGCGTGCGTGCGTGCGTGCGTGTTTTTAACATGAAAAATAACCGTAAATTTGTAATTTCTAGCGGCCCATTGGTTTTAGTCTGATGACATTATTGCCTGATCATGGAAGCTGTCTGCAATCTGAATGTTTTCCTAGCCCCATTTCGTTAACAAAAAAACCCACCCACACCATTCACCTGCCAAGACAAAACAAAAACAAAATATATGATTGTAATCAAGAGCTTGTAATATCTGTTAAGTGATAAATTGCTTTAATACTTGACAGAGACAACTGATTTTCAATATTAATCTTGACATTGAATGAAAATAAGTACTAGGTAATAGAAGCTGAAGACTTACTGTGATTTAACACAGACCAAGGAAAACAGTCAGTTTCAAAGAAAAGCATCACATTTATGGATCCAGACTTTGTAATAAAAAAAAGTGTCCATCCCCGTGGGGGTACCGGGGTGGGTGGGTCTTTCGTAAAAATAATAGTTCCCCCACCTTCTGGAAGTTCTGTGCTTGTAACTTCCTCTAATCTGCCACTCTCTTTAACTCTGCCTTTTCCTTTTGTTTACTGTCGTCTACTGTCTTTCTGACTTATTGGACCATTCTCCTACCTTTTTTCCCCAAAAAAATCTTCAAATTTTTTGTTCTCCTTTGAGCTTCTCCGAAATCGGAATATGTCGGATGTACGCAGCGGGGAGACCAGTGCAAACTGAAAACCGGACACATACGTACCTTACCCATTATGGCCATATGGCCTGGGAACGCAGAAGAAGAAGCGGAAGTAAAATGTGTCCAGCTAAGATATGTTCTCTGTGCCAAAGAAAGTGAACAAGTGCCCATTTCATAAATAATTTGAGTGAAAACGGGGACTTTGAAAAGCCTATGTATTAGTTTTCCCATAAGAAATGACTATTGTTTGGTCGACTTATGGCGATTATTTGCCCGCCAGGGGGCATAGCGCTCGAGTGGGGCTTATCACGCTATATTCTTAGTTGGGCGTAGGGAGAGAGGGTCGGACTCCTCCCTATCTCATTCTCTCTCTCTCTCTCTCTCTCTCTCTCTCTCTCTCTCTCTCTCTCTCTCTCTCTCTTTATCCCCAACTAAGAATATAGAGAGGATTAGCCCCACTCGAGCGTTATGCCACCTCATTGAAAAGAAACATAAAACACCCCATATATACGAGTACACTGGATTTTGTAGATAAAAGTGACAAGGCAAGGCAAGGCTCATTCTCAATACACCCAATGGCAATGTTGAAAACAGAGGGAGACAACCCAAAGGAAGCGGAAAATAAATGTTACAGATACGTACTAGGAGGGGAGAGAAGTGACAGGAGTGGAGATAGGATGACAGGCAGACAGACGGATATATGGACAGACCGAATGAGGGAGAGACTTGGAAAAAGAGTTGGAGAGAGACAGGGGGTAGTGGAGAGAGAGAGGAGCGGGGGAGAGAGAGAGGGAGACAGACAGGCAGACAGAAGGACAGACAAATGGAGAAGGAAAAATGTATTCAGTTAGAGGCATAATAATACTGATTAAAACTACTGTGGTAAAAGCACAAGATGAGGTGTAAGCACATTTCTGTGGATGCACATACTGTACCTTGGAAAAGCACAAACTTTCAACACAATGTCTTCAACTTGGTGCTGCTTGTACAAGACTGAGGGCAGGGTTAGAAATAAAAAAAGCAAAAACAATTTAGAACACATGTCACTTAGATGGTTAAAAAGTGATTAGGGTACAACCTGTTCACAGGCTGTTTGTTGCTTGGGGTTAAGGGAGGGGGAATGGTGGAGGTGCCGGGTGGGAAGGGGTGCGTGCCTTTTCGTCCTTTCCCGTTTCGTCCTTTCCCGTTTGGTCTTTTCCCGTTTCGTCCTATGCCTTCAGACAGTGCCGTTTCGTCCTTTTCTTGTATTTAAACATAATACACATGGCGTTCACTCGAAAAGGCACAAACACGTGTACAACAGGTAAGGTTAGATAGGGATAGGGTTAGGATAGAACGCCCGGGAAAGGGATAGGATTAGGGTTGGGGTTAGGGTTAGAAATTTAAAAAGTCAAGACAACATGGCCACGCTTGACGTTGCCGTTATTCAATTAAATTGCAAGGTGATGGAGTCGATACTGCAGATAGCTTACTGTTTCGTGGACTCGTCAAACTCGGAAAGAGAAGCTTATAATCCTGCGAAGTTTATGCGACGTTCAGGAAAGGACGAAAAGGCACGCACCCCCTCCGCTCTACCAACTGAGCTATCACGGGTTGGTAATACTCTTTGCTTAACAAGATTCATAAGACGGGGATCTCCGATACAAAATTGTAGTAGACCTTACAGCTGGCGAATATGACGAATCGAAACTGGAGCTAGGACAAAACGGCACTGGGTTTAGCGTCGGCGCGATTACGTCAAACACAGGGCAAAATCGTAATAGGACGTAACGGGATAGGACCAATCGGTGGCTGTTATAATAATGTTAATGTAGGGGGAGGGGGGCTGACAGGTGGGGGAAGGGATGGAGTGGGTGTAGTTGGCAGTGCCTGGAAGTATGTGTGTGTTGGGGTATGTGTGATGTAAGTCATTGGTGTATTGTGTTAATTGGTGAGAATGTGGGTGTGGATAAGCATGCAAATGAAAATGTATGTGCGCATGTGGGAACGCATCTATAGATATGGCCGGGTTCACATTGGACGCGTAAGTTCCGTACGGAAAACCCTAAATAAGTGGAAGAAAGGATCACAGTTTACGCATATAGGGGAAATTCGGACACGTGCGCAAATCTTTTCCCTTCTTTGTTTGACTTATTCATGGATTGCGCATGGGATTCCGCATGGAATATCCGCTTATGTGTGTACACGGCCTATGCGTGCATCGGGTAGATATAATTACTATAGAGGTACCAGATTGTCTTCCCTTGGGTACCGAGTAATTTTAAGGATTATGTTCATCTCTCATTACTACTAGTGACCAGAGTCATTACAGACTGAGTCACTGAGCCACTACTGGGGTACCAAGTCCTTATCACCCGTGACCAGTCATCATCATTACAGAGGCACTGAGTCACTACTGGGGTACCAAGTCATCACCAGTGACCAGAGTCATCATTACAGAGGCGCTGAGTCACTACTGGGGTACCAAGTCCTTATCACCAGTGACCAGTCATCATCATTACAGAGGCACTGAGTCACTACTGGGGTACCAAGTCCTTATCACCAGTGACCAGTCATCATTACAGAGGCACTGAGTCACTACTGGGGTACCAAGTCCTTATCACCAGTGACCAGTCATCATTACAGAGGCACTGAGTCACTACTGGGGTACCAAGTCCTTATCACCAGTGACCAGAGTCATCATTACAGAGGCGCTGAGTCACTACTGGGGTGCCAAGTCCTTATCCATAGGATGCACCAGAAGGAATAGGGGCGGATGCACACAACTGCCCCATCATCATTGGAACAGTTGTTCATGTCCACTAGGCCCAAACGTTCAGCCCATTGGGATAGTTCGTTTTCAGCTTGTGTCGCCAGAAACGTTCACGTTGGCGTCGGACTGAGTGCCGCAGTCCCCTCTTGTTTTACCTGTTGAATAAGTCACCCTCAGGTCCCCCACACTGTGGTCAGTCTGGCTGAAGTGCTTGACCACCAGTGTTTCTGTTCAATGACCGTCACCCTCAGGTCCTCCACACTGGTCAGTCTTGCTGAAGTGCTTGACCACCAGTGTCTCTGTTCAATGACCATCACCCTCAGGTCCTCCACACTGTGGTCAGTCGCTGTTCAATGACCATCACCCTCGGGTCCTCCACACTGTGGTCAGTCTCTGTTCAATGACCATCACTCTCAGGTCCTCCACACTGTGGTCAGTCTCTGTTCAATGACCATCACCCTCGGGTCCTCCACACTGTGGTCAGTCTCTGTTCAATGACCATCACCCTCAGGTCCTCCACACTGTGGTCAGTCTCTGTTCAATGACCATCAGCCTCAGGTCCTCCACACTGTGGTCAGTCTCTGTTCAATGACCATCACCCTCAGGTCTTCCACACTGTGGTCAGTCTCTGTTCAATGACCATCACCCTCAGGTCCTCCACACTGTGGTCAGTCTCTGTTCAATGACCATCACCCTCAGGTCCTCCACACTGTGGTCAGTCTCTGTTCAATGACCATCAGCCTCAGGTCCTCCACACTGTGGTCAGTCTTGCTGAAGTGCTTGGCCACCAGTGTCTCCACACGTCTGTCCCTGGTTTGGGAGGTGGGCGTGCTAGATGAGGAACTGTTCCTTCTGCTGGACCGGTGTGCGTGAAACCGGCGTTGTACAGTCTGGCCAGTCTCCCCCAAGTACTGGACTGCTCTGCATCGGGCACAGTCGATGAGATAGTAGAAGATGAGATTTTCGTCCAATTGACCGTAGGTCCTTATGGACGTTCTGCTTGAAGGCTGGATAGTCTTCTCGTTGGGTGATGATGATGATGGTGGGGCTCGTACTGTGTTGAAAATGGAGTTCGTGACGTGGCATACGTCGTCTTTCGATGACTCGAACACGTTGCGCATCCTGGAATCGCGGATAACGCTGTTGGTTGCGGGAACATCTCGGACAGGATCCGAGTCTGGAACTGTTGCGTGATGCTGGTGTTAGCATCGTTGAATTTAGTGCATAGATGCAAGCATCTGATGAATCTTGTCGCTGGCGTTGGCGTAAAAACTGCTCCTGCTGTAGATGGTCTACTTCCTCATAAGGCCGTCGTCAGGACCACCGGTCGACCTGCTCCGTACCGGGGAGTCGATGTCGTCGCGGGCGGGCTGGTAGACACGCAGCCAAGTCGAGCCCTCTCTGCAGGCGGATGTGAAAACTCCCAGTAGACAGGCGGTAGAGTCCCCAGGTCTCCCGCCCTTCACGTCCACTGGGCATCGGCATACTGCAGAGACGGTCCAAGCTGCTGCCCGTCGATCCATCCCGTCCGCAAGTCGTTCAACTCCCATGGTGAGGGAGGAGATCCGGCGTCGCCCCTCTCGCTGGCTGCCACACAGCAAGACTTCGATGCAACTGCCACCATTGCATCGGTGTCATCGCGTAGCGAGAGAGAGAGATCCTCTCGCCACGGACCCCCGGTTGGGAATGATGTCAGATGAGATAGACGAGGTTGGTGCTCTTACACCCCAAGATATCTCTGATGTGGAAAGACTGGCCACTTCGCACGCTCATGGTGTCCGTATCCACGAGGTGAATGTGACACAGAACACAATCTGCTGGTCAAAATTGAAGGAAGTTGGGTATTTGATTTTTTTTTTAAAGGGGGGGGGGCGATTGATAGAGAGAAAAGATAAAAGTTAAAAGCCATGCACGACTGTTAAATGCCCCCAGGCTAGCCGGGGACACCCGGGCCCCACATGATGCATGCAGAGTGTCATGCACGACCGTTAAGGCCCCACATGATCATGCAGATTGTGTCGTGCACGACCGTTCAGTCCTCCCGGAGGGTACTGTCCATTTCGCCTACGCTTTGATGTACGCAATCTGCCGCTTCATTTGCATTTATTGTGTCGGCTGTGTCGTTTCGCCCACACTGAGTGTCTCGTTTCGCCCACCGCATCCCTAGTGTTTGCCAGTGTATAGTGTGCACAGTCTAGACTCCTGTGGGCTGTAGTAGTGTACAAGGATGGAGTTGTCATGGTGTACATTAATCTATATTTTGATCTGTATTTCCCTCAGGTGACGTTCACAGCATGGAGGCAGGACGCACCCCAAGGGACCTACCGTACAGGGAACTGAGGGAAGGCTCCCCCCGCCCAGCAGGCCTAGGTCGTCCCCAACTGCGCTTCAAGGATGTGTGGCAAATGGGACTCACCCGCCAGAACTGGAGAGCAGTGGTCAGGAAAGGGACTGCACTACCGCTGACATAAGTGCCGGACAGGAAGCCAGAGCTGCCTCCTCAGCCAGATCATTCTCTTTTCTTTGTTCGCCTGCATCCAGTGTGGAAGAGACTGCCGCTCCAGAGTTGGCCTTTACGGACGCTCGAGAAAATGTTCCATACAACACCAGCGCTACAACACCATCATCTTGTCATCTTAAATGGCTGGTGGCGAAAGGATTAACCATTTCAAAAACCTCCTGGATATATAGTGATCCCAAATTTGCTGATTTGTAATTCAATTATGATTAATACACTAATTATTGTTTTTAAAAAAGCGTCACAGTTATGCCAATCAAATTGCAAAACAAAATCAGAAGAAGAAAAAAGGTCACATCAAGAGACGGCAAGGCCTGACCTGACCTGATCTGACCTGTCATGTTTTCATGTGAATGTACGGGGGACAAACCATATCGCCATTTCCAGTATCGCCTTCTCACGTGACACAGTTTGAACTTAGTGTCATTTCGCCCTTTTCTATTTGATTGCTGCGTGCCTGTGTATACGTGTGTTTTCAACATCAATTTAACGAAAATAAATGTTTCGGCTAAAACCAAACGGTGCATGAAACGCTTCTTCAGACAATCACACTCACACGCATACTGTCTCTGTGAGTCTGTCTATTTGTGTATGTGAGTGAGTGTGCGCGTGTATGACAGAATCTGCGTGACATTTTTCTGAATGCGAGAAATAGATTGAAGTGAACTAAAGAAGGCGAAATGGCACTAGGAAGATGGCGATTTACAACTGCTTGACAGCACTGTTATCTAATCGCCAAAAAGGGGCGTTCCCGGCCGTATGACGAGATTGGAAATGGCGATTCGGTACTTACCCAAATTGAACGTTGGTAAGATGCTTTGATGTGTGTTTAGTAATACGTGGTCGAACTTTATGTGGTGACAGTCCTGAGATGACCATAGCTGTCGACGGGACTATGAAAAGTAACTAAATTGTATTTTGTATAAAGTTGTATCTGTGGTAAGATTTTGTACATTCAGTTTAGGGGAATGAATAAGGGGAAGGAACTTCTCGTAATTAACTCCTTTTCCACCAAAGTTATTTATGGCAACGATTCGCCTAGCAAAGTGAAAGTATCTGCCACAACCATACAGATCCAAGTTCATCCTCATATGTGTTAACTGTGCCCTGTGTGTAGCACTGTGTTAATTGTGCCCTGTGTGTAGCACTGTGTTAATTGTGCCCTGTGTGTAGCACTGTGTTAATTGTGCCCTGTGTGTAGCACTGTGTTAACTGTGCCCTGTGTGTAGCACTGTGTTAATTATGCCCTGTGTGTAGCACTGTGTTAATTGTGCCCTGTGTGTAGCACTGTGTTAATTGTGCCCTGTGTGTAGCACTGTGTTAATTGTGCCCTGTGTGTAGCATTGCAGTGTGTAGCACTGTGTTAACTGTGCCCTGTGTGTAGCACTGTGTTAATTGTGCCCTGTGTGTAGCACTGTGTTAATTGTGCCCTGTGTGTAGCACTGTGTTAATTGTGCCCTGTGTGTAGCACTGTGTTAATTGTGCCCTGTGTGTAGCACTGTGTTAATTGTGCCCTGTGTGTAGCACTGTGTTAATTATGCCCTGTGTGTAGCATTGTGTTAATTGTGCCCTGTGTGTAGCACTGTGCTAATTGTGCCCTGTGTGTAGCACTGTGTTAATTGTGTCCTGTGTGTAGCACTGTGTTAATTGTGCCCTGTGTGTAGCATTGTATTAATTGTGTCCTGTGTGTAGCACAGTGTTAATTGTGCCCTGTGTGTAGCACTGTGTTAATTGTGCCCTGTGTGTAGCACTGTGTTAATTGTGCCCTGTGTGTAGCACTGTGTTAATTGTGCCCTGTGTGTAGCACTGTGTTAATTGTGCCCTGTGTGTAGCACTGTGTTAACTGTGCCCTGTGTGTAGCACTGTGTTAATTGTGCCCTGTGTGTAGCACTGTGTTAACTGTGCCCTGTGTGTAGCACTGTGTTAACTGTGCCCTGTGTGTAGCACTGTGTTAATTGTGCCCTGTGTGTAGCACTGTGTTAATTGTGCCCTGTGTGTAGCACTGTGTTAATTGTGCCCTGTGTGTAGCACTGTGTTAACTTGTGCCCTGTGTGTAGCACTGTGTTAATTGTGCCCTGTGTGTAGCACTGTGTTAATTATGCCCTGTGTGTAGCATTGTGTTAATTGTGCCCTGTGTGTAGCACTGTGTTAATTGTGCCCTGTGTGTAGCACTGTTAATTGTGCCCTGTGTGTAGCACTGTGTTAATTGTGCCCTGTGTGTAGCACTGTGTTAATGTGTAGCACTGTGTTAATTGTGCCCTGTGTGTAGCACTGTGTTAACTGTGCCCTGTGTGTAGCACTGTGTTAACTGTGCCCTGTGTGTAGCACTGTGTTAATTGTGCCCTGTGTGTAGCACTGTGTTAATTGTGCCCTGTGTGTAGCACTGTGTTAATTGTGCCCTGTGTCAATTGCAGTGTGTAGCACTGTGTTAATTGTGCCCTGTGTGTAGCATTGTGTTAATTGTGCCCTGTGTGTAACACTGTGTTAATTGTGCCCTGTGTGTAGCACAGTGTTAATTATGCCCTGTGTGTAGCACAGTGTTAATTGTGCCCTGTGTGTAGCAGTGTGTTAATTGTGCCCTGTGTGTAGCACTGTGTTAATTATGCCATGTGTGTAGCACTGTGTTAATTGTGCCCTGTGTCAATTGCAGTGTGTAGCACTGTGTTAATTGTGCCCTGTGTGTAGCACTTTGTTAATTGTGCCCTGTGTGTAGCACTGTGTTAATTGTGCCCTGTGTGTAGCACTGTGTTAATTATGCCCTGTGTGTAGCACTGTGTTAATTGTGCCCTGTGTGTAGCACAGTGTTAATTGTGCCCTGTGTGTAGCAGTGTGTTAATTGTGCCCTGTGTGTAGCACTGTGTTAATTGTGCCCTGTGTGTAGCACTGTGTTAATTGTGCCCTGTGTGTAGCACTGTGTTAATTGTGCCCTGTGTGTAGCACAGTGTTAATTGTGCCCTGTGTGTAGCACTGTGCCCTGTGTATAGCACTGTGTTAGTTGTGCCCTGTGTGTAGCACAGTGTTAATTGTGCCCTGTGTGTAGCACTGTTAATTGTGCCCTGTGTGTAGCACTGTGTTAGTTGTGCCCTGTGTGTAGCACTGTGTTAATTGTGCCCTGTGTGTAGCACAGTGTTAATTGTGCCCTGTGTGTAGCACTGTGTTAATTGTGCCCTGTGTGTAGCACTGTTAGTTGTGCCATGTGTGTGTAGCACTGTGTTAATTGTGCCCTGTGTGTAGCACTGTGTTAATTGTGCCCTGTGTGTAGCACTGTGTTAATTGTGTCCTGTGTGTAGCACTGTGTTAATTGTGCCCTGTGTGTAGCACAGTGTTAATTGTGCCCTGTGTGTAGCACTGTGTTAATTGTGCCCTGTGTGTAGCACTGTGTTAATTGTGCCCTGTGTGTAGCACTGTGTTAATTGTGCCCTGTGTGTAACACTGTGTTAATTGTGCCCTGTGTGTAGCACTGTGTTAATTATGCCCTGTGTGTAGCACAGTGTTAATTGTGCCCTGTGTGTAGCACTGTGTTAATTGTGCCCTGTGTGTAGCACTGTGTTAATTGTGCCCTGTGTGTAGCACTGTGTTAATTGTGCCCTGTGTGTAGCACTGTGTTAATTGTGCCCTGTGTGTAACACTGTGTTAATTGTGCCCTGTGTGTAGCACTGTGTTAATTGTGCCCTGTGTGTAGCACTGTGTTAATTGTGCCCTGTGTGTAGCACTGTGTTAATTGTGCCCTGTGTGTAGCACTGTGTTAATTATGCCCTGTGTGTAGCACTGTGTTAATTGTGCCCTGTGTGTAGCACTGTGTTAATTATGCCCTGTGTGTAGCACTGTGTTAATTGTGCCCTGTGTGTAGCACTGTGTTAATTGTGCCCTGTGTGTAGCACTGTGTTAATTGTGCCCTGTGTGTAGCACTGTGTTAATTGTGCCCTGTGTGTAGCACTGTGTTAATTGTGCCCTGTGTGTAGCACTGTGTTAATTGTGCCCTGTGTGTAGCACTGTGTTAATTATGCCCTGTGTGTAGCACTGTGTTAATTGTGCCCTGTGTGTAGCACAGTGTTAATTGTGCCCTGTGTGTAGCACTGTGTTAATTGTGCCCTGTGTGTAGCACAGTGTTAATTGTGCCCTGTGTGTAGCACAGTGTTAATTGTGCCCTGTGTGTAGCACTGTGTTAATTGTGCCCTGTGTGTAGCACTGTGTTAATTACAGTGACCCTTGTTGTGACCCAGTGCTTCATGACACACACACAGGGCACATTGATCTGTACTGGTACATAACTGTAGCTTCAAAGCCAGAAGGTACTACAGTGGGACCTCCCTACAATCAAAACCTTCCGTATTAAGACTCCCTCTAAGTGTGACCCCCAAAAAATTCCATGGCTTTTCCCCCCACTTCATATCCAGGCTACCGAGTGTCCACCTTCCTTATTTAAATATTAAGACGTCTTTTTCTGTGTTGATTTTTCAAGGTCGCAAATGGGAGGTTCCACTATCAGTCCTATTCGGCACACCTTTGTGTAAGGTGCGCCCCACAAATTGGGCCAAATTTCAGATTTTATTAATTGTTCTTACAATTTTTCTTTTAGTCCCATTATAAAGCGCAAGAGTCTGAGTCTTTGATAAAAAAAAAAGTATCGCCTTATAGGGGAAGACGGGGTAAAAAGCCCATGGGTGGCTAAGAAGCCCATGCCAATTATCTCATGAAATCAAGCAAATTTCAGTGAAATTTGCCCATGAGACGAATGCTAAACATTAACACTCGTCTCATGGGCAAAATGTGACTGAAATTTGCTCTATATCATGAGATAATTGGCATGGGCTTCTTACCCGCCCATGGGCTTTTTACCCCGTCTTACCATAGTCCAAAAACACAGTAATGGAACATGTTAGACACAGGGCACAGTGTGTTGCAACTTGTAACCTTCCTGTTTTGACCAGATGGTAGTCAGGTGCTGTTGGTCACAGGGCACAGTGTGTTGCAACTTGTAACCTTCCTGTTTTGACCAGATGGTAGTCAGGTCATGTTGGTCACAGGGCACAGTGTGTTGCAACTTGTAACCTTCCTGTTTTGACCAGATGGTAGTCAGTACATGTTGGTCACAGGGCACAGTGTGTTGCAACTTATAACCTTCCTGTTTTGACCAGATGGTAGTCAGTACATGTTGGTCACAGGGCACAGTGTGTTGCAACTTGTAACCTTCCTGTTTTGACCAGATGGTAGTCAGTACATGTTGGTCACAGGGCACAGTGTGTTGCAACTTGTAACCTTCCTGTTTTGACCAGATGGTAGTCAGTACATGTTGGTCACAGGGCACAGTGTGTTGCAACTTGTAACCTTCCTGTTTTGACCAGATGGTAGTCAGTACATGTTAGACACAGGGCACAGTGTGTTGCAACTTGTAACCTTCCTGTTTTGACCAGATGGTAGTCAGGTGCTGTTGGTCACAGGGCACAGTGTGTTGCAACTTGTAACCTTCCTGTTTTGACCAGATGGTAGTCAGTACATGTTAGACACAGGGCACAGTGTGTTGCAACTTGTAACCTTCCTGTTTTGACCAGATGGTAGTCAGTACATGTTGGTCACAGGGCACAGTGTGTTGCAACTTGTAACCTTCCTGTTTTGACCAGATGGTAGTCAGGTGCTGTTGGTCACAGGGCACAGTGTGTTGCAACTTGTAACCTTCCTGTTTTGACCAGATGGTAGTCAGGTGATGTTGGTCACAGGGCACAGTGTGTTGCAACTTATAACCTTCCTGTTTTGACCAGATGGTAGTCAGGTGCTGTTGGTCACAGGGCACAGTGTGTTGCAACTTGTAACCTTCCTGTTTTGACCAGATGGTAGTCAGTACATGTTGGTCACAGGGCACAGTGTGTTGCAACTTATAACCTTCCTGTTTTGACCAGATGGTAGTCAGTACATGTTGGTCACAGGGCACAGTGTGTTGCAACTTATAACCTTCCTGTTTTGACCAGATGGTAGTCAGTACATGTTGGTCACAGGGCACAGTGTGTTGCAACTTGTAACCTTCCTGTTTTGACCAGATGGTAGTCAGTACATGTTAGACACAGGGCACAGTGTGTTGCAACTTGTAATCTTTCTGATGACTTGAGGTCTCTGTACACGTGAACATTTTACCACTTTCACCACGCAACATGGTGATTGGCCAGTCATATTGACTTGCACATCACTGTGTGGCCATGATGAAAGAGTAAAAAATGTTCACGTGTACAGAGACCTTTATGGAATTGTAACGAACGATAGGGAAACGACTGACTGAATGTGCATGTTAGACACAGGGCACTGATGTATGGGGAACAGCTGATAATGATTGTAAAGGTCTGTGTACACGTTAACATTATTCACAAAATATCGCTACTTCCCCATGGCAACACAGTGTTAGGCCATTCATAATATGACTTACAACGGGCTGTGTTGCCATGGAGTATTATTTTGTGAATGTTAACGTGTACACAAACCTTAATATAACTTACAACTCAGTGTTGCCATGGGGAAATAGAGATATTTTGTTAATGTGTACAGAGACCTTTACCATATTCACAAAATATCTATTTCCCCATGGCAACACAGTTAACACATACAGACTTTATTGAATTAGCCACTTCACTCGCATAATTTTACACAATGTTTAATGTTCAATCTGTTCATGTGTATGTTGAAAATTTGTAATAAATACAATTGAAAAATCCATTTGTTTGCCTGGTGACATTCTGTTAAAAATTTAATATAGGGGTGGTTAGGCAAAATCGTCAATTTATACTTAGAATATAAATTAATTAATTTTTATTACCTATTCCTGTGAATTTTACACGATTTTTCACCAAAAACCTGTGCCAAAAAAGTCAAATTTATATACTAAGTACAAATTCATGATTTCGACTAACCACCCCTCTCGATGAAAAAGTATGTAAAGATCAATTATCTACATGGTTTGAACTAACCACCCCCTGATTAAAAAAAATTCAGAAGAAAATGCGAATTTCTTACAACAATCTAACTGTCCTCCCCTATGGAAAAAAGTCTGTGGAACTTTGAAAATCTATCCCTAAACCTACTTGACCCATACGGTAAAAAGAACCTAGTAAAAAAAAAAAGAGGACCCAAGGTTTGAACTAGAGATTACAACAGCTCTGCCAGGCCGACCCAAGAATCATGCATCAAAGGGGAACAACTCTGAAATGTACCGTTATTATTCCGTTTCTTCTTCTGACCCAAAATGGACCATTAAATGTTGGGGACACACCCCACTGTTCCTCCTACACCCTACAATACCAATGGGGGAAAAATCATGTATTATTCAGGACATCTTGGGATCATCTCTGCTAGAGCGTTATACACATCCCCAGTTCATACCTTGGCTCCTTACTGAACCGCTTCAATTAAACTGTTTCTGAGCCGACTGTGACTTCCACATCACACAGGGCACTGCTGCTATGTTGGAGAACTGGGCTACAGTATCTATGAAGGCTGGGCTACAGTAACTATTCCTAGTGGAAAAAAACACCTCTCAGCCTAGAGGATGTTAGTTCAACCGGTATCGGGGAAGGTTCCTTAAGAGGCTCAACCAATCCCTTTGGCTGCAGCACCAGAGCCAATAAAGGTTGAGGGTCCCGGTGTTCCACAAAAGACAAAGCTGATTTTCCATTGCTGTTGATGACCCTCACTACCTTTACCTATTCTACAAGAGAGGGGGTGGTGTCCTTTCATCGTACCACGAGTTGCGCGCAACTCAAAACCCCAACGGACCTCAGCCTACCTTCCCTACCTATCTAACCTACCTTTACCTATTCTACAAGAGAGGGGGGTGGTGTCCTTCCATCGTACCACGAGTTGCGCGCAACTCTAAACCCCAACTGACCTCAGCCTACCCCCCTTCAAAACTTAACAAACAAAACAAATCAACAATACAAAAACAATCCCTCTACTAACCTACCTACATGTCTGCCTACCTATCTACCTGTCTGCCTACCTACCTACCGATCTATCTAATCTAACCTATCTTCTACCTATTCTACATGAGAGAGAGGGGTAGGGGGGTAGTCTCTACCCCCTCTCCAAACCTAGCAAAACAAAAAACCATGCTTATGCCTAGAAATGCTTCATAAAACCCAGAATCACACAGGATCTTCATATACCTTTCTATACCTAAATCCCAAATTTATCCTCAAATAAAAAACCCACCATGAAACCCAATTGAAATAAGTCATGGATTCTCTCAACTTTTCTCAAACTGATGCACACCCTCGAACATTACACAGGATAAGGTGGTAGAATAAACACTTACCAATAAAAATGAAATGGCGGACCTGCACCGACAAGCCCCATTCTCCCCTACACATTATACAAAATAATCTCAATATATCCAACTGAACACAGAATGTCACGCACGCATTGCACACAAATCTAAAATAAATGTCAACACATCTACTATAAAGGCATAATTAAAATAATATGACTGAATCTCAATATCACAACCGTTCCATGAACGTTCATTAGATGCGATCCCTTGCAAGTTAAGCCAGCTGAAATCTACAGCCTTTTGTAAATGGCCTGTATCCCAATGACAATTTCATGTCCAAATTATGAGGAAAGTTCTTTAACTAACCTCAACTTTCAAAAATGTAAACAGATGGTGCTATCAAATAATCACATGAAAGAACAAATTCAAATTCATTTCTGGGGGGGGGGGGGGGGGTCTAAAGTTGATGGTGCAAAGCGTCTATAGTTTGCTAAAGGGGAACGGGGGCAGAGTCTCTCTACAATGTAACCCACTTCTGTATTTTGGTATAATCGTTCATTAAAGGTGGACCCTGACGGATGAGTTTTTGCAAGAAACACGTCGAGATCACCAGAAAGACAGCCTTTTCAAGGATTGGAACACTCACTTTGCTCTGGTTTTCTATAAATCAAACCGTCAAAACGGTGATTCCTCCTTGGCGGAGATGCCGGAGAGAGAAGCCATTTTGGACAGGGTGGGTGGAGGCCAATCCATTGTGGTTTGAAGCTTTTCCTTTATTGTAGTGCAGTGGGGGACAACAAGAAGCTGTTTCCTTTGTTGTGGTGCAGTGGGGGACAAAAAGAAGCTGTTTCCTTTATTGTAGTGCAGTGGGGGACAACAAAGAAGCTGTTTCCTTTGCTGTAGTGCAGTGGGGGACAACAAGAAGCTGTTTCCTTTGTTGTAGTGCAGTGGGGGACAAAAAGAAGCTGTTTCCTTTATTGTAGTGCAGTGGGGGACAACAAGAAGCTGTTTCCTTTGTTGTAGTGCAGTGGGGGACAAAAAGAAGCTGTTTCCTTTGTTGTAGTGCAGTGGGGGACAACAAGAAGCTGTTTCCTTTGCTGTAGTGCAGTGGGGGACAAAAAGAAGCTGTTTCCTTTGTTGTAGTGCAGTGGGGGACAAGAAGAAGCTGTTTCCTTTGTTGTAGTGCAGTGGGGGACAAAAAGAAGCTGTTTCCTTTGTTGTAGTGCAGTGGGGGACAAAAAGAAGCTGTTTCCTTTGCTGTAGTGCAGTGGGGGACAAAAAGAAGCTGTTTCCTTTGTTGTAGTGCAGTGGGGGACAACAAGAAGCTGTTTCCTTTGCTGTAGTGCAGTGGGGGACAAAAAGAAGCTGTTTCCTTTGTTGTAGTGCAGTGGGGGACAACAAGAAGCTGTTTCCTTTGCTGTAGTGCAGTGGGGGACAAAAAGAAGCTGTTTCCTTTGTTGTGGTGCAGTGGGGGACAAAAAGAAGCTGTTTCCTTTATTGTAGTGCAGTGGGGGACAAAAAGAAGCTGTTTCCTTTATTGTAGTGCAGTGGGGGACAAAAAGAAGCTGTTTCCTTTGCTGTAGTGCAGTGGGGGACAAAAAGAAGCTGTTTCCTTTATTGTAGTGCAGTGGGGGACAAAAAGAAGCTGTTTCCTTTGTTGTAGTGCAGTGGGGGACAAAAAGAAGCTGTTTCCTTTATTGTAGTGCAGTGGGGGACAAAAAGAAGCTGTTTCCTTTGTTGTAGTGCAGTGGGGGACAAAAAGAAGCTGTTTCCTTTGTTGTGCAGTGGGGGACAAAAAGAAGCTGTTTCCTTTGCTGTAGTGCAGTGGGGGACAAAAAGAAGCTGTTTCCTTTGTTGTAGTGCAGTGGGGGACAAAAAGAAGCTGTTTCCTTTGTTGTAGTGCAGTGGGGGACAAAAAGAAGCTGTTTCCTTTGTTGTAGTGCAGTGGGGGACAAGAAGAAGCTGTTTCCTTTATTGTAGTGCAGTGGGGGACAAAAAGAAGCTGTTTCCTTTATTGTAGTGCAGTGGGGGACAAAAAGAAGCTGTTTCCTTTATTGTAGTGCAGTGGGGGACAAAAAGAAGCTGTTTCCTTTGTTGTGCAGTGGGGGACAAAAAGAAGCTGTTTCCTTTGTTGTGCAGTGGGGGACAAGAAGAAGCTGTTTCCTTTGCTGTAGTGCAGTGGGGGACAAAAAGAAGCTGTTTCCTTTGTTGTGCAGTGGGGGACAAGAAGAAGCTGTTTCCTTTGTTGTAGTGCAGTGGGGGACAAAAAGAAGCTGTTTCCTTTGTTGTGCAGTGGGGGACAAAAAGAAGCTGTTTCCTTTATTGTAGTGCAGTGGGGGACAAAAAGAAGCTGTTTCCTTTATTGTAGTGCAGTGGGGGACAAAAAGAAGCTGTTTCCTTTGTTGTAGTGCAGTGGGGGACAAAAAGAAGCTGTTTCCTTTGTTGTGCAGTGGGGGACAAGAAGAAGCTGTTTCCTTTGCTGTAGTGCAGTGGGGGACAAAAAGAAGCTGTTTCCTTTGTTGTGCAGTGGGGGACAAGAAGAAGCTGTTTCCTTTGTTGTAGTGCAGTGGGGGACAAAAAGAAGCTGTTTCCTTTGTTGTGCAGTGGGGGACAAAAAGAAGCTGTTTCCTTTGTTGTAGTGCAGTGGGGGACAAGAAGAAGCTGTTTCCTTTGCTGTAGTGCAGTGGGGGACAAAAAGAAGCTGTTTCCTTTGTTGTGCAGTGGGGGACAAGAAGAAGCTGTTTCCTTTGCTGTAGTGCAGTGGGGGACAAAAAGAAGCTGTTTCCTTTGTTGTGCAGTGGGGGACAAGAAGAAGCTGTTTCCTTTGTTGTAGTGCAGTGGGGGACAAGAAGAAGCTGTTTCCTTTGTTGTAGTGCAGTGGGGGACAAGAAGAAGCTGTTTCCTTTGTTGTAGTGCAGTGGGGGACAAGAAGAAGCTGTTTCCTTTATTGTAGTGCAGTGGGGGACAAAAAGAAGCTGTTTCCTTTGTTGTAGTGCAGTGGGGGACAAAAAGAAGCTGTTTCCTTTGTTGTAGTGCAGTGGGGGACAAGAAGAAGCTGTTTCCTTTGTTGTAGTGCAGTGGGGGACAAGAAGAAGCTGTTTCCTTTGTTGTAGTGCAGTGGGGGACAAGAAGAAGCTGTTTCCTTTATTGTAGTGCAGTGGGGGACAAAAAGAAGCTGTTTCCTTTGTTGTGCAGTGGGGGACAAAAAGAAGCTGTTTCCTTTGTTGTAGTGCAGTGGGGGACAAAAAGAAGCTGTTTCCTTTGTTGTAGTGCAGTGGGGGACAAGAAGAAGCTGTTTCCTTTGTTGTAGTGCAGTGGGGGACAAAAAGAAGCTGTTTCCTTTGCTGTAGTGCAGTGGGGGACAAGAAGAAGCTGTTTCCTTTGTTGTAGTGCAGTGGGGGACAAGAAGAAGCTGTTTCCTTTGTTGTAGTGCAGTGGGGGACAAAAAGAAGCTGTTTCCTTTGTTGTAGTGCAGTGGGGGACAAGAAGAAGCTGTTTCCTTTGCTGTAGTGCAGTGGGGGACAAAAAGAAGCTGTTTCCTTTGTTGTAGTGCAGTGGGGGACAAGAAGAAGCTGTTTCCTTTGCTGTAGTGCAGTGGGGGACAAAAAGAAGCTGTTTCCTTTGTTGTAGTGCAGTGGGGGACAAAAAGAAGCTGTTTCCTTTGTTGTAGTGCAGTGGGGGACAAAAAGAAGCTGTTTCCTTTGTTGTACTTGTAGTGCAGTGGGGGACAAAAAGAAGCTGTTTCCTTTGTTGTAGTGCAGTGGGGGACAAAAAGAAGCTGTTTCCTTTATTGTAGTGCAGTGGGGGACAAAAAGAAGCTGTTTCCTTTGTTGTAGTGCAGTGGGGGACAAAAAGAAGCTGTTTCCTTTGTTGTAGTGCAGTGGGGGACAAGAAGAAGCTGTTTCCTTTGCTGTAGTGCAGTGGGGGACAAAAAGAAGCTGTTTCCTTTGTTGTAGTGCAGTGGGGGACAAAAAGAAGCTGTTTCCTTTATTGTAGTGCAGTGGGGGACAAAAAGAAGCTGTTTCCTTTGCTGTAGTGCAGTGGGGGACAAAAAGAAGCTGTTTCCTTTGCTGTAGTGCAGTGGGGGACAAAAAGAAGCTGTTTCCTTTATTGTAGTGCAGTGGGGGACAAAAAGAAGCTGTTTCCTTTGTTGTAGTGCAGTGGGGGACAAAAAGAAGCTGTTTCCTTTATTGTAGTGCAGTGGGGGACAAAAAGAAGCTGTTTCCTTTATTGTAGTGCAGTGGGGGACAAAAAGAAGCTGTTTCCTTTATTGTAGTGCAGTGGGGGACAAAAAGAAGCTGTTTCCTTTATTGTAGTGCAGTGGGGGACAAAAAGAAGCTGTTTCCTTTGTTGTACTTGTAGTGCAGTGGGGGACAAAAAGAAGCTGTTTCCTTTGTTGTAGTGCAGTGGGGGACAAAAAGAAGCTGTTTCCTTTATTGTAGTGCAGTGGGGGACAAAAAGAAGCTGTTTCCTTTATTGTAGTGCAGTGGGGGACAAAAAGAAGCTGTTTCCTTTATTGTAGTGCAGTGGGGGACAAAAAGAAGCTGTTTCCTTTGTTGTACTTGTAGTGCAGTGGGGGACAAAAAGAAGCTGTTTCCTTTGTTGTAGTGCAGTGGGGGACAAAAAGAAGCTGTTTCCTTTATTGTAGTGCAGTGGGGGACAAAAAGAAGCTGTTTCCTTTATTGTAGTGCAGTGGGGGACAAAAAGAAGCTGTTTCCTTTATTGTAGTGCAGTGGGGGACAAAAAGAAGCTGTTTCCTTTATTGTAGTGCAGTGGGGGACAAAAAGAAGCTGTTTCCTTTATTGTAGTGCAGTGGGGGACAAAAAGAAGCTGTTTCCTTTATTGTAGTGCAGTGGGGGACAAAAAGAAGCTGTTTCCTTTATTGTAGTGCAGTGGGGGACAAAAAGAAGCTGTTTCCTTTGTTGTAGTGCAGTGGGGGACAAGAAGAAGCTGTTTCCTTTGCTGTAGTGCAGTGGGGGACAAAAAGAAGCTGTTTCCTTTATTGTAGTGCAGTGGGGGACAAAAAGAAGCTGTTTCCTTTGTTGTAGTGCAGTGGGGGACAACAAGAAGCTGTTTCCTTTGCTGTAGTGCAGTGGGGGACAAAAAGAAGCTGTTTCCTTTATTGTAGTGCAGTGGGGGACAAAAAGAAGCTGTTTCCTTTATTGTAGTGCAGTGGGGGACAAAAAGAAGCTGTTTCCTTTATTGTAGTGCAGTGGGGGACAAAAAGAAGCTGTTTCCTTTATTGTAGTGCAGTGGGGGACAAAAAGAAGCTGTTTCCTTTGTTGTAGTGCAGTGGGGGACAAAAAGAAGCTTTTTTCTTTGTTGTAGTGCAGTGGGGGACAAAAAGAAGCTGTTTCCTTTGTTGTGCAGTGGGGGACAAAAAGAAGCTGTTTCCTTTATTGTAGAGCAGTGGGGGACAAAAAGAAGCTGTTTCCTTTGTTGTAGTGCAGTGGGGGACAAAAAGAAGCTGTTTCCTTTGTTGTGGTGCAGTGGGGGACAACAAGAAGCTGTTTCCTTTGTTGTGAGCGAAACTCCTTTAAATAAACTGTATAAAATTTAACAAAAATAAATAAAAAGGCTTTCATTGCGAAAATGTCGTGCAAACAATTTGGTCTAAACTCAGGCGGCCATTAGAAAAGAGACGGCACACGCCTTCTCTTTCAGTGGAAGAATTTGACTTCGAGCACCTCCGCCAAGGAGGAATCACTGATTTGACGGTTTGATTTCTAGGAAACCAGAGTGAAGTGAGTGTTGCGATCTCTGTAAAGGGTGTTTCCATGATGATCTCGATGTGTTTCTTGCAAAAACTCATCCATCAGGGTGCACCTTTAAGAAGGATGCCCCACGCTTTTCGTCGTTCCACTGAACCTTTCTTCGTGGTATTCATCCTTGTGCAACCCTTCCTAACTGATCACTCGATTCAACCACACGTTGGTCACACTATCTACAGGCACATTTCTTGTCCCACTTCACAGTCATCCTTGTGCAACCCTTCCTAACTGATCACTCGATTCAACCACAAGTGGGTCACACTATCTACAGGCACGTTTCTTGTTCCACTTCCCCCCCCCCCCCTATTGTTTGCGACATCACAACAGACCCAGAACCATCAACAGGCCTCTTTTGTCGGGTGTTGTCTTGTTGTCCTCTTTCTGTCTGAACAGGTTTCCTTTCCTTACGATCAATGTGAAATGTTGACCTGCCGGTGCATACTTGCTGCATCATTGTATCACAGTGTCATTTCTCTTCTTGAGATAATAAAGTGGTCTTGACTTTTAACTTATACCGTAATTTTTGGACTATAAGGCGATATTTTTTTCTCCAATTTCGACCTATGCGCCTAATAAACGAGGGCGCCCTATTAGTGAACAAAAACGTGAGAAGAGAGGCAACGATTGACGTACTCGGTACAGTCTACTGTGAGTCACAACATCGGAAGTGGTAACGAGTCACCGATACGACGAATACTCGCGTTAAAATGCTTCAAAATCCCTATTATCATCCGAGATACCGTCCAACAGATGCCATAACCCTTCATTGGATGTAAAAAGCCAGCTCTCGTTTATGACAGCAGTAATGGCGGTCGGTAAGTGTTTACAGGATGTGTACGGGCTTCAAACTTCGACTTTCTTTTGTGAGGTGCCTCGAACTTTAATTTTTTCAGACTTTTCTTGAAAATTGCCCTATTCGCCTTATAGCAGCGCCTAATGAGCCGAAAAGTACGGTACCTGTTGCATCATTGTATCACAGTGTCAATACGCTTGTTGAGATAATAAAGTGGTTTTGACTTTGACTTACAAGTCCTATCGCTACCCACACAATGCAGCTAGGAGGTGGCCTGCCATTGGAGGAGGAAGCAGCTACAGACGGGGACCCAGGACAGCATGTGCTGAATGCAGCTAGGAGGTGGCCTGCCATTGGAGGAGGAAGCAGCTACAGACGGGGACCCAGGACAGCATGTGCTGAATGCAGCTAGGAGGTGGCCTGCCATTGCGGGAGGAAGCAGCTACAGACGGGGACCCAGGACAGCATGAGCTGAATGCAGCTAGGAGGTGGCCTGCCATTGGAGGAGGAAGCAGCTACAGACGGGGACCCAGGACAGCATGTGCTGAATGCAGCTAGGAGGTGGCCTGCCACTGCAGGAGGAAGCAGCTACAGACGGGGACCCAGGACAGCATGCGCTGAATGCAGCTAGGAGGTGGCCTGCCATTGGAGGAGGAAGCAGCTACAGACGGGGACCCAGGACAGCATGTGCTGAATGCAGCTAGGAGGTGGCCTGCCACTGCAGGAGGAAGCAGCTACAGACGGGGACCCAGGACAGCATGCGCTGAATGCAGCTAGGAGGTGGCCTGCCACTGCAGGAGGAAGCAGCTACAGACGGGGACCCAGGACAGCATGTGCTGAATGCAGCTAGGAGGTGGCCTGCCACTGCAGGAGGAAGCAGCTACAGACGGGGACCCAGGACAGCATGTGCTGAATGCAGCTAGGAGGTGGCCTGCCATTGCAGGAGGAAGCAGCTACAGACGGGGACCCAGGACAGCATGAGCTGAATGCAGCTAGGAGGTGGCCTGCCATTGGAGGAGGAAGCAGCTACAGACGGGGACCCAGGACAGCATGTGCTGAATGCAGCTAGGAGGTGGCCTGCCACTGCAGGAGGAAGCAGCTACAGACGGGGACCCAGGACAGCATGTGCTGAATGCAGCTAGGAGGTGGCCTGCCATTGGAGGAGGAAGCAGCTACAGACGGGGACCCAGGACAGCATGAGCTGAATGCAGCTAGGAGGTGGCCTGCCACTGCAGGAGGAAGCAGCTACAGACGGGGACCCAGGACAGCATGCGCTGAATGCAGCTAGGAGGTGGCCTGCCATTGGAGGAGGAAGCAGCTACAGATGGGGACCCAGGACAGCATGAGCTGAACGCTGTCCGTCCATTGGTTCCTGTCGCCCGAGGTCAACGTGCGCAGGTTCTCGCAATGCTGTAGGGTCGCCTTCAGAAATCTGGCATCAACAAATAACTTTTCTGTGTCACACAAGGCGATGAAAACGGTGATGACAATCGGCTGAAAGGCAATCTCTATGTCAGACCTTTAACTCTTCTAGCACCATGTATTTTCTGACACTCTTGATTGTCCGTTGCATCTCAGCCCACAAGAGGGGAGTCATTATTTTTTCAAGTGCGCATGCGTTGCTTTAATAGAAAAATCAGTGACATAAGCTCTAAAAAACCATGGCAGGGTACTTGGCAATGAATGTCTTTGCCTTTGGTGGGAGTGTATAGAGTGATGTACTGGGCCAATGCATTCGCCTATGGTGCTAGAACAATTAAAGTCAAGTTTGAAAAAATAAAAAGCAGGCTTTTTTTTTCAAGTGCATTTACGGACAACAAATTTTATGAGTCTGTAAAACAACCCAATGACCTGGTTTTTTCATGGAATATATTAAAATGACATTTCTAATCAAGACTCAGTCGACATTCAACATTCAATACATTTGAAATGTAGGCATTGTGATACCCTGAAAAATTCTTGATTAAAAACACTGTGTTCATTGAAACACAACCCACAAAGAACCAAAACCTTCACTAAAAGTGACGTCCAAATGAAGGGCGCATTAAATGCTACAAACAACAATAGCACTTTCAATCTGTAATTAAACTCAGAAGCTTTGGGACAATTATCTTAGCAGTAGTGGACACTCTGTTTCAGCCTAGTCTTTGCACCCTGCGAAAGTTCCTTTCCTTTCTACATCTGGGTTGAGTGTGTAGAGGGCACAGTTCACTAATTCCCCTCATTCTGGCTCCTTTCAGTTTTCCACAGAGAGCTATTTGTTTCAAGTTATTTCCTTTCACAGAGGCAGATGTTCTTATCATTGATTGTGGTTAGGGATAGGAAAAGACCTTACAAGTGGTATACCACCATAAAACAATGTAAGCCTAATGGATAAAACACTTTACATTGGTTTATGCTGGTGATGAGTGTTAACAAAAGGCATGAACTGAAAGGAGCTGAGAAAAGCTACTGTGAGGGGGAAGGGGGGGTGTTTTGTTGTTGATGTTGTATTTCTCTTTTTTCTTTTCACACAATAAGCTGAATATAGCAATACAATGGCTTTAAACGAAAACTGCATCTCTTATATCTTCTCCTTCTTCGCCTCAGGCTGAAGATCCTGCTGCACTTCGAGGGGTAGTAAGAAGACAAGAAATTAAGAAAGCTGAGGAGATAGAAGTAGCCTATAATTCATTGCAACTCAACTCAGCAATACATTTTTTTTTGCTGTCCCATCTTCTGGGCCGTACAGTGGCATTGCTCCCACACCGCTCATTCCGAGTCCCAACTCGCAGCCACACTATGGCTTGTTCAAGTTGCAGAATCCGAAACCAGCAGTCCAAGGGGAGCGAACCTATGTCAGGCCGTCAGGAGGCAACCGACAGAGGTGACACTGCGCTGCCGCTGAGTGACTCGGCAATACTTAATTATCTCCAAAAAAGATATGTTAGCATTCTGTGATCGGTCACTCACTTCTGAAGCGTTGAGCAGCGGTGGGCAGACAGCGAAGCATAGCTGTCCAGCCATTGGACGGTCCACCCGATGACAGCCGACACGCTGCCCACCAGCATCTGCAGGCATGGGACACTGCACAGCAGCAAACGGCAAACTATTAGGTATTAGGTACTTTACAGTCACACATGGGACACTGCACAACAGGAAACTATTAGCTATCAGGTACTTTACAGTCACACATGGGACACTGCACAACAGGAAACTATTAGCTATCAGGTACTTTACAGTCACACACGGGACACTGCACAACAGGAAACTATTAGCTATCAGGTACTTTACAGTCACACACGGGACACTGCACAACAGGAAACTATTAGCTATCAGGTACTTTATAGTCACACATGGGACACTGCACAACAGGAAACTATTAGCTATCAGGTACTTTACAGTCACACATGGGACACTGCACAACAGGAAACTATTAGCTATCAGGTACTTTACAGTCACACATGGGACACTGCACAACAGGAAACTATTAGCTATCAGGTACTTTACAGTCACACACGGGACACTGCACAACAGGAAACTATTAGCTATCAGGTACTTTATAGTCACACATGGGACACTGCACAACAGGAAACTATTAGCTATCAGGTACTTTATAGTCACACATGGGACACTGCACAACAGGAAACTATTAGCTATCAGGTACTTTATAGTCACACATGGGACACTGCACAACAGGAAACTATTAGCTATCAGGTACTTTATAGTCACACATGGGACACTGCACAACAGGAAACTATTAGCTATCAGGTACTTTACAGTCACACACGGGACACTGCACAACAGGAAACTATTAGCTATCAGGTACTTTACAGTCACACATGGGACACTGCACAACAGGAAACTATTAGCTATCAGGTACTTTACAGTCACACACGGGACACTGCACAACAGGAAACTATTAGCTATCAGGTACTTTACAGTCACACACGGGACACTGCACAACAGGAAACTATTAGCTATCAGGTACTTTACAGTCACACATGGGACACTGCACAACAGGAAACTATTAGCTATCAGGTACTTTACAGTCACACACGGGACACTGCACAACAGGAAACTATTAGCTATCAGGTACTTTACAGTCACACACGGGACACTGCACAACAGGAAACTATTAGCTATCAGGTACTTTACAGTCACACACGGGACACTGCACAACAGGAAACTATTAGCTATCAGGTACTTTACAGTCACACACGGGACACTGCACAACAGGAAACTATTAGCTATCAGGTACTTTATAGTCACAGAGGCGTCTCTGTGAAATTCGGGTTGCTCCCACCTGGAGAGCGTGTCGCAGGCAGAGGCGCGCCACCCACTTTTTCTGCTTTTTGGCAAGCGATTTTTTGTGTGACTGATGAGGAAGGAAGGGTGTGTGTGTAGTAGGTAAATTTTGACCAAATGACAACTTTTTCGTTGCCACTGGGATTCGAGGTCATAACTCCCCCGTCGGGATACCGGGGGGGGTGTCTTTTGTACTAATAGTTCCCCCACCTTCAGGCAGTTCTGCGTAGAGTGGCACAGAGGTAACGCGTTCAACTTGTGTCAAGTAAAACCCAAGTTCGAACCTGGGTACATGGGATTATTTCCTCTCACTTTGCACTAGGCCTTACGGTTATCGTCTTTCGGATGAGACGATAAACCAAGGTCCCGTGTGCCCATGCACTTAGCACACGTTAAACCCAGTGGCAACGAAAAAGTTGTCATTTGGTCAAACACACCCAACAATAACACACACCAGGCCATGAGTTTGCGGAGGTTGTCTCTCTGTCGTGACCTCAGCTGTCTGGCTGCCAGTTGCTGCAGTCGTTGCTGCAGCGTGTGCTGCACCTGCTGCACTGCAGTGCTGCACTCCTGGGTGACCCGCAGCAACAGGCCCACACACTCACTCTCCTTCATCACGCCCTCCCCCTCTCTCCTCTCTTCAGACTGAAACAAAAGGACAGAGAAGAACATGGTAACATTACAGCATCACACGTTTATAGTATTAGTACACTCAAAACGTGTATCTATCTTATTATTATTATTATTCTGCGTTCCCAGTTCCAATGGGTAAGGTACGTATGTGTCCGGTTTTCAGTTTCCACTGGTCTCCCCGCTGCTTACAGCCGACACATTCTGATTTCGGAGGAGTTCAAAGCGGAAAATTATTTGGAAGATTTTTTTAAAAAAGAAGTCATGAGAATGGGCCAATAAGTCATGAGAATGGGCCAATAAGTCATGAGAATGGGCCAATGAGTCATGAGAATGGGCCAATGAGTCATGAGAATGGGCCAATGAGTCATGAGAATGGGCCAATGAGTCAGCAGAATGGGCCAATAGGTCAGCAGAATGGGCCAATAGGTCAGCAGAATGGGCCAATAGGTCAGCAGAATGGGCCAATAGGTCAGCAGAATGGGCCAATAGGTCAGCAGAATGGGCCAATAAGTCAGCAGAATGGGCCAATAGGTCAGCAGAATGGGCCAATAGGTCAGCAGAATGGGCCAATAGGTCAGCAGAATGGGCCAATAGGTCAGTAGAATGGGCCAATAAGTCAGCAGAATGGGCCAATAAGTCAGGAAGATAGTAAGAAGAGGAAAAGGCACAGTCAAACTCAAAGAGAGGAAGCTGCTAGCACAGAACTTCCAAAAGGTGGAGGAACTACTTGTACTATCAATCTGGTTCATACCAGGTAGTGGGATTTCTCCCTGCTCTTACCAAGTTTTGACTTAAATAGCATTCTATTCTCATAAGTCAAAACAGTAATGAGATAGGGCAACAAGAATATTTGCATAAAGCCCTATCCTTGTCAACGTTTTCGTGTTGTTTTTTCATCGCATAAAGCGCATGGGCGACTTGTTTTACATCCCCATCCGAAGAACTCTACACTCAGTTTCATTTTCCAATCAAACTGAAAAGAAAGGGCGAGGCCGGGATTCAAACCCCACACACATTGAACTGCATGGGTGCTACTCTTTCATTTTTACACTGATTTCAGTATTTTTCATTTGACCAGAAACTGAACATAGTTTTTGTAATTAATCAACAAAAAACTAAAACTTTGACCACAAGCGAATTGGGGCGTTTTGAACTTGGTTGTTCTATCATGGAAGTTTACAAAGGCAATGCAATAACTTTACGAGGCTTATCGGACTCAAACTGTCTCTGTCTATCATTTTAACTGTCTGTCTGTCTCATTATCTCTCTCTCTTAACTCTCTCTCCCTGAATCAACTGACGGGGCTCTGCCCCTGTACCCTGCCAGGGCCATGGGTCCCTGGACCCCTGCCTTTCAGGTTGTTTTCATTTTGGGGAGTGGCACCCACATAACTGGCAGGTGAATGTCTTATCACTTTGCCACTTCCTAAGATGCCAAGATTACAGAAGAAAAACAAATGGCCTGGTCTATGTAGAGGTTTGACCTATTTGGTGTAGAACCAGTGTGACCACACGGACCAAGTGCTATACATGGGAGGGGGGGGGGGGGGAGTAATAGTACATTTCTGACCTGCCACCTGAAGAGAGTGTGCGTGTGTTGGTGAGCTATCCGCTTCAGTCCATCCAGCTGAAGTGTGTATCTGCAAAAAACAACACAAACACGACACGCTGACACACAAACAGCACATCGCTGTAACGCGTTTCTCATGCTTCATTCTCCCATGTTTTCCAGTCACCTCAAAAGGCCTTAAACATCAACATTCCTATAATCACCTTCATACTTATCAATCAGCAACAAAGAAATGTATCTTGAAGTCTGGACCATCAACAGGGTTCGCACAGTCTTTGAAAGTCTTTGAGAAATGGAGTGCCATTTTCAATCGGCTTTGGTCTGTGAAATTCCTGAAATGGTTTGTGAAAAAGTCAATTGACACCTTAAAATGTCACTGACGCCATAAATTGTTTTTTGTTTGCTTACAGAATTAATAAAGGAGTAATTTAATTTGACTTAATTTCCAATATCCGCAGTTCAACGGTCTTGCTCCATTTAGCAGACGTCCTCGATTTGTAAAGAGTTACTTCTCTTCACTATATCTGGGGCCTTTTGGCTACACTGGTGCAACTTGATTTATGATTGAAGCAACACCGAGAGGTCTTTGAAAATAGGATAAAGGGTCTTTGAAAGCTTGTGAATTTTGGTATCATAAATCTGTGCGAACCCTGAATTCAAGCTTTGCTCCCACTTTCAATTTCTGATGATAGGGAGGGGGGGGGGAGGGGGGGGGGGGGGGGGGGGGGGGGGGGGGGGGGGGGGGGGGGGGGGGGGGCTGGGGGAGGGGGGGGGGGGGGGGGGGGGGGGGGCTATCTCTTGAAGACCCAACACAGATGCTCTCTATGGACTGTTCTTCTTCTCCTTCCATATCCTGAAGACCCAACACAGATGCTCTCTATGGACTGTTCTTCTTCTTCTTCCATATCCTGAAGACCCAACACAGATGCTCTCTATGAACTGTTCTTCTTCTTCCATATCCTGAAGACCCAACACAGATGCTCTCTATGGACTGTTCTTCTTCTTCTTCCATATCCTGAAGACCCAACACAGATGCTCTCTATGAACTGTTCTTCTTCTTCCATATCCTGAAGACCCAACACAGATGCTCTCTATGGACTGTTCTTCTTCTCCTTCCATATCCTGAAGACCCAACACAGATGCTCTCTATGGACTGTTCTTCTTCTTCTTCCATATCCTGAAGACCCAACACAGATGCTCTCTATGAACTGTTCTTCTTCTTCTTTCCATATCCTGAAGACCCAACACAGATGCTCTCTATGGACTGTTCTTCTTCCATATCCTGAAGACCCAACACAGATGCTCTCTATGGATTGTTCTTCTTCTCCTTCCATATCCTGAAGACCCAACACAGATGCTCTCTATGAACTGTTCTTCTTCTTCTTTCATATCCTGAAGACCCAACACAGATGCTCTCTATGGACTGTTCTTCTTCCATATCCTGAAGACCCAACACAGATGCTCTCTATGGACTGTTCTTCTTCTTCTTACATATCCTGAAGACCCAACACAGATGCTCTCTATGGACTGTTCTTCTTCTCCTTCCATATCCTGAAGACCCAACACAGATGCTCTCTATGGATTGTTCTTCTTCTCCTTCCATATCCTGAAGACCCAACACAGATGCTCTCTATGGACTGTTCTTCTTCTTCTTACATATCCTGAAGACCCAACACAGATGCTCTCTATGAACTGTTCTTCTTCTTCTTTCATATCCTGAAGACCCAACACAGATGCTCTCTATGGACTGTTCTTCTTCCATATCCTGAAGACCCAACACAGATGCTCTCTATGGATTGTTCTTCTTCTCCTTCCATATCCTGAAGACCCAACACAGATGCTCTCTATGGACTGTTCTTCTTCTTCTTACATATCCTGAAGACCCAACACAGATGCTCTCTATGGACTGTTCTTCTTCTCCTTCCATATCCTGAAGACCCAACACAGATGCTCTCTATGGACTGTTCTTCTTCCATATCCTGAAGACCCAACACAGATGCTCTCTATGGACTGTTCTTCTTCTTCTTACATATCCTGAAGACCCAACACAGATGCTCTCTATGGACTGTTCTTCTTCTCCTTCCATATCCTGAAGACCCAACACAGATGCTCTCTATGGACTGTTCTTCTTCCATATCCTGAAGACCCAACACAGATGCTCTCTATGGACTCTTCTTCTTCTTCCATATCCACAATCCACAATTTGATTTTTTGATACTGTTTGGTCGAGGTCCGAAGGTCGCACACAAAACAAAACAAATCGAAACAACCCTAATCTACAGTGACCCAGCCAGCCAAGACCCATTCAGCGGAAGCTCGGCATGATGCTGAATCGGCAGGACCAGGAACCACATCCATGAGTGAAAATCACGTTTTTCACGTATTTCCCTCTTTCGCTGGTAAGAAATCTTATTTTGGCCATGTGTGACTCCCATACAAATTCCCCCATATTGAAAACGAGACAGACTTTGAAGAGCAGCCTCGCTAATCTTATCATCAACAAGCACCGAGAATATTGTTAATGTTACAGGAAGCCTAAAACAAAGCAACCAAACCACCACAACACAATGCAATGCAAAGCTATAGCACTATAGGCCCACCCAGTGTGCGACTGTTGACTGTCAATGCCCATCACATTAGTCAAGGTGTCGCACTGCCACAGTGGAGTCAGCGTGTCGACAGTGGCTGTCAACAGCACATTGTCGTCACCCGCCTGCTGCTGTTGTCCGTCTCCCCTGTCAACACCATAGATGTACAGCAGCACAGAGGTCACGCATTCGCCTCGTGCACAATAAACCCGAGTTTGAACCTGGGTACAGGGAATTTTTTCCACTCACTCTGCACTAGGCCTTACAGTCTGAATGAGAAGTCTTTCGGATGAGACGATCAACCGAGGTCCCGTGTGGCCATGCACTTAGCACACGTTAAACCCAGTGGCAACGAAAAAGTTGTCATTTGGTCAAAATATACCCCCTCCCCCCTTTTCTTCACACAAAACTCGCATGCAAATCGAAACAAATTTAAATGGGTGGCGCAACCTCTGGCTGCGACGCGCTCTCCAGGTGGGAGCAACCCGAATTTCACCGAGATGCCTCTGTGACTATAAAGTACCAGCTACGATGAACTACAACATGACAATAATAAGGCACAGCTCACAGTCTGAGAGGCAGAAACTGACAAGGATATGGCGCCGTCTTTGTTTCCATACTGTGACAAAAAGAAAGTTCTATTCAAACCATTTATTATTTGGGACATTTCTGTACCAAATCATGACTAACACTAATCTCCGTGCTTAGCAATCATCGTCAATTTTTGTTTGTTTTTACATAGAAAATTTCAAGAGCGTTACTAAGCTCTATGTCTTTGCCTCACCAACTTAAAGGGGCACCCTGACGGATGAGTTTTTGCAAAAAACACGTCCAGATCACCAGGAAAACACCCTTTACAGAGATCGCAACACTCACTTTGCGATTCATCCTTGGCGGAGATGCCGGAGAGAGACGCCATTTTGGATGGGGTGGGTGGAGGCCACTGAGAGTGGTTGAAGCTTTTTCTTCATTGTAGTGCAGTAAAAACAAAATTGGAGCTGTTTCCTTTGTTGTGAGCGAAACTCCTTTTGGTAAACTGTATAACATTTTAAAAAATAAATAAAAAGGCTTGTATTGTGGAAATTCTGTGCAAATGATTTGGTTTAAACTCAGGCGGCCATTAGAAAAGAGAAAGTTCACTGAAAGAATTTGATTTCCAGCACCTCTGCCAAGGAGGAATCACCGATTTGATGTTTGATTTCTAGGAAACCAGAGCAAAATGAGTGTTGCGATCCTTGAAAAGGCCGTCTTTCTGGTCAGCGTCGACCTTTCATTAACCCTTTCACCGCCAATGTCGACCTTTCATTAACCCTTTCACCGCCAATGTCGACCTTTCATTAACCCTTTCACCGCCAATGTCGACATTTAATTAACCCTTTCACCGCCAATGTCGACCTTTCATTAACCCTTTCACCGCCAATGTCGACCTTTCATTAACCCTTTCACCGCCAATGTCGCATTTTGGCACCACAATGGTTTAATACTTATCTTACTAAAAAGCATCAAATCAGGGCCTGTTTTCTGAAGACTCTATTTTCTTAACTTTGGAAGGTAAGGTATCGGCCTAAGGCTATGCATGTCACAGAAGAATTCGCAATATTGCAGAATTTAGTTTTTCTCTACCCAGGTAAGCTTAATGGTAGTTTTTGTCTGAAGAACGGATGGCGGCGAAAGGGCTAAGACTGGTTTATGGTATCTGATCACTAAACCACAGCTCTCTTGCTTTTTAGTGTGTGATTTTTTTTATGCTAGGTAAAATTTGAAAATTCTTTGGACTATGACCCCCCCCCCCCCAAATGTTACACAAAAATAAAATTTAGTTATATTTTCTTACTATATTACTAGTGATATTATAAGTTGCAGGGGTCTTAGTCTGAGAAGAAAAGTATCACCTTATAGTCCGAAAAATGCGGTATAACATTTTTATTTTTTAGTAATTTCAAATTGTTTAAAGGAAACGGCAAACAAGCAGTCAAATAAAATCACAAAAATGTAACTTTTTTTTCAAAGATTAAAAGCACACTGACTCACAATAATGCACTGCGTGTGGATTTTAGATCCAGTCTGTCTGTATTTTCCAACAGTTGCAGCAAATCGGCAAACTGAAACA
Organism: Phymorhynchus buccinoides; assembly: GCA_017654935.2. Classification (NCBI taxonomy): domain Eukaryota; kingdom Metazoa; phylum Mollusca; class Gastropoda; order Neogastropoda; family Raphitomidae; genus Phymorhynchus; species Phymorhynchus buccinoides. The sequence continues at coordinate 6,731,640 of CM065688.1, forward strand.
AAATTGTTGAGACCACAAATATTTCATTGAAAAATGTTCATTGAAGCTTCAGCTTTTGGGTGTGGTTTTTTGGGGGGGTTAAATATTCAATAACAAATGCAAAAAGAGGTCATTTTGTTGATTTACACCACAAATATCTCATCTGTCAGGTTGGATCAAGACTACAGATTCTTGTCCTGAAGTTTTCATAAATATGCAGTATTTTTGTCATTAGAACAGAAAATCCCAACTTCGTGATATTTATTTCTCTCTCTCTCTCTCTCTCTCTCTCTCTCCTCACACACACACACACACTTTACCTTGTGTTGTAGAATGGCCACAGGGTGAAAGGTGGATTTGTACGACTGAACTCTTCTCTCCATGGCCTGTGTGAACCAGCAACAGTGAATTCACAACACAGTAAACACTTTCTATGCATTCAATACACATACAATCACAATCACAATATTTATTCGTCTAATAAAAGGCAGGAAAATGGACTTGTGATAGTGAGGCAGAAATGAAATAGAGACACCCCAAGGTGCTGATGGGACCCAGAGATGCACCAGCCACACCCGTCCTATCAACGCGAGAGCAGCCCATAGTAGATGAGGAGTAAGCCAAGGGAAAAGGCAGAGTCAAAGACAGTGACAGATTTGAGGAAGTTGCAAGCACAGAACTATTTGTACAAAAGACCCCCCTCCACACCCACCCCAGTACCCCACGGGTAAGAATTAGGAAACCAATCTGACTCAGGAAATGTATCTGTAAGCAACAGGCAGGAAAACAGCTCCGCCTTTTCCGCCGAAAATGTGCCCTAATTGAAGGAATCTCTGCAGAAAATTTTTTTATCCCTAAAATGCGACCACGATGTCATTCTCAAATGGGGTGGTCCTTATTTGGTCTAGTGTACGCTTGTGGTCAGGAGAAAAAATGGCCGCCGTAGCGCCCCACGAATGGTGTGCTTGAATGCAAGGCAGGCCGTGAAATGAGCACCTGCCCCCGCCCAACAAAAACTTCGACAGATGTAGATGTTGGGCTTGGACGGCAAGTTGTAGTGTGTGTGCATGCCCCCCCCAAAAAAAAGTTCCGATGGTAGTGGAAAATCCGAGTGGAAGGATTTCTGGGCTGGAAAATCTCTTTTTTTTTTAATATTAACTTCCACACTAGCAGCCCCCCCAGCCCCTTACCTTGCAGTGACAGTGGTGGGGCAGTGCGGGAGGCTGGGGGTGGAGGCGCAGAGCGACGAAGACCACCACGTGAAGAAAAGGCAGCACCATGCACCGGTGCACTGCGCCCAGCGCCACCTCCCCGTGACTCAGGTGGTCACGGACCCGCGGACCTTCCGGGTAGAACAGCAGGTCGTGCAGCAAATCCTGTGACACCACACACACAGAGCACACAGGATATCATCAGGATAGAACAGCAAATCCTGAGACACCACACACACAGAGTACACAGGATATCATCAGGGTAGAACAGCAAATCCTGTGACACCACACACAGAGTACACAGGATATCATCAGGGTAGAACAGCAAATCCTGTGACACCACACACACAGAGCACACAGGATATCATCAGGGTAGAACAGCAAATCCTGTGACACCACACACAGAGTACACACGATATCATCAGGGTAGAACAGCAGGTCATGCAGCAAATCCTGAGACACCACACACACAGAGTACACAGGATATCATCAGGATAGAACAGCAAATCCTGTGACACCACACACACAGAGTACACAGGATATCATCAGGATAGAACAGCAAATCCTGGGACACCACACACACAGAGTACACAGGATATCATCAGGATAGAACAGCAAATCCTGGGACACCACACACACAGAGTACACAGGATATCATCAGGATAGAACAGCAAATCCTGTGACACCACACACACAGAGTACACAGGATATCATCAGGATAGAACAGCAAATCCTGAGACACCACACACACAGAGTACACAGGATATCATCAGGGTAGAACAGCAAATCCTGAGACACACCACACAGAGTACACAGGATATCATCAGGGTAGAACAGCAAATCCTGAGACACACCACACAGAGTACACAGGATATCATCAGGATAGAACAGCAAATCCTGTGACACCACACACACAGAGTACACAGGATATCATCAGGATAGAACAGCAAATCCTGAGACACCACACACACAGAGCACACAGGATATCATCAGGATAGAACAGCAAATCCTGGGACACCACACACACAGAGTACACAGGATATCATCAGGGTAGAACAGCAAATCCTGTGACACCACACACAGAGTACACAGGATATCATCAGGGTAGAACAGCAAATCCTGAGACACCACACACACAGAGCACACAGGATATCATCAGGATAGAACAGCAAATCCTGGGACACCACACACACAGAGCACACAGGATATCATCAGGATAGAACAGCAAATCCTGGGACACCACACACACAGAGTACACAGGATATCATCAGGATAGAACAGCAAATCCTGAGACACCACACACACAGAGCACACAGGATATCATCAGGATAGAACAGCAAATCCTGGGACACCACACACACAGAGCACACAGGATATCATCAGGGTAGAACAGCAAATCCTGTGACACCACACACACAGAGTACACAGGATATCATCAGGGTAGAACAGCAAATCCTGAGACACACCACACAGAGTACACAGGATATCATCAGGGTAGAACAGCAAATCCTGAGACACACCACACAGAGTACACAGGATATCATCAGGGTAGAACAGCAAATCCTGAGACACACCACACAGAGTACACAGGATATCATCAGGGTAGAACAGCAAATCCTGAGACACACCACACAGAGTACACAGGATATCATCAGGGTAGAACAGCAAATCCTGTGACACCACACACACAGAGTACACAGGATATCATCAGGGTAGAACAGCAAATCCTGAGACACACCACACAGAGTACACAGGATATCATCAGGGTAGAACAGCAAATCCTGTGACACCACACACACAGAGCACACAGGATATCATCAGGGTAGAACAGCAAATCCTGAGACACACCACACAGAGTACACAGGATATCATCAGGGTAGAACAGCAAATCCTGTGACACCACACACACAGAGCACACAGGATATCATCAGGGTAGAACAGCAAATCCTGAGACACACCACACAGAGTACACAGGATATCATCAGGGTAGAACAGCAAATCCTGTGACACCACACACACAGAGCACACAGGATATCATCAGGGTAGAACAGCAAATCCTGAGACACACCACACAGAGTACACAGGATATCATCAGGGTAGAACAGCAAATCCTGTGACACCACACACACAGAGCACACAGGATATCATCAGGGTAGAACAGCAAATCCTGAGACACACCACACAGAGTACACAGGATATCATCAGGGTAGAACAGCAAATCCTGTGACACCACACACACAGAGCACACAGGATATCATCAGGGTAGAACAGCAAATCCTGAGACACACCACACAGAGTACACAGGATATCATCAGGATAGAACAGCAAATCCTGAGACACACCACACAGAGTACACAGGATATCATCAGGGTAGAACAGCAAATCCTGAGACACACCACACACAGAGTACACAGGATATCATCAGGATAGAACAGCAAATCCTGAGACACCACACACACAGAGTACACAGGATATCATCAGGGTAGAACAGCAAATCCTGTGACACCACACACACAGAGCACACAGGATATCATCAGGGTAGAACAGCAAATCCTGTGACACCACACACACAGAGCACACAGGATATCATCAGGGTAGAACAGCAAATCCTGTGACACCACACACAGAGTACACAGGATATCATCAGGGTAGAACAGCAAATCCTGTGACACCACACACACAGAGCACACAGGATATCATCAGGGTAGAACAGCAAATCCTGTGACACCACACACAGAGTACACAGGATATCATCAGGGTAGAACAGCAGGTCATGCAGCAAATCCTGAGACACCACACACAGAGAGTACACAGGATATCGTCAGGGAACAGCAGGTCGTGCAGCAAATCCTGTGACATCACACACAGAGCACACAGGATATCGTCAGGGTAGAACAGCAGGTCGTGCAGCAAATCCTGTGACATCACACACAGAGCACACAGGATATCGTCAGGGTAGAACAGCAGGTCGTGCAGCAATTCTTCCAAATATTTTCTCCTTTGAGCTCCTCCGAAATCGGAATGCGTCGGCTTACGCAGCGGGGAGACCATTGAAAACTGAAAACCGGACACATACCGTACCATACCCATTATGGCCTGGGAACACAGAAGAAGAAGAAGTACAGAGGGATGGTGCCCAGGAAATGCTGGGTGATCTGAAGTGTGAATACATACAGCATGGAGAGTCTGATGCATTGTGACTGAAACAAGGATGAATTGTCAAACACTGAACAACAGCAGTGGAACAGGGAAGTGAGACAAAGACACACATTAGACACAACTCAATTTTGCTTAACCCTTTCACCGCCAGCCATTTTTCAGCCAAAATATACATTAAATTTAACTGGGTAGAGAAAAACATTAGGCCTATCCTTACCGCCAAAAATTAAGAAAATAGGGTCTTTGGATAACAGGCCATGATTTGATGCTTTTTAGTGACACAGGTGTTAAACCGTTGTGGTGCTAAAATGTGACATTGGCGGTGACAGGGTTAAATGCAAGCCGACTACAAAGGTTCTCAATAAAAAACAAACCAAAAACTGCTGTTGTACATGAAAATTAATTCAATATGAAAATACCTCCATACAAATGAAAATCTAGATTAAAAGGAATGTTCTTTAATAAACTAAAGCCGTTTTCCAAAGCAAGTCTGACAACATGGGGCCCAAACTGCTGCAACGAAAGATGAAAATAAGAAACACTGGTGTTTGAAATACAGTGGAACCACCCAATCAAGACCTTGCAAATCACACAAACCCGGGAGGGGTCTTAATAGGGAAGGGGACACTCAGTAGTCCGGGTATGAAGGGGGAGAAAACATCGGTGAACAATTCTTGGGTCACATCTTAGTAGGGAGGTTCTACTGTATAAAGAATTTTAACATTTGACTTCTTCACTTTTCTTTATAACAAAACCATGTGGTATTGGTTACGACCACTTACCATACAAGGGGTGGTGAGGAATGCTGGCAGCTGATTGGTGGAGCCATCGGCTAACATCGGCTCTAACATCTGGCACAGCAGAAAATGCAAAATTAAAAATACTGAAATCAGTGAAAAAATGAAAGAGTAGTACCCATGACACTAACATCTAAAACATGTTTAATGTCATACTAAAAATAGCACATGTCAGTTCAGAGTCAACAAGTTTGTACAAACAAACAAAAAAGTTTCACTTTTTGCACAGTAGTTCAAGCTACATAGCAAAAATAGGTTTCAGGGCAGAATCAATAAATTAGTAAAAACGTTCACTTCACTATATGAGTGCAGCAGCTGCCTAAAGGCCTCAAGGTCAAAGGAATGGGGATGTCCCCTGGGCAGAACAGCACAATTAACACCTTTCCAGAATAGTAGTTGCCTCCTCGGTTATCTAGAGATCGTTGTAGGGCACGACTAACCAGCATAAAGTCTACAATACCTTACAGTGTTGAGCACTAACGATGATGATGACGATGATGATGATGATTACGCAAAGTGCAAATCACTTACCTCGTTAAAGGTCGTGTAGAATGCCGATGACTGAAACAAACAAAAAAACAATTTGTTTTCTTATATCTGATCATAAGAGATACTTTTCGCAAAATGTTTAAATTTACGCACTAAAGATGAAATTAATAAGTCGCTTTGCACAAATATTATGGAAAACTCAATATTTTGGTCATTTCATGCCAAATTACATCACTTTTTGTTCATTTACATACTAGACCAGTGTATATGCTTTCTTCATTTGTGTGTGTGTGTCTGTCTGTGTGTCTGTCTATGTGTGTGACTATGTCTGTCTGTGTGTGTGTGTGTCTGTCTGTGTGTGTGTCTGTCTGTCGGTGTGTATGTGTGTGTGTGTGTGTGCATGCGTGCATGCGTGCGTGCATGTGAACAATCCCATTGCAATTTTTTTGCTTTAAGATATTGTGCAAATGAAAACAAACACTACAACAGAGAAGCAGAGATATAGATGTGAACTGACCTCTGCAGTGAGCACTCTGTGTGGACAGTGGTTGACTGTGACAAACACCCTCCTCAACACATGGAGAGAGACATGGATGTGAACTAACCTCTGCAGTGAGCACTCTGTGTGGACAGTGGTTGACTGTGACAAACACCCTCCTCAACACATGGAGAGAGACATGGATGTGAACTAACCTCTGCAGTGAGCACTCTGTGTGGACAGTGGTTGACTGTGACAAACACCCTCCTCAACACATGGAGAGAGACATGGATGTGAACTAACCTCTGCAGTGAGCACTCTGTGTGGACAGTGGTTGACTGTGACAAACACCCTCCTCAACACATGGAGAGAGAGAGACATGGATGTGAACTGACCTCTGCAGTGAGCACTCTGTGTGGACAGTGGTTGACTGTGACAAACACCCTCCTCAACACATGGAGAGAGACATGGATGTGAACTGACCTCTGCAGTGAGCACTCTGTGTGGACAGTGGTTGACTGTGACAAACACCCTCCTCAACACATGGAGAGAGACATGGATGTGAACTGACCTCTGCAGTGAGCACTCTGTGTGGACAGTGGTTGACTGTGACAAACACCCTCCTCAACACATGGAGAGAGACATGGATGTGAACTAACCTCTGCAGTGAGCACTCTGTGTGGACAGTGGTTGACTGTGACAAACACCCTCCTCAACGCATGGAGAGAGAGAGACATGGATGTGAACTGACCTCTGCAGTGAGCACTCTGTGTGGACAGTGGTTGACTGTGACAAACACCCTCCTCAACGCATGGAGAGAGAGAGACATGGATGTGAACTAACCTCTGCAGTGAGCACTCTGTGTGGACAGTGGTTGACTGTGACAAACACCCTCCTCAACGCATGGAGAGAGAGAGACATGGATGTGAACTAACCTCTGCAGTGAGCACTCTGTGTGGACAGTGGTTGACTGTGACAAACACCCTCCTCAACGCATGGAGAGAGAGAGACATGGATGTGAACTGACCTCTGCAGTGAGCACTCTGTGTGGACAGTGGTTGACTGTGACAAACACCCTCCTCAACACATGGAGAGAGAGAGACATGGATGTGAACTAACCTCTGCAGTGAGCACTCTGTGTGGACAGTGGTTGACTGTGGCAAACACCCTCCTCAACACATGGAGAGAGAGAGACATGGATGTGAACTAACCTCTGCAGTGAGCACTCTGTGTGGACAGTGGTTGACTGTGGCAAACACCCTCCTCAACACATGGAGAGAGAGAGACATGGATGTGAACTAACCTCTGCAGTGAGCACTCTGTGTGGACAGTGGTTGACTGTGACAAACACCCTCCTCAACACATGGAGAGAGATATGGATGTGAACTGACCTCTGCAGTGAGCACTCTGTGTGGACAGTGGTTGACTGTGACAAACACCCTCCTCAACACATGGAGAGAGACATGGATGTGAACTGACCTCTGCAGTGAGCACTCTGTGTGGACAGTGGTTGACTGTGGCAAACACCCTCCTCAACACATGGAGAGAGATATGGATGTGAACTGACCTCTGCAGTGAGCACTCTGTGTGGACAGTGGTTGACTGTGACAAACACCCTCCTCAACACATGGAGAGAGATATGGATGTGAACTGACCTCTGCAGTGAGCACTCTGTGTGGACAGTGGTTGACTGTGACAAACACCCTCCTCAACACATGGAGAGAGACATGGATGTGAACTGACCTCTGCAGTGAGCACTCTGTGTGGACAGTGGTTGACTGTGACAAACACCCTCCTCAACACATGGAGAGAGACATGGATGTGAACTGACCTCTGCAGTGAGCACTCTGTGTGGACAGTGGTTGACTGTGACAAACACCCTCCTCAACACATGGAGAGAGAGAGACATGGATGTGAACTGACCTCTGCAGTGAGCACTCTGTGTGGACAGTGGTTGACTGTGACAAACACCCTCCTCAACACATGGAGAGAGAGAGACATGGATGTGAACTGACCTCTGCAGTGAGCACTCTGTGTGGACAGTGGTTGACTGTGACAAACACCCTCCTCAACACATGGAGAGAGAGAGACATGGATGTGAACTGACCTCTGCAGTGAGCACTCTGTGTGGACAGTGGTTGACTGTGACAAACACCCTCCTCAACACATGGAGAGAGACATGGATGTGAACTGACCTCTGCAGTGAGCACTCTGTGTGGACAGTGGTTGACTGGCAAACACCCTCCTCAACACATGGAGAGAGACATGGATGTGAACTGACCTCTGCAGTGAGCACTCTGTGTGGACAGTGGTTGACTGTGACAAACACCCTCCTCAACACATTGAGAGAGAGAGACATGGATGTGAACTGACCTCTGCAGTGAGCACTCTGTGTGGACAGTGGTTGACTGTGACAAACACCCTCCTCAACACATGGAGAGAGACATGGATGTGAACTGACCTCTGCAGTGAGCACTCTGTGTGGACAGTGGTTGACTGTGACAAACACCCTCCTCAACACATGGAGAGAGACATGGATGTGAACTGACCTCTGCAGTGAGCACTCTGTGTGGACAGTGGTTGACTGTGGCAAACACCCTCCTCAACACATGGAGAGAGACATGGATGTGAACTGACCTCTGCAGTGAGCACTCTGTGTGGACAGTGGTTGACTGTGGCAAACACCCTCCTCAACACATGGAGAGAGAGAGACATGGATGTGAACTGACCTCTGCAGTGAGCACTCTGTGTGGACAGTGGTTGACTGTGGCAAACACCCTCCTCAACACATGGAGAGAGAGAGACATGGATGTGAACTGACCTCTGCAGTGAGCACTCTGTGTGGACAGTGGTTGACTGTGGCAAACACCCTCCTCAACACATGGAGAGAGACATGGATGTGAACTGACCTCTGCAGTGAGCACTCTGTGTGGACAGTGGTTGACTGTGGCAAACACCCTCCTCAACACATGGAGAGAGACATGGATGTGAACTGACCTCTGCAGTGAGCACTCTGTGTGGACAGTGGTTGACTGTGGCAAACACCCTCCTCAACACATGGAGAGAGACATGGATGTGAACTGACCTCTGCAGTGAGCACTCTGTGTGGACAGTGGTTGACTGTGACAAACACCCTCCTCAACACATGGAGAGAGACATGGATGTGAACTGACCTCTGCAGTGAGCACTCTGTGTGGACAGTGGTTGACTGTGGCAAACACCCTCCTCAACACATGGAGAGAGAGAGACATGGATGTGAACTGACCTCTGCAGTGAGCACTCTGTGTGGACAGTGGTTGACTGTGGCAAACACCCTCCTCAACACATGCTCCAGGAGAGGGAGGACCAGGGACAGGCAGCACCCGTACCTGCAACACAAGGGAGAAAATGCATTGATCATTGCGACAAGTTTTAACTTTCTTTAGCGCTGGTCTCCAGATATGAAGTGCGTGGTAGGGACCTAAAGCCCCAAGACAACAACAACATTCATCATAACAATAAATAACAACATTCATCATAACATTAAATAATAACATTCATCATAACAATAAATAACAACATTCATCATAACAATAAATAACAACATTCATCATAACAATAAATAACAACATTCATCATAACAATAAATAACAACATTCATCATAACAATAAATAACAACATTCATCATAACAATAAATAATAACATTCATCATAACAATAAATAACAACATTCATCATAACAATAAATAACAACATTCATCATAACAATAAATAACAACATTCATCATAACAATAAATAACAACATTCATCATAACAATAAATAACAACATTCATCATAACAATAAATAATAACATTCATCATAACAATAAATAACAACATTCATCATAACAATAAATAACAACATTCATCATAACAATAAATAACAACATTCATCATAACAATAAATAACAACATTCATCATAACAATAAATAACAACATTCATCATAACAATAAATAACAACATTCATCATAACAATAAATAACAACATTCATCATAACAATAAATAATAACATTCATCATAACAATAAATAACAACATTCATCATAACAATAAATAATAACATTCATCATAACAATAAATAACAACATTCATCATAACAATAAATAACAACATTCATCATAACAATAAATAATAACATTCATCATAACAATAAATAACAACATTCATCATAACAATAAATAATAACATTCATCATAACAATAAATAACAACATTCATCATAACAATAAATAACAACTGGGCATTCATACAGTGCTCTTAGAATTTTCATATTTTTGTAACTCTTTTACTCTTGTGTAAGTGTGTGTGTGTGTGTGTGTGTGTGTGTGTGTGTGTGTGTGTGTGTGTGTGTGTGTATGCGTGTGTGTGTGCGTGTGCACGTGCGTGCGAGCGTGGGTGTGTGTGTGTAAGGAAGAGAGCATTGCATGCAAGCATCATGTCTATTTTACTTTCTAGTGAATTATTATTTGTTTGCCTTTAATTTTCTTGTTCTCGATGTAAAGTGCACTGAGCTCGTGTAAGCAAGAGCGCTATATAAATTCACATTCACATTATCATTATCTTTCTCATGGGAGCTCAGTTCGTTTTACATAGAGATGGAAAGAAAGCAAGCAAACCATAAAATATGAAAGAAATGCAACAGCTTTCGCTTCTGATAACATGTAAGAAAAGATATTCCAGTAAAAAGAGTAAGTATGCACTCGAGCGCATGCGCGCACACACACACACACACTGCCCTAGCCTTGGCGCTAACTGACATAGTAGAAACTGTCGTTGATGGGTCAAATGCCATAAGTGTCTGTGGCTGTAAAACTAATTAATCATGCTCTTAAGGCCTTGTCCGACGATGCTTCCTCTGGCATGCACGTGGTAGATCTGTCACGCTGTGAGAACGGGTGAACACTCTTGCCAAAGAGCGAGTGATTGCATCGTCAGACTCTGCCTCTAGATAACTAAAGGGGGGGAAATGTGCCATACCTGCCCAGAGCGAAAACACTTAAGAGTCAGGTATAATCATACATCTTTATAGATTAAAACTCGGGACTTTGCTGGTATTGCAGTACCTCCAGGATCGTCACACCATCTTTATATCTATTAATGTCCCATGTGTGCCTGTTCCAGGCCGGAGGACGTTAATCGGAATTTCATTAAGAGTCAGGTCAGACTGTTTCTTCATCTTTAACACTGACCACGGATCATGCACTAAATAAACAGAAACTTACTGACCAAGCTTTGATGACAGACAACTCTCACCCTACCTGTCCTGTTGTTGTCGTTGGCTTACCCTGGCTAAAAGACTCCAGGGACCATCCCAACAACAGCGGAAGCACTTGAACACTATGGTACCGGTGCATCAGCTAACAGATGAGAGAACATTACGTTGCGTGACCGTTTTTCATAACCCCGCCACACTCCGTCTTCGCGAGGATTTTGGAGACTGACGATGCTATGCTAGGAGCTTGTCATGGCTAAAGCCAATCCCCGCATAACTATGCATAAAATGTTGATGTAGCCTTGGTGTTCTAGCCTATGTGACTTGGTCTAATCCAAGGCGATGACAGAAAGGCCCTGCCCTACCTGCCCTGAGCGAAGAGACCCAGAGCCAGGTCCCACTGTTGCTGTGTCTGTGCCTGCACCACTCCACTCTGGGTCAGCACCGCCCTCAGCTGCTGGAGATCTGGCAACTCTGTGTCCTCTGTACAACAAAGCGCTTCACTCATGAGCCAACTGGCAAAGAACGAGCCATACGGTAGATCTCTCAGCTTATTTTCTACCACCAATATACCTTCCATTTACTGTAAAACATCAGTAATCAAATGATATATTTTAACACAAATTGCACACACACACACACACACACACACACACACACACACACACACACACAAAAGCACACTTTCAACACACACACACACACACACACACACACACACAAGCAGTTAAACATTTTTGCACACACAAACTCACTGTACACACACACACACATATGCACAAGAGTGCTGTGAACAAATTCCTCAATTAACTAAAACCCATGAGGGTTCTTAAACACTCTAATGTCATAACCCATTCCACGCATACACAAACAAAACTGTATAAATACCACAATTTCACCACCAAATTGTCTTCTTTTTTTAAAAACTAATAACATAAGCGTTTTAATTAAAAACGCCTCAACATCCCCTTGGACTGCTGGTCTCGGATTCTGCTACCTGAACGTGCAGAGGTGTGGCTGCAAGTTGGGACTCAGAATGAGCGGCGTGGGATCAACGCCACTGTACGGCCCAGAAGATGGGACAGCAAAAAAATACACACAAAAACTCAACATTATGCACACCCCCCCCCCCGACACTTTCCCCAACACCTTTCCCCTCCCCCTCCCCATGGTACCCATCCTTCCACCAGACTTACCACCATCCTCAAATCTTGTCCAGCCTCCCTCCCCCCGCCCACCACTTTCCCCAACACCTTTCCCCCTCCCCCTCCCCATGGTACCCATCCTTCCCACCAGACTTACCACCATCCTCAAATCTTGTCCAGCCTCCCTCCCCCCCCCACTTTCCCCAAACACCTTTCCCCCTCCCCCTCCCCATGGTACCCATCCTTCCACCAGACTTACCACCATCCTCAAATCTTGTCCAGCCTCCCTCCCCCCCCACTTTCCCCAACACCTTTCCCCTCCCCCTCCCCATGGTACCCATCCTTCCACCAGACTTACCACCATCCTCAAATCTTGTCCAGCCTCCCTCCCCCAACCCCCCACTCCTCTATTTCTAGACTCACCTAAATACCCCCCCCCCCCCCCTCCCTCCACCCCACCAACTTACCTTCCTATCCGTCTTTCACGCTTTGTAATCACCACATATTTGTCCTTGTCCTGACACCCCCCTTTTCCTTACTTGATACGGGCAGAAAGGCCTATAAATCAAGGTTGGATTTTGGACTCACCCGAAATGCTCAGGGCGGTGCTGAGTTGTCTCTTCGTGGCACCGCCCCACACGATGTAAGGCCTGTGAGGAACGGCATGGATCGCCTCCCTTCGCAGAACTTCTCCTATGTTGGAGGACAGCAACACCAGGAAGCTGCAGTATCTGGAGGACATGGAACTACGCTTCACTTTTCCTCCAAAGTCGGAGTGTGGCTGCCCACGTGGCAGGGTAATAAAAAAAAAAACTGGTCACACACGTAATGTTCTCATCCCTAGCTGGTGCATTTGTACCATAGTGTTCAAGTGCTTCGGCTTTTGGGATGATCCCTGGAGTCTTTAAGCCAGGGTGCAACGACAACAACAACGCTTCACTTTAACTCTTCTAGCACCACGGGTGAATACATTCGCCCAGTTCATCACTCTACACTCCCACCAAAAGCAAAGACATTCACTGGCAAGTACACTACCATGCGTTTGTCTATTTTTAGAGCTCATGCCACTGCTTCTTCCATTAAAGCTGCGAAGGCGCACTCGGAAAAACTAGTTACTTCCCTCCTGTCGGTTGAGATGCAACGGACAACCAAAGTAAAATAATACATGGCGCTAGAAGAGTGAAGTTTTACAATGAAAGACAAAAACAACAACGAAAACCTTATTCCATAACAAACCCAGCTAGCAAATACAAATCACAGGATCAGCACAACTTATTTGGTTGTTGTTGTTGTTGTTTCTGTTCTGTAGCATAAAGCACACTTTCACGTACACACAAATGCAAATTCAGAGGGATTCATTTACAAAATATTATTTTGAAAAACTATCAGGCCTTTCCTGGTACTGCAGTACCTTCAGGATCATCCCCCTATAATTATTAATAAAACGTCCCATATGTACCTGTTTGAGGTGGGAGGATGTTAAACAGACTTTTAGTTCAGAGGGATTCATAACTCATTCAAAATTTATGTGGATTAAAAAAAGAAGTATTATCCATTATAAAAGTGCAACTACATGTATAGACATTCCATTATGTGTTCTGTTCCTAAACTGCTTCCATCATTGTCTGTCCTAATCCAGTACTTATAATCACCGTCTTTGAACCAGCGATCTTGGAAAGAGCATTTTCCTGGCATCTTGCTTTCTTCATGAGAACGCGGCAACGTTGTCGATCGGTTACTTCTGGTCAGGCTCATTGAGCGAGTTCGGTGATTTACCTCCCTTGTTATGTCGTCTGCTCCACTTCCACTTCATTCTGAACGCGATTGGACGCAAATGCGGTCAAAATCTATGTCATTTTTGAAAGGTTTAAGACTAAATGTGCACACTTCGGATTTTTTTTCGTCCTTTACAAAAAAATTATGACTTTTTGTTATCCATAAGGACCTAAGTACTTTCTGTAAGGACCGATAAGTTAAATACAAGTACCTATAAGGCCTTATGAGGCCCATCCACAAATATAAAAACCTATAAGCACCTGTGAGGACAGTGGGAACCCTGGTGCACTTTTTCTTTTTCGGAGCTGGTTTCAACCCCACATCACTCTCCGCTTCACTGTCAGTCTCGTGTAGCCTGACACTCGCTTTCGCCGCCATTTTCGTTTGCAACTCAAGCAACCTTATTCTGAGCACTTTAGCTTAGTTCAGCCTCGTGTGACGCCCGCACAAGACTGTACACTACTACACGTGTAGCCAAGGGCGAAGCATAGTGGTGGGGTCGCAACAAACACGTTGAGTGCAAATCTACACCGAAGCGCGATAGGGCCTAAAGATCGGGAGAAAAACGAAACGGAAAGCGGCATATCAATGTTTTGAGCGGGAGACCGGGAAATGACTTGTGAAAACGGGAGAATCTCCCGCAGAAATCGGGAGGTAAACTGGTCTGCAGTGTTGTGTCCTTGGGAAAGATACTTTACTCCTATTTCCTGGTCCTTCGGATGAGACGTTAAACCGAGATCTCGTGTGCGAACGCACGCACAAGATCTTGCACACACACGTTAAAGCCCATTGCACTATTCGGTATGAGCAGGCCGTGTGTGCCGGTGGAACGGATGACACGAACTCACAAAGCATGCATCCTGTGCACCAATTGCAGTCTAAACGAAGACTTTGGGCGTATCAGTGGGCAGGAAGGATAAACATCCCCAATGGGAAAGAACCACAAACCTGCTGGGTAGCTCTCCGTCCCCAAGAAAACCATGCCACGCCACGTTTCTCAGGTTCAAGGACGCTGGTGGACCAATGACAACCCTCAGAATCTGCATCTGGTAAAAGCAACAGCAGGGGGTCCATTTCACAGGAGCGAACGCTCACAGCTGTTCACGCAATTCAGCACAAATGGTCCTAAGAAACACCTTGGTTTGCTGATCGCTTGGGTAAAGCTTTTCTCCTCTTCTAAAGGTGGCAAGCCGCAAACTATCATGTGACTTGGGCGGGGTTAATACATTTCTGGCTGTTGATTGGCCCATTAAGGTTGGGTTTAAAAAATAAAATTTTAAATTTTACCGATCAGACAAGAGCTTGCAACATTTTCCCACAATCGTTTTATAAAGCCGTTTCTTAGGCCTCTTTTGGCGTAATCGCAATTCGCGCCAATAGCGACCTCTAGTGAACCTGGCCCCAGATTACATCATGGAATGCGCTTCAGCTATATAGGTCTGACATAGAATGAAAAAGTTAGGCCCTTTTCTCAAACGGCTTTTATCACTGGCTGACAATAGCCTGTAGAAAGGGCCAATAGTAAACGAGAGCTGCACTATACATGATATTCTACAGCATTGGAATATCATGCTACAGCTTAGTCTTTCGTGGAAGACTGACTCTCGAACGATGGGGGGGCTTTGGCACCGGCTCTGGTGCTGCAGTCAATTGGGATTGGTTGGCCTTTGGGGACCTTCCCCAACTCTCCTCCTCAAATCCCTTTGGCTGAGAGAGTGGGGATGTACCCTGGGCATGCAATGCATCTCCACTATAAACACATTCTCCGCCCAGCCCTCCAGAATAGTATCTACCCCTTCTGCTATCTGGCAGTCCATTGTCGGAAACCACAGATGGGCAACAAAAAGATAATGAAAAAGTAGATGCCTCTCTGTTTTGATATTTGTTTTTATCCATTGGACAGTCAGTCAGCAACAATACAATGGACACTACTAGAAAAAGTATCTGACAGTCAGTCAGCACTCAGTAACAATACAATGGACACTACTAGAAAAAGTATTGGACAGTCAGTAACATACAATGGACACTACTAGAAAAAGTATTGGACAGTCAGTAACAATACAATGGACACTACTAGAACAAGTATCTGACAGTCAGTCAGTAACAATACAATGGACACTACTAGAACAAGTATCTGACAGTCAGTCAGCAACAATACAATGGACACTACTAGAAAAAGTATCTGACAGTCAGTCAGCAACAATACAATGGACACTACTAGAAAAAGTATCTGACAGTCAGTCAGCAACAATACAATGGACACTACTAGAAAAAGTATTGGACAGTCAGTCAGCAACAATACAATGGACACTACTAGAAAAAGTATCTGACAGTCAGTCAGCAACAATACAATGGACACTACTAGAAAAAGTATCTGACAGTCAGTCAGTAACAATACAATGGACACTACTAGAACAAGTATCTGACAGTCAGTCAGTAACAATACAATGGACACTACTAGAAAAAGTATCTGACAGTCAGTCAGCAACAATACAATGGACACTACTAGAAAAAGTATCTGACAGTCAGTCAGCACTCAGTAACAATACAATGGACACTACTAGAAACAGTATTGGACAGTCAGTCAGCAACTCAGTAACAATACAATGGACACTACTAGAAAAAGTATCTGACAGTCAGTCAGCAACAATACAATGGACACTACTAGAACAAGTATCTGACAGTCAGTCAGCAACAATACAATGGACACTACTAGAAACAGTATCTGGACAGTCAGTCAGCAACAATACAATGGACACTACTAGAAAAAGTATCTGACAGTCAGTCAGCAACAATACAATGGACACTACTAGAAAAAGTATCTGGACAGTCAGTCAGCAACAATACAATGGACACTACTAGAAAAAGTATCTGACAGTCAGTCAGCAACAATACAATGGACACTACTAGAAAAAGTATCTGACAGTCAGTCAGCAACAATACAATGGACACTACTAGAAAAAGTATCTGACAGTCAGTCAGCAACAATACAATGGACACTACTAGAAAAAGTATTGGACAGTCAGTCAGCAACAATACAATGGACACTGCTAGAAAGAGTATTGATAAAGTGGCTCTGACGTCACGCGCGCTGAATTGTGGGACCGTCCGCCATATTGAAAAGGATAGAAACGTGTAAACAACTCGCCGGCCTGCGTAGCTAGGGTCGTTGTACTTGTAGACTAGTCATATCATAGCCACTCTCATCAGCATCATGCCGAGTGTCAGTATCGGCTGTTCAGCATTATTAACTCTACACTGATTCTTTTCATGATTATAAAGGCGTCAAGAAGAACGATGGACTTTCTTAGGCAGTCGAATTCACAGTTATCTAAGCAACGAACAACCAGCTGAATGAGACAATATTGAGAAGAAGATCGATCTAACGAGTTCTGGACAGCCGCTATCAGACGAACCATTAAGTGCTTCGTAAGGAAGGATATTCCACAAGTTAGTCACACGGTTAGTAAAAAAGCCTTGTCCAAATTGAGTAAATAATAGGTTTTTTTTATTAGTGTCTTGTGGTGTGTGTGGGGGGGGGGGGGGGGCCTCAACATAGAATCTAGAGCAGGTGTGTGTATATGTGTGAGAGGGAGAGACCATTTGTATGTGGGAGAGGGCAGTGGATAACTATTAGATCACCTGGGTAAGAGTGCGGAATTCTAAGAGTGGTAGTTTTAGAAGAAGGGTGCCTTTTCCAAGGACACATCACTGTGAACCGAGCTGGGTTTGAAAAAAACCCAGCTGGGTTGAGAACCTTCGCTGCACCCCTTCAACTAGATCAATATTCTTTCTTAGTGACTCGGACTTACCACACTGAGTTTCCATACTCTAGAACAGGTCGGGCTAGAGTTTTGAATAGAGGAACCATAATCCTCTTTAGACTGTCATTAGTAATTGTGTGTGTGTAGTGTGTGTGAAATGTGTGTGTGTGTGTGTTTGTGTGTGTGTGTGTGTGTGTGTGTGTCGTTGTGTGTGACTCTAGAAAGTATTGTGCTCTCAGATGGAGTTCGTTGTTGCATTATTAACTGACACTATTCTTTTCATGATTATAAAGGCGTCAAGAAGAACGATGGACTTTCTTTCCATCGAATTCACAGTTAAAAGCAACGAACAACCAGCTGTCCGAGACGCATTGAGAAGAAGAAGAAGAATGGCCTGGACAGCCGCTATCAGACGAACCCATTAAGTGCCGTAAGAACCATTCGACAAGTGTTCACACAGAAAGCCTTTCACTGAAGTAAATAAATGCACAAGTATATGTGTCTGTGTGTGTACATGTGTGTGGTGGGGGGGGGGGGCTTCTAAACATAGAATCTAGAGCAGGTGTGTGTATATGTGTGAGAGGGAGAGACCATTTGTATGTGGGAGAGGGGAGTGGATAACATTTACACCTGGGTGGAGTGCGGAAAAAAGGAGTAAAGTGCCTTTCCCAAGGACGCACCACTGTGAACCGAGCTGGGTTTGAAAAAAACCCAGCTGGGTTTGAACTCGCAAACCTTACGGATTACCAGCTAGTGACTCGGACTTACCAACTGAGCTACAGCGGCTCCTCTTTATGTCATACTGTCATAGTGTGTGTGTGTGTGTGTGTGTGTTGTGTGTGTGGTGTGTGTGTGTGTGTGATGTGTGTGTCAGATGTGTGTGTGTGTGTGTGTGACTGAGAAAGTATTGTGCTCTCAGATGTGGGTGATTGAGAAATTCTATCTTGTACTCATTAGATGTGGTGACATAGTGAAAGCTTGGCCAACCATTGATTCAGACCAACACTTGGGTTGCTTATTAAATTAACAAGTTCAGGTTGGTGAGCAAGAATTGACAAATGAACCATTAATGATTTGGTCTTGAATTTTAATGAAGTTATCTGATTCTGAATCAGCCAATTGAGGATTTGTAATGGACAGAGTCTGATGATCACACTGGTGGTTTTTGTTTACAACCAAGTAAGCAAAACAGATTGTGAAACCCAATCAAACACATATACATGTATATGACGTTTGGCTTTATCATTCTTCATATAGTGATCAAACTATCTAAATAAACTTGTGGCTTTTTTACTGTATACTAAACAGTGTGATTGTGCACAATGTGGACCCACTGTGGATGAATGAGTTGTTCACAGTCACACACACAGATCTGTGACTGGATACAATGCTACAAATCCTAAATACCCAGCAATCCAGTTTATTTGTTTCATGTTTAAACATTTACAAGAAACAGGAATTAATAAATTGTACCAGCATACAGGTTTACAACTAACTCTCTCTCTCTCTCTCTCTCTCTCTCTCTCTCTCTCTCTCTCTCTCTCTCTCTCTCTCTCTCTCTCTCTCTCTCTCTTATTCACAATGTGTGTAATCCCAGTCACACAATACTCATTGTGTATTTATTTTATTTTATTTCATTCAATTCCATAAGTTCTCTTTTTTGTGTGTCTTAAAGTTACACATCTCAATGCACATTACAATCATCACTTTAGGAAACCAACTGGCCAGGAAGTAAAGAATGTTCAAATCCCAAACAGATAAACTTCACATAGTCAGAAAATACTTGTGTCTTGTTAAAATCTTGTCTTTTGCTGAAATTATAATTGTAAGGCTGCATTTATTCTTTGTTTATTAATCAGTGAAAGTAGTACCAAATGCAGTTTGTAATCTGTACAAGTGTGTGTGTGTGTGTGTGTGTGTGTGTGAGTGAGTGTGTGTGTGTGTGTGGTGTGTGTGTGTGTGTGTGTGTGTGTTGTGTGTGTGTGTGTGTGTGTGTGGTGTGTGTGTGTGTGTGTAATGTCACAACTTTTATAGTTAATCTGACAATAAATTGATTCCAGTCCAGTGTGTGTTTGTATGTATATGTGTGTGTGCATGCATGTGACTTATGAGTAGTGAAAGTAAGGTAGCAAAAGTGTGACCCACATGACATGTTTTGCTAAGTAGTAAAAGTAATATATCTGCTGGGGGGGGGGGGGGGGGGTTGGGGGGGGGTGGGGGGGGGGGGTAGAAATAATGTTCATCATTGTGTTATGTTAAACTGTGAAAGTAATAGCTATAATCAACATTATTATGTTTTGAGGAATAGTTAATGAATGATCTGTAGTGACCTACAAAACAAATGCATTTATTAATAATCATAATGGGTCTTTTTTTATTTTAATAAATTAACAATAATTGCTTGATTCTGTACGTTTTGAGTGATCTAAAATTTGACTCTAACATACATGTGTAAATAAGATCACAACAGAAATAATAACAATGAAATTGCCAAGGATCACAACAAAAGCACACCACTGCATTTGGGCTTGGGTGATACCCTAGCTTAAACAACATTCTATCATATCTATCATAACAGGATATACCACCAGCTTGAAATAATAGACTAAAACAATCAAATTTGAGGTGATTCTGTATAATCGTTGACACAATATTGCCCAAACAGACACATGTTATTTGGGTAGTACCCTAATCCATCACACATTTTGCATTGTTAATCAACAGGACACACCAACTTATGTTTATTAAGTTATGGTCAAATTTTAAGCTGCTGAATCTGTTGACAGTAAAACTTGATTTCACAACAGCCCAAGTCTGACACAAATAATCATTTTCTTCATCCTTCAGTCGCACAAGTGACTTTGGGAGCAGAAATGATTTTACTGGATCCACAAAATCCATGCAAAGCTCAGAGTGCTTGGGGCTACAGCTAAATTACTGGTATTGTTTTTTTAATTCAGCCTCTGAATGCAACACACACACACACACTCACACACACACACACACACACACACACACACACACACACACACACACACAATGAACACACACTTAATCATACGAATGTTATGTTATGTTATGTAATGATTACTAACAAAATTGAAATTTTATCTACAAAGGCTTTACAATGATCTGAAAAATGTATCAGAATACAGTGGATACATGATAAGACTGGATAACTCACAATAACTCTGTGGTCCCATTTTAATAATCATTATGTTAAAAAGTCATTTTATCTAAAAGTACTGGCTATCTCAAAATAGAATTTCAGTCCCTTCAATTTTGACTTTGAGTTAAGTGATTTTCACTGTAAAAGATGTCTTGGCTACATGTATTATTAAGTATTGTGTTGGCTTGTAAGGCAACACTGTAGCTCTCTTCCATCTGACCCCCCCCCCCCCCCCCCCCCCCCCCCAGCTCTTGATTGATCTTAAATGACTGAATGACTTGTCAAGTTGTGATAATTGTAAATATTGTGCACATGTGCATGTGCACAAAGTGTCATACCCCCCCCCCCCCCCCCCCCCCACACACACACACACACACCTCCCACACTCGTTGATAATCATTTTTGTTTTTCTAACTTAATGAATCTAAACTAGGCCTACCATAATTCTTGTATGGGTACTGAATTGACAGGAAGCACACACACACACACACACAAACACACACACACACACACACACACACACACACACACAGCGACACACACTTGACTTTGCCTTCATTCTTTGTTGTTATTTTGTTTCTTGAGGACAGGATGTAAAAAAGCTTAATTAAGCTTATTCCTTTTATCCTCAATAAAGATCATTTTGACTTGACTTGACTTGACACTTGTCTTGTCTGAATCACTTTTATTTTTAGTGGAAGGATGTTAAACTGAAGAACAACACTGAGAGAGAGAGAGAGAGAGAGAGAGAGAGAGAGAGAGAGAGGAGAGTGTGTGTGGTGTGGGGTGGTGTGTGGTGGGGGGGGGGGGTTTAGCAAATATAACACTAACATGGTTTTACATTTTATGATGGACTTTGTTGTTGTAATCTTAGCGATTGTGGGCTTGTTTAGCACTACAACTGCTCCGAAATGTCTAACTCTAAGCGCTCACGCAGCAAACAAAAACTAAAACAAAAGTAGGGGCCTCACTGACGAGGCCAGGAAAATTGAGAGGTGGAATAATACTGACATCATAACCCCACTCATCTGTCGAATCGTATGCATCAAATCCATTTAAAAGCTTCAACTTATGTAGGTAACGATTTCTAGCATATCCTTCCAACTTTTCGACGTACTTGATCTTCTTTTTTGCCTTGGTTTTCTCCATGATCGCAAGTTAAACTCGGATTGACTGGCAAGTTACGACGCTCTTCGCTCTGCGCATGCGCAATATTATTGCCAGCATGGCGGACGCTTATCCGCGTCTGTAGAAACACGCGTCATCGCTCGTTATCAATTGGACAGTCAGTCAGTAACAATACAATGGACACTACTAGAAAAAGAAGAAACACAAAAGCAAATCAAATCTAATGTAACTTCTTCTAATACTCTCCCTCTTTTTCCCTTCTATTGTCTCAACACCATTAAAATCACACAATCATTAAAAATGCACAGCCAAAAAATAGTTTTAAAAAAAGCTTAATGACTTATTACCACAACGTAGCAGAATTGAGATAAGAAAGTGACTTCTTACCACAGACTGCCCCAAAATGTCGGTCAGCTCCTTAGTGACCAGCAGGTCTTTCAACATGGACGGACACTGGCCTTCCTTCAGGAGATACACCTGCAAACAGTCACCACGGGTGATGATGTAGTCAGTAAATACCAATCACTGTACATTTAAGTTGTTTTTCCGCACCTGTAGGCTTCAGGGAGTGTGTTTGTGTGCTTGCCATCTTATTTGTTTTAATACTATGTACGCTCACGCTCACTCTGTCTTTGGTTGGTTAGCAACAGTTTTCTTTTTCTTTCATTCTTGTACACCTTACTTTTTCTCCCATAACTTGTCCAGTTTCAGTAAATTAAACAAAAATTAAAATATATGTATCATCATCAAGATTTGGGGCACCATTCTGCCAACTTCAGTACATTTGGTCCAGTTGTTTAGGCACTTTGACCTCATCACCCCTCACACATGATACACATTCTGTTCACACTCACACGACACGAAAACGGACTCCACACTGAC
>CM065688.1:6755350-6770350 GCA_017654935.2 Phymorhynchus buccinoides
TTCTACTTCCTTCACATTCAAGTTCTGTGTCGTCATTTCCAGTTCAAAGTCTCTTATTAGCAGACAATTAAATTTTCACTTTCTAAGCATAGTTTTATTTCAAAATCAAAATCCAGAAAATTTTCCCTTTCGCTGCATTTACGGCATTTATTTATGAAATTGAACAAAGGGTAATTACTCTCTCTTTTTCTAATTAACTCCCCTCCACCAAAGTTGATTACGATACCAATCATCTAGCAGTGCGTGGGTCAGAACCAAAGTGAGACAAGCAAAGCATTTATGTTCATCTAAACAATGCAGTCAAAGCCAAGCGAATCTGAAAACGTTTACAACTCTCTGTCTATGATCTCTAAAACAAAAGCCAAACTTCCGCAGCGGAAGCTGAGTGGCGTACCAGTTGATGAGGTCCTGCAGGGTGAGGTGCAGGGGGTCCGCGGGCTTCACCATGTCGAAGATCTCATCCTTCACGTCCTCCACAGGGATGGCCTCCTGGCCGTGACGCCGCATCTGGGCTTGGATGGCCTGCACACACCACCACACCACACATCACGCACCATCCTCCACACCGCACATCACGCACCATCCTCCACAAGGATCGCCTCCTGACCGTGACGCCGCATCTGGGCCTGGATGGCCTGCACACACCACCACACCGCACATCACGCACCATCCTCCACACCGCACATCAC
Source organism: Phymorhynchus buccinoides (assembly GCA_017654935.2). NCBI lineage: Eukaryota > Metazoa > Mollusca > Gastropoda > Neogastropoda > Raphitomidae > Phymorhynchus > Phymorhynchus buccinoides. The sequence goes on from CM065688.1 coordinate 6,756,040, forward strand.
GCACCATCCTCCACACCGCACATCACGCACCATCCTCCACACCGCACATCACGCACCATCCTCCACAAGAATCGCCTCCTGACCGTGACGCCGCATCTGGGCCTGGATGGCCTGCACACACCACCACACCGCACATCACGCACAATCCTCCAAAGTCGGAGTGTGGCTGCCCACATGGCTGGGTAATCAAAAAACGGGTCACACACGTAATGTTCTCATCCCTAGCTGGCGCATTTGTACCATAGTGTTCAAGTGCAGTTGTTGGGATGATCCCTGGAGTCTTTTGGGATGACCCCTGGAGTCTTTTAGCCAGGGTACGAAAAACAAACAAACAAACATATCATACAGTACAGTGCTCATTTTAAGGCATTTCATGGCCTACCTTGCCTCCAAACAATCAAGCACACCATTCGCGGGACACTCCGTCACCATTTTTTCCTAGCGACCGCAAGCGCACACTCCACCAGATAAGAACCACGCCATTTGAGAACTACATCGCACTCGCATTATCGGCGGAGAAAATTATTTTCCAGCAGAGATTCCTTCAATTACGGCAAATTTTCGTTGGAGCTGTTTTCATGCCTAATCTTAGAGGGAGTCTTAATACAGAAGGTCTTAATAAGGAGGTTCCATTGTACCATCTTCACTGACTTTCCTAATGGTCCCAACTTTGAACTATTCTCAACTGATGATAATTTGAGCAAAATATACCACAGCTGAAATGCTGTACTGACCCTGAAGAAGTAGTTGAGGGCAAAGACGTTGAGGTAGCCCCTGTGTTGGACGTCCAGGATACGGAACAGGTAGCGCAACGACTGGGGCTCCTTGCGATTCTCCATGGCCAGAACAAAGTCCAGGTACGTCTTGTAGTCCTGTGCATAAAATGAAGGCATATGTTTTATATTATTAGAGTAGACATCATTTTAGGGGTACATCTAAAATACGGAACAAGGAGTGTAACGACTGACGCTCCTCGCGATTCTCCATAGCCAGAACAAAATGCAGGTACGCCTTGTAGTCCTGTGCACACAGTGAAAACGTAATATGAAGATATAACACTATCAACCATTGACACAACAACATACATTATTTATACGGCGCTAAATTTTGATAGAAATCAAATCGAAGCGTGCACACATGTCAACATTCATAACACATTCAAACAAAAACGCTATACAAAGACGATTAAGAAAATAACACACACACGTTTAACATAAATAGAATCCAACAGAAATAGACCTAAAGGCAAGATATTTGGAATGCTTGGCAGCCATAAATGTGATTCCAAATACAGTGAAGACATAATGTGTTGCGTTACTTATTATCAAATCAGCATCATGCAGTCCACTTAAGATACAACATACAGCAACTGATCTGTAACTTCATTGTAAACTTTCTGCATTCACTCATTCAAGTCGTTCCGGACACATATATCCAGAATTAATAGATACAGGACAATTTGATGCACTTGCTTCAAGGGAAGTTAATCTGTGTGCACAGAAACCCAAACCGGAATAGCTAGAACAAAATCTTGGTCACTTCTAAACTCACTTCGCTCCCTTAGACCACAATTTTGCCTCTGACTTTGCTTTTGTAGTGGTTCGTTGTGGGGGAACCAATCGGTGTAGAGTTTTTCTATATAAAGTCTAGTTTTTCTATATATAAAATAGTCTGATCTACCACTTCCCTATGTCTAAACCTGAAGTAAAAACCTGTACTCTTCTTTCATGTCTCCTTTTGTTTATGTATTTTTTGTTTGTGTGTATTGCTGGAGTTATTTGTGATTTTTTTTAATAATTCAAAATCGTTGCAACGCCGATGCAAATGAGTTAATGCACACAGTACTATTTTGGGCTCACTCTGTTTCACCATTTACTTGCTTCAAATGTTAAAACATTAGCCGCCTTTGAAGTCTACAACCTACCATCTCTCCCTCATAGGTCAGGCATTCTTGGAACACTCGGTCCAGGAAAACACTGGTGAGGGTGCCTGTGCCGTACCTGCACATGGACACAAAATTAAAAAAACCCATTTTCTTTCCATTATGCACACACTGCCTGCCCATTTCAGGATGAAGGAAACTTGTAAGGTGAAAATACCAACAAAGCTGCTTCAACGGGTATGCTCACTCTCTTCAGGACAAAGAAGAGCGAAAAAACTGCAGGCATCAGAATAGACGATTTTCGGAAGAAAAAAAAAAGGGAAGAGCACTTCATGAAAATTAGAGTTGTTTACCTCCGGCTCCATTACTCTGTCAAATGCCATAGTAACAATGCAACAATGGTGTCGAAGCTTGAAACCGCAGGATGCCAGTCAGCGACTTGCAAACATTTTTTTTTAGAAAAATTAGGGGTGGCCAGTGGCCACAAACTGATTAAAACCAAAGACTCTAAAAGGGTCAGATGGACTACTTAAGAGTTACGGCGAGCCGGGCTGATAGAGTTATCGTTAGTGGGGTAGTTTACACCATTCACAGTGGCGGCTATCCAAAGACTCAGACTGGAATTTGAACGGAGAATACAACTGGCCTATCGACGTGTTTTTAACCTAAATGTGTCACGTTTAAAAGGGACATAACCAGTGTTTCTGTCCTCACTACTCATATAGGGAAAAGGGACCGGATGTTAGTCTTTTCTTTTCAGTGTCTTTGATAAAACTTGCAAAATGTGATGTAAAAATATAAATGACGTAATTTTTTAGAATGACGCACAGTGTTCTAAGTGTTATAACTTATATGTCTGCTCAAACACACGAGTCGATAGGCTACGAGAGCTGATGGTAGAGTGACTTCCCCTGTTTGACTGATTGAACTAGGCAAGATCGCTCCCACACACCATGAAATTACTCCCCTTAATTATTTCCAAACAATTCCTATTGTCAGAGGATTTGCACATTTCAGAGGATTGGTTTCTGCTGACAGAGGATTGGTTGCTGACAGAGGTTTTGACTTTAAATTGCGGTATATTTTCTGTTAAATAGACATAGCATTTTAAAGTGATTTTTAACTGCATTAAGCCTTTTTGGTTATGGTGGGAACTGATTTCAGTGCTGTCCAGGCAGTCGAAGGCCTTCATGGCCCGTGTACTGTAATTTTCAGAGAATTGCACTTCAGACTAGTCTGATGCCTGAAACTGGGAGAAAATTCAGTGAGATCACACATGAAACCCCACCATCATCTCTCAGGATCCCCCCTGTGGGGATACCGGGGGGTCTTTTGTATAAATAGTTCCAACTTCTGGAAGTTCTGTGCTTGTAACTTCCTCTAATCTGTCACTCTCTTTGACTCCGCCTTTTCCCTTTGCTTACTGTCATCTACTATCTTTCTGCCTTACCGGTCCATTCTCCTGCCTTTTTCCACAAAACACTTTCAAAAACATTTTCTCCAGCCGAACTTGCTGGGCCTAACTATTTCTTAGTTAGGCGCATAATGGCAGCATGACGCATCTGCTCTCATAATTGACAGGAAACTGTCTGAGCGATCGAAGAAGAAAAATCTCTCAGGATTAAGACCTCTACTGTCCCTTCCTGCCTCCATGACCTCTCTCTTTGGTAAAGTGACTCATCATCTGAGATCCTTTCACCCTCAATCTCTCTCCTCTTTCGACTCTCATCTCTGTCTCTCACTGGCTGGTCCCTGTTTGCTCAACATGCTGGTATCTAGGTGCAAAATGCTGTCCACGCTCACACACTCTCTTTCTCTCTCACTGGCTGGTCCCTGTTTGCTCAACATGCTGGTATCTAGGTGCAAAATGCTGTCCACGCTCACACACTCTCTTTCTCTCTCACTGGCTGGTCCCTGTTTGCTCAACATGCTGGTATCTAGGTGCAAAATGCTGTCCACGCTCACACACTCTCTTTCTCTCTCACTGGCTGGTCCCTGTTTGCTCAACATGCTGGTATCTAGGTGCAAATGCTGTCCACGCTCACACACACTCTCTCTGTGTGTTTCTCTTACCTAGCTAGCTAGTTTTTCTTTGCTGAGCTTGCCATTGCAGTCTTTATTGAGGTTAAAACATTGTTCCATACTTACTCCTCTCTCTCTCTCTCTCTCTCTGTCTCTCTCTCTTTTTAGTTCTCTCTCTCTCTCTCTCTTCTCTCTCTCTCTCTCTCACCTCGCTAGCTCCTGTTTGCTGAGCATGCCATTGCGGTCTTTGTCTAGGTTGAGGTACTGGCCGTACACTCTTAGAGCAGAGGCTGCCGAAAACCAGTTGGACTCCTGAACTTTCTTGGATAATTCCTCGTCTCGCAGCTGGACAGACACACACACACACACACACACACACACATGCGAACAAGGTGCGTGCACACATAAGCACACAAACACACAGTTACACACTAAAAACTGGCTTGATGAAAAAAAGTATATTATTTGCTTATTCAATGTTTCATCTGGAAATAAAAGTTTGACTTGACTTGACGCATAGGAAAGCAAATAAGATGTTTACAAAAAATGCTGTAACAAGCAAAGACAGAACAATAATTGAAAAGTGATCCAACAAAGAATATAAACATTGAGTCTACAGAAAGCTCTGATGAAAATCTGCTATCTGTTGGCTGATTCTTCTAGCTGATGCAATCACACACATTTTAGAGTTGACTTGTAATATGATACACTGCTGGTTGACCCTTAAAACTATCACTGATCAACAAATGAAGGAGTTGAGCATGAAACATTGGGATCAAGGAAGAGGAAAATTTGAAAGCAATGCTTTGAACACAAACATGCATTATAATCCTTTCATTTGTGTTCATAAACAAAGACACCAAACAAAAACATTAGTCCCCACCATTTCGCGACGAGAGAGGCAACGATTGCCGTGTTCAGTACAGTCTAGGCATCGAAAGTGGTCATGAGTCGCCAATACAACAAATACTCATGCTAAAATGTGTCAAAATTCTTATTATCATCCAAGATACTGTCCAACAGATGCCATAACCCTTCATTGGATATAAAAAGCATCGTTGTAGAGCTTAAAATGCCATAATTCTACCAGTTTTCGCAAAGAAAAGTCCAAACACAACAACCGGAAGTCGCAAAAACGGAAGTTCGATTATTTGAGAAGGGAGCCAACTCTCGTTTCTGACAGCAGTAATGGCGGTCGGTAAGCGTTTACAGGACGTGTACAGGCTTCAAACTTCGACTTTCTCTTGCGAGGTGTGCATCGCCTTATAAACGCAGGTGCCTTTTACTTTGTTTCAGATTTTTCTTGAAAATTGCCCTATTCGCCTTATACACAGCAGCGACTAATGATCCAAAAAATACGGTAGCAGGATTTCATCAGATTCATTTAGACGGTAGAATTTCACGTGAATCATGCCTGACAAGTGTCCAAATCGGATGGCGCTGAATGAGGCGCTATACTACTCCTTGCCGAGACGAAAGGGCGATAATTTTAGGGCCGAACTGCCGATGCCCCCTGCTGACAAGTCAGGAGCAGATAATCTTCTGTGGCTACATACCATTAGTTCCTGACAGGCAAGGGCGATAATCTTAAGTAGGTGGCGTTCGCATTTGAGGTCGCGAGACAGGGGCAGATAATTTTTGGTATAAAGCCTCATTGAAAGGCATGCAGTGAGGGTGGCCCAGTACCTCCAGCAGGTCGTCCAGGAAGCTGCAGGCCAGGACGTCCTGGATCTTGATGCGCCCTGTGCGCAGGGGGTCCAGGAAGAAGAAGAACTTGCGCACCGCCGTGCACACGTAGAAGGAGTGGAAGGTGCTCTCCAGGCCACCCAGCTGAGGCAGCGTGGGGATCAGCTCCAGGATGTAGTTCTCCAGGTCCTGGGGCAAAACACAACAACAGTTAACCCCTTCACTGCCACCCAGCTGGGGCAGCGTGGGGATCAGCTCCAGGATGTAGTTCTCCAGGTCCTGGGGCAAAACACAACAACAGTTAACCCCTTCACTGCCACCCAGCTGAGGCAGCGTGGGGATCAGCTCCAGGATGTAGTTCTCCAGGTCCTGGGGCAAAACACAACAACAGTTAACCCCTTCACTGCCACCCAGCTGGGGCAGCGTGGGGATCAGCTCCAGGATGTAGTTCTCCAGGTCCTGGGGCAAAACACAACAACAGTTAACCCCTTCACTGCCACCCAGCTGGGGCAGCGTGGGGATCAGCTCCAGGATGTAGTTCTCCAGGTCCTGGGGCAAAACACAACAACAGTTAACCCCTTCACTGCCACCCAGCTGGGGCAGCGTGGGGATCAGCTCCAGGATGTAGTTCTCCAGGTCCCACAGCAGTTGAAAGTCGGTAAGATCAGAGAGAAATCACACTGTCTAGTCGTAGTATGACCAAATTGATAGCTAGGTTTCCCAAGTTTGCCCCCACCCCCCCCCTCCCCCTCCCCCAAAAATGGGTAGGCGCTGCGCTTGCGGCCATGCGCTCTCCGGGGGAGAGCAGCCCGAATGACTAGAATATGCCAAATACCAATGCATACAACACACAGCTCTCAATTCTTCAACTGAGTTCTAGTGCACAGTCTCACCTTCTTCTTCTTCTGCGTTCCCGGGCCATAAGCTCACAACGAGAACCTATGTGTCCGTTTTCCAGTTTTCACTGGTCTCCTCGCTGCATTCAGCCGACACATTCCGATTTCGGAGGAGCTCAAAGGAGAAAACTATATGGAAGTTTTTTTTAGAAAAAAAGGCAAAAAGTCAGAAAGATAGTAATGACACAAAGCAAGGGAAATGGCAGAGTCAAAGAGAGAGACAGATTAAAGGAAGCTACAAGCACAGAACTTCCAGAAGGTGGGGGAACTATTTGTACGGAAGACCCCCCCCCCCCCGGTATCCCCCCGGGGGATCAATGTAGACAAACACAGCTCTGAATTCTTCCAGTGCGCAGTCTCACCGACTCCTTGAGGTAGCCCTGCCCGGCGACGTCGTAGAGGGACAGGCCGATACGCGTCTGGTGGAGCCAGACCTTGCGCATGACGTAGTTGAACAGCTGCAGGATGTTGACGCGCCCAAAGGGGTCCCTCTGCACCAGCCGGCCAAACACCTCCGCCTGGAAGAATGGCCTGAGGACAGCAGCAATGGACATTAGTCTTTATTAAATACCCTATTTGTCAGACTAAAAGGCGCATCTTTGTTATAAGGCGCATCACCCAAATTTCACACTTTTTTCTTCTTTTTTTACTATTTTATTCGACACATTATCTCCCCGTGGGCATACTGGGGGGGCTTTCGTAAAAATAGTTCCCCCACCTTCTGGAAGTTCTGTGCTTGTAACTTCCTCTAATCTGCCACTCTCCTTGACTGCCTTTTCCCCTTGCTTTTTATCTTATACTATCTGCATCAGTTTTTGCCCTGCCATGTGGCAGCCACACTCCGTCTTCGGGGGAAACTCTCAATGGTGTGTCCTTGTAAAAGATACACATTGCTGAATCCAGGTGTAAACGACTGGGGGAAGGTAAGAGCGATGGAGGGAAAGGAATCGGAGCAGCCTTCCAATACAGAAGCTTAGACGCAGTGAATGATTAATGCACATCTCTGAATCCCTAAAACAGCTCTAGGGCCTAGAAATTAACCAAAGGAATACTCAACAACAGTGTACAACAATCATAATGTAATTAACAAACTTCTACAAAAACTAAAAAAAAAAAATTCATTCCCACAGATTCTACAACTAGACGCTTTCACAGTTTCAGAATGTCCACCACAAACTAGAAAACGTGCTATAGGGTAACATTATGCAAGAAAATAAAGAACACAAACGCCCATATTCTAGTTTGCAGCGAATTTTCAAGCATCTTACACACTTTTCTTCAGGCCCTATAGGGTACAATCATGCAATATAAATTATATCATTAAGGTTGGTTCCTCCGAAGTCGGAGTATGGCTGGTCATGTGGCGGGGTAATCAAAAATGGTCACACACGTAACGTTCTCATCCATAGCTGATGCGTTTGTACCATGAGTGTTCAAGTGCTTCCGTTGTTGGGATCCCTGGAGTCTTTTAGCCAGGGTATGCCAACAACAGCATGACATATAAACCCACCTGTATTTGTCACCCGCCTCCTGGCCCGCCTTGAGGTAGTCTTCATAGCCGATCATCTGGTCCTCTCCGTGAACAGGCGGGGTGTGGTGCTTGTCCAGCAAATACCACAGAGTCTGGGAATACAGCACATCATATGGTACATGATTTATTGTGTGAGATATTGCACCGTAATCGTAGTTGATCATCTGGTCCTCTCCGTGAACAGGCGGGGTGTGGTGCTTGTCCAGCAAATACCACAGAGTCTGGGAATATACCACATCATATAGTACATGATTTATTGTGTGAGATATTGCACCGTAATCGTAGTTGATCATCTGGTCTTCTCCGCGACTGTGAATGACATTGCATTGTAAGTATTAAGCTATAATGTAGATTGACAGTACTGTCATAGTAGCTAATCATCCGGTCTTCTCCATGGGGGGGGGGGGGGGGGGGGGGGCTTGTCTAGAAAATACCACAATGTCTGTGAATATAGCACATCATATTGTACATTACATATTGTGTTACACATTGCATTGCTATGGCAGCCAATAATCTGGTCCTCTCTACATGGAGCTTCTCTGGCAGAAACCATAGCACCTGAAAATATATAACAACAGCATGTATCGGTTTTTTACAACAACAAATAAAGATGTACTGATTACAGCAACTGGCAACATGTAACAACGACAAACAAAACTGTACTGTCTGGGGGAAAAAATAACACTTTCTATTAATAACAATCATTAAAATGGCATTGTCCAACATACCATTGTCCACCATATATCATGGTGTCAACATACAAGTTACGCCTTGCCTGTTTTGCTAAAACCACAACAAACTCCATCATTGATTGAGTTCCTGCTTAAAGTTTTAACATAAAAGGGATGATGTTCTTTTATTTTGCAGCTAAAGAAACATAAAACAAAGAAAGCACACAGGTTTGCAATGGTGATATTTGTCCAGGATAAGTACCTACGTTACAGTCCAGCCAATATGAAACTATAAGTGATAGAAGGCCTTGAAAAGACTGGATTTTTTTCTTCTTCTTCTCCTTCAGCATTCAACTGGGTACGCATCAAACCCTTAGGCCGAGTGATGTCACAAAACTGGATGTCCGGCGAAGGTCGTCTACCGTCCCTAAGAGTTTGAGGCAAATGTTAAGAAAAGCTCCCTCCTCTGCCCCTTCCATTCATTTCAGACGGTTTCAGTTAGGGTTAGGGTTAGGAATAGGGTTTGGGATAGGGTTAGGGATAAGCTTAGGGTCAATTAAGTATCAATTTCATAACATACCATAATTTTTTTTGGGTGGATTAGACGCTTAAATCCATCAATACTTTCTAACATAGATGAATGGGTTTTTTAAAAGAAGAAAAAAAATGCAGCCAAACTTGCACAAGTTTACCTGTAGCTCATCGTTGTCTAAGAGGTCACGACTCTTCCTCTGAAGAAACACAGCCCTGCATAAACATAGTGTGCACACACACGCACGCACACACACACACACATTAAATCCAAATGCACAATGCTGTACTGTCCAATAATTTTTTTTTAAATATATAAAAAAATATTAATAGTTATTTCTATATTGCACATTCTTGAACAATGTACATAGGACACTTTACAAAAACATAAACACATCCATTGATTTAAACAGTCTCTTTCCCCCTACCATCCAATGCCTCTCTCCCCTAAACACCACTCTATCGAACATCACTCCACAAGAGCTCAACCATTCTCTCTCTAACACACACACATGCATACACGTGCACACACACATGCATACACACACAATCTCTAATCTTAAAGACACATTGATGCACCACGATTAAGTCCCTTGGGGTTTTTTCTGAGTAGCTGTGACCCACATACAAATATCCCCAACTTCAAATTGAGGCTGCTCTTCAAAATGATGTTTTATTTTCAATTTGGGGACATTTGTATGGGAGTCAAACCTGGTCAAAACAAAATTTCCTACCAGCTATAAAAGAGGGAAGACACGTGAAACCCGTGATTTTGATGCGTGACCTGGTGGGTCTTTAAAGTGTGTTTGCCCAATAGTCACTCACTCACCTGGATTCTTCCCTCAGCTTGAGGCGCAGTGACCTGGTGGGTCTTTAAAGTGTGTTTGCCCAATGGTCACTCACTCACCTGGATTCTTCCCTCAGCTTGAGGCGCAGTGACCTGGTGGGTCTTTAAAGTGTGTTTGCCCAATGGTCACTCACTCACCTGGATTCTTCCCTCAGCTTGAGGCGCAGTGACCTGGTGGGTCTTTAAAGTGTGTTTGCCCAATGGTCACTCACTCACCTGGATTCTTCCCTCAGCTTGAGGCGCAGTGACCTGGTGGGTCTTTAAAGTGTGCTTGCCCAATGGTCACTCACTCACCTGGATTCTTCCCTCAGCTTGAGGCGCAGTGACCTGGTGGGTCTTTAAAGTGTGTTTGCCCAATGGTCACTCACTCACCTGGATTCTTCCCTCAGCTTGAGGCGCAGTGACCTGGTGGGTCTTTAAAGTGTGTTTGCCCAATGGTCACTCACTCACCTGGATTCTTCCCTCAGCTTGAGGCGCAGTGACCTGGTGGGTCTTTAAAGTGTGTTTGCCCAATGGTCACTCACTCACCTGGATTCTTCCCTCAGCTTGAGGCGCAGTGACCTGGTGGGTCTTTAAAGTGTGTTTGCCCAATGGTCACTCACTCACCTGGATTCTTCCCTCAGCTTGAGGCGCAGTGACCTGGTGGGTCTTTAAAGTGTGTTTGCCCAATAGTCACTCACTCACCTGGATTCTTCCCTCAGCTTGAGGCGCAGTGACCTGGTGGGTCTTTAAAGTGTGTTTGCCCAATGGTCACTCACTCACCTGGATTCTTCCCTCAGCTTGAGGCGCAGTGACCTGGTGGGTCTTTAAAGTGTGCTTGCCCAATGGTCACTCACTCACCTGGATTCTTCCCTCAGCTTGAGGCGCAGTGACCTGGTGGGTCTTTAAAGTGTGTTTGCCCAATAGTCACTCACTCACCTGGATTCTTCCCTCAGCTTGAGGCGCAGTGACCTGGTGGGTCTTTAAAGTGTGCTTGCCCAATGGTCACTCACTCACCTGGATTCTTCCCTCAGCTTGAGGCGAAGTGGTTCCTTGTCTGAGGGTGGCTGAAACACAAGTGACCACAAACAATGAACACACAGCCACAATAACATCAACCTTGAACGAAATGACCAACACACGGAAACACTCCCAACAGACTACTGTTAGTAGACACAGGAACACACGAGTCCTCGTTCCTATACTATTGGCCACTGCAACTAGGGTTATTAATGCCCTTGACAGCAAGAGTTAAGCCCTTGTTGGTCAGTATCCAAAAGGGCATTCACTCTTGCAAAAAGCAACCATTCAGTGGCCTCAAATAGGGTTATTGGCAAGAATTATGCCCTTGTTTGGACAGTACTTAATCATCGCCCCCCACCCACCAAGGGCATTCACTCTTGCAAAAGGTGGTCATTGCAGTGGCCAATATAAATGGGAGTAAGTAAAAAAGACTCCCTGAGAAGAGATTATCAAACATGGGTCCGAACTCTTTTTTCTTTTTTTTTGGTAAGAAGGGATAAGGACTTGCAAATTCATGTTCATCACGAGACATTGATGTCCGAGTTGTTGTTGATTTTCAACGTTCAATAAAAATTAAAATAACAAACAGAAGTTCTCCCTCGACACATCAACAACAAAAAATCAGAATACCAACGACAGAAGCACTATCAAAACGTTAACAGTGATTGTTCTCAGAAACAGCAATGGATTTGGAACACACTGTTTCACTCTATATATGTAATGCATTTTACAAACTATGGTGATACTTTTTTTTTTTTACTGAGAGTCTGCACCTTACTTATATTGCTTATAAATATTTACTTCTTTTTTTGTAAAATGTAGGTTATTGTGAGGCATGTCTGAACCCTTTCACCGCCAATATCTACCCATGTAAGTTTAATGGTATTTTGTGGCTGAAAAAAGCTGGTGGTGAAAGGGTTAAGCGCCTATAAAATAGAGTGGATAAGACTAGAACACCTGTAGGCCTTTGTTCTCTTTCAGATTGCCTGTCTGTGTCTACCTATACTGTAAGTCTGTACTGTAATTTGTATATACCTCTCTTATTTCAAACACCGGCATCAGTACTATCTTTTTGCCCAACTGGTCCATTCTCCTGCCTTTTATCAAGAAGTTCACACAAAGGTTTTCTCCGGGGACCGGCCGAGGACGGACTTGCTGGGCCTATCTCTTAGTTAGGCACATAACGGCAGCATGACGGATCTGCACTCATAATTGACAGAAAACTGTCAAGCGATCGATGAAGAAGGAAACATTGGCAACTTTATCAGTGATGTCCTGAGCCGTGGTCATAGGACATTGACTTGCTAAAACTGAAAATGTCATATTGTGTTCTCCCCTGCCAGTTCAACAGTCTGATTAAATGTTTAACACTGGCAGACTTTGCCTTATTGATTTCTGCAAGAGCCAGGACATTGTCCTATTGATTTCTCCTCTCAGGACACATTGTCCTGTTGATTTCTCCTCAGGACACATTGTCCTGTTGATTTCTCCTCTCAGGACACATTGTCCTGTTGATTTCTCCTCTCAGGACACATTGTCCTGTTGATTTCTCCTCTCAGGACACATTGTCCTATTGATTTCTCCTCTCAGGACACATTGTGCTGTTGATTTCTCCTCTCAGGACACATTGTCCTGTTGATTTCTCCTCTCAGGACACATTGTCCTATTGATTTCTCCTCTCAGGACACATTGTCCTGTTGATTTCTCCTCTCAGGACACATTGTCCTGTTGATTTCTCCTCTCAGGACACATTGTCCTGTTGATTTCTCCTCTCAGGACACATTGTCCTATTGATTTCTCCTCTCAGGACACATTGTCCTGTTGATTTCTCCTCTCAGGACACATTGTCCTGTTGATTTCTCCTCTCAGGACACGTTGTCCTGTTGATTTCTCCTCTCAGGACACATTGTCCTGTTGATTTCTCCTCTCAGGACACATTGTCCTATTGATTTCTCCTCTCAGGACACATTGTCCTGTTGATTTCTCCTCTCAGGACACATTGTCCTGTTGATTTCTCCTCTCAGGACACATTGTCCTGTTGATTTCTCCTCTCAGGACATGTTGTCCTATCACTTTTCCATCCTCTGTACATCACTGCTTTATAGCACACAATCCCCCTGTGGGGATCTTTTGCATAAATAGTTCCCCCACCTTCTGGAAGTTCTGTGCTTGTAACTTCCTCTAATCTGTCACTCTCTTTGACTCTGCCTTTTCCCTTTGCTTCTCTATATTTCTGTCTTTCCGGTCCATTCTCCTGCCTTTTTTTCAAGAAACACTTTCCCAAAAAAATGTCCTCCAGCCGAAGTCGGACATGCTGGGCCTAATTATTTCTTACTTAGACGCATAACGGCAGCATGACGCATCTGTGCTCATAATTGACAGGAAACTGTCTGAGCGATCGAAGAAGAAGAATAGCCCACAATTTCTGAATTAGGCTGACCTTTTTGAAGAGGGTGGGGAGCCGACAGTGGTTGTTGGTTTGACCTTTCCACTGTGTGTACAGAGCTGTGGACTGTTCCCTCTCTGCATCGCCTTCCTTTGTCAGTGTGCTGTCACTGTCAGTGCCACTGTCATCTGTTTCTGACACACACACAGATGTATACACATATGCACACACTTGTGCAAGGGTGCGTGCACACACACAGACATTGCATAGACATGCTCATTTCTCTCTCTCTCTCTCTCTCTCTCTCTCTCTCTCTATCTATCTCTCTCACACACACACACACACACATTGCATAGACATGATAGAGCTGTGAACTGTTTCCGCTCTGCCTGCCTGCCCGCCCTCCTTACTCTTACTGTGCTGTAATCAGTCATTTCTCTCTCTCTCTCTCTCTCTCTCTCTCTCTCTCTCTCTCTCTCTCTCTCTCTCTCTCTCTCTCTCTCTCTCTCTCTCTCTCTCACACACACACACACACACACATTTGAAATTGTTTGCATGTTTGTTTGAGGACAAGATATAAACAAGCCCATTGTGGGCTTCCTCTTTTTCCCTCAATAAAAAAGTGTCATGCGTTCATTCGTTCTCTCTCACACACACACAGTGCATATACACAGTCACTGCATTGTGTGTGTGCATTGATCAGTGTGTGCATGCACTGTGTGTGTGCATCACTGCATACATGTGTGTGTATGTGTATGCATATCGGTGTGTGTGTATGTGTGTGTGTGTGTGTGTGTGTGTGTGTGTGTGTGTGTGTGTGTGTGTGTGTGTGTGGTGTGTGAACCTGGAGTGTGAAC
>CM065688.1:6777850-6780068 GCA_017654935.2 Phymorhynchus buccinoides
ATTTCAAAGATTTATTACATTTATTTCAGAGATTAATGACATTTATTTCAGAGATTTATTACATTTATTTCAGCTTTGAAACCTCTTTATTCCTGTCTGTTTGAATGGTCACAGTTTGATCCTCTGGTATCAAAACAAACTGACTCTATCTCCGGCAGTGGGTGGATGCCTCGTGCCTCCATTCGGTGAGCTGGACGACTCTGCCCCCTCCACAAGTCTCTCCCCATGAAGGTACTGGGGAGTCTTTCATAGTAATTCCCCTACCTTTCTGGAACTTCTTTGCTTGTAACTTCCTTTAATCTCTTTGACTCCGCCTTTCCATTTGCTTTCTGTCATCTGTCTGGCTTAGTGGCCCATTCTCCTGCCTTCGTCCAACAAATTCTTCCAGGTAATTGTCTCCCTTGAGCTTCTCCTAAATCGGAATGTGATGGCTCAATGCAGCAGGGAGACCAGCAAAAATTGAAAACCCAACAAACACATTATGGCCATATGATGGCCTGGGAACGAAGAAGAATCTCTCATCAAGATATGTCCTTGGTGGAAGCTTAGCGTGTACCAACTGCTTTATGGCTTCTTGAAATGTAATCAACAGACAGCACACAGCAAACAAGACCCAACTTATTATCTTGATATTTCTTTATATAAATCATTTACAATCACAGATCTATAGAACCAGCTGTAACGGCAGACAGGATTTTTTCCCTTCAAAACAAACAGGTAACATCATTGTCAAAAACGTTCAATGTCTATCCATATCTAGAGCCGCATAGGATTCTATGTCTTTGATATGTCCTAATTTATCAAATATACACATTCAAATTTATTCACGATTTTGGTTAGGTCAACATCTACATCTGAAAAAAAATCAGATTAAAAAAAAATCTGAATTCATTTAAGAAAAACCAAAACCACACTGCATTTACAATACAACTTCATATGGCATTTATTAATTGTATAATTTAGTAAAGTTAGTCTTCATGCACATTAACTTGATCATTGGCAGGTTTAAGTTAATAATCAAAAAGTATCTTAGACATAAAGCAAAATGCATGTAACAGGTACACTGTAAATCACAAACAAGTTTCAAGTTTTCAAGTTTTATTTTCAACTTCCAGCCCAGAGGGCTTCAAAGCCATAAACACAAACACTCACAACAAATTTGTTCCCACAAACATTCAGTGAAACAAACAAACAAATCAGCTAACTAAATTTAATGTGCAAACGACAGTACACATAAACCTTAAAACTTACATTTACAATACAATTGAATATGGCCTTTATTTCAATCTTCATGGACATTGTTTTGAACATTCACAGGTTTGTGTTAAAAATGAAAAAGCATTTTAAACAAACATCAAGAAAGTATATATATCATGAACCAAAAATCCCACTGATATAAACATAAAAAGGTAAGCCCCAAATGATTATGGCACAAGAACTCAAATCAAGACCAGCATGCATCAAACACAGAACATCACTTACAATGTAGAATGTCATTATAATATCAGTGATTAAGACATTTTCTATGGCATCTGGATCAAACAGCATATATTTTTTATTATGTATATCATAAACCATTTTAACAAATTTAACCAGTAGCAACCACTTGCAAGTGCTACAAACGATCTGTCAATTTTCCTATTAAAAAATCATTCTTTTTTTTAAAGTGCCACCACAAGATGCGTTTTTAATTTTGGGACAATGAATCAGAGCTGATTCTAGGATTTTGAAAAAGGGGGGGGCATTCCTCCCCCTAAGAATGAAAAAAAGGGGGGATTGGTGGCAGGTCCACTTGATACAAGGGAAAACGGCCATGACATACAAACTTATTTTTAAATTGTTAATTGAAAGCATTCATACATACAAATTAAAGACAGTGTGTGTTCGTTCGGTAGTTGCTGCAGCCCGTGGGTGATGTAAATGCATTCTTTTTCTTGTGCTTTAAACACACTTTGCACTGCATTCCCCCACTCTCCATCTTGGACAGCCATGGCCACTTCTTCAGCCAGTCGTCTTGGAACCGGTGTTCCCTTGCACTGGCGCTGTTATCTCGGGCTGCTTCTCCGAGTTTTTGGATGTAGTCGCCGTTTCTTCAAGCTCTTCTCCACACTTTGACTCATCATATGGCACAGACTGCTTTTTTTTTTCACTTTACCTCCGCGAAAGTCAAAATCAAGGAGCGTGGCTACGTGCTTCATTTTTGAAGAAATCCAATATG
>CM065688.1:6780568-6833068 GCA_017654935.2 Phymorhynchus buccinoides
ATAAAGAATATTCAATGCATGTAATATTACCAAAAAATTGTTTTTCCAAGATTTGTGTGTGTGCTCTAAAAATTAACGATTTCCATGGTAACCCATTTTCAGAAAATGTCTTTCTGGAGGTCCAAATTATAAAACACTTTTGCAATTTTGATGTCTTCGCATGCAACTTTTATTTATGCGCACACATGTCCTACACACACACAGTGAGAGAGAGAGAGAGAGGGGGGGGGGGGGAGAGAAAACACGCACGCACGCGTACGTTCACACGCAACACACGTATTGCTTAACTTAAAGACCCACTGACCCACCACGGTTAATTCCCTTGTTTTTTTCTGGGTAGCTGTGACCCATATATACAAATGCCCCCAACTTGAAATTGAGGCTGCTCTTTAAAATGATGTTTCGTTTTCAATTTGGGAGCATTTGTATGGGAGTCAAACCTGGTCAAAACAAGATTTCTTACCAGCTATAAGAGGGAAAACACGTGAAACCCGTGATTTTGACACGTGATCTGGTGGGTCTTTAAAATAAACAACTATGACAACGCCGATTAACTCCATCTTCTAACTTGCGCTCGCGCATGGCATCCTCCATCATTCTACAAAGTATCGTTGAGATCCAGCTAGTAGTTTTTGATACAATCGACTTTCAGACAGACAGACAACGCCGAAACGGGGGTGTAATAAGAAAATGCATTAATTTTGTTGACGACAAAAATCGACTAGTAGGGAGAGTTACTATCCTTGAACATGATCTGAGTGTTGCAAGAATGCCGTACCCCTAGCCACTGCTAGTTGTGTGGGTGGTTGTATTTTCATAAAACAGAAAGAAGCAGACTTTGGAGATTGAGGGCCAGCCACACGTCCACTAAAATCGCACAACTGTACGATGCGATTCGATCACGTGGTCTCCAAGAACAAATGTGATTGGGGCATCGAGACCACGTGATCGAATCGTATCGTAGAGTCGTGCGATGTTAGTGGACGTGTGGCTGGCCCTTAAGGGTCGATCGTGAATAGGGCATTTGCCACGTGTGTTCGCTCTCTATACTAATTTGCCCGTACTCACTCTGCCCGAGTTACGCTGACCTTTCTAATTCAACTCGGTGAAATTCAAGGTCGCCCTCACGTTGCAAAAAAAACACGAACGCCGCTCTACACACACACGCACGCACGCACGCACACACACGCACGCACACACACACACACACACAACACACACACACACACACACAGGACCACATTCACTTCAATATCCCATTCATTTATTCTCTCTCTCTCTCTCTCTCTCTCTCTCTCTCTCTCTCTCTCTCTCTCTCTCTCTCTCTCTCAATAGAGTTGTTTCAATGCGTTATATTATTAGGCTAATGTTTAGTAGTTTGGAATGTTTTGTTTTGCATGTTGAGTTATTTTTCGAGTTGCTTTCGTATTACTTTTCATTCTGAGGACAGGATGAAAAAAAGCTGTCAAGCTCACTCCTTTATCCTCAATAAAGATCATTTGGACTTGACTTGACTTGACTTGACACACACACACACACACTCACACTCACACACACACACACTCACACACACACTCACTCTTTCAGTAGTGAGGAAAAAAGAAAGGCGTGACCATCCCACCCCAGCCCCCACTCCCTCCAAAAAATCGTCTTTCACGTGCTGTTTTACATGTTCTCGTAAAATGACATGTTCACGAGAAAGAAAAAGGTCCTGAGCTCTACACCTTGAACAAGTACATTGAGACGTACACCGATTCAAACCGATGTGGACACAGAGAAGCTCAGTGTTAATATATTTTTTTTTCTGGTTTTACAGTACCTCCAGGATCGTCCCACTATCTTTATAAGTTAAAAGATGTTCCATCTGCCTGATTCATGTCGGAGGAGGACGTTAAACGAACTATCGCTGGAAACAGCCCTTCACGAAGATGAACGGAACCCGCATCACCCAGTCGAGGGACACGATGGTATGTTTATTAGGCCTCTCGGCCCTTTTACGCCCCTTCTCGATGAATTTGACTTGTGATATTGTTTCGTGGGTTGCGTCTCCTTAAACTAAAACTAATCAAAACAGTAAATCTTGAAGAGAATAACTTTATTCATTCATTGAAACTTTTACATTTTGTTTTCAAATTTGGGTTCTCGTTCAAAAGATTTTTGAATTGATTAATGTTAGGTGCATTTTTTATGTTCAGTGAATTGGTAGGCCTAGATTATTCCACATCTGAGCAACGCGGTTAGTAAACAAAAATCTGTTTGCGGGTTTTAGTGTTGCAACAACTTACCATCACTATTTCATGCTTTATCTGTTGTACTTTTTTTTATTTTTAAAGTCATTGTAATTAACAAAATCAAGATTATGTACATTTTTATATACTCGAATAAGATCCCCTCTAAGCCTTCTTCCTTTTAAAGATAGTAATTTTAGAAAGTCTAAACGTTCCTCGATCGTAAGACATATTTTCACATGCTTTAACTAATTTCGTGGCTCTTTGAATTTTTTCGATGATGTGTAGGGGAGAACGGGGCAGGTCCGCCATTCCGTTTTTATTGCTAATTGCTTTGCTCTAGAATCATTTAGAGCATGTGATAGCCACATGCTATCCTACTGTAAGTGTAAGTGTGGATGGTGTGCACCAATTTCAGAAAAGTTGAGAGCAAAAAATTATGATTTTGCGTAACAAATGAATCCATATCACTTAATTTCGAGTTTACATGAAGATACATTTTGGTTATGAAAAGATGCTTAGTAATTGAACATTGTGTGATTGTGGGGTTTATTCTGCACTTCTAGGCAAAAGCATGAGAGGGGGGGGGGGGGACTTTTCCCAGCCTGTAGAACTTACCCCGCCTTGGGGCAGATCCGCATACCTACGGGTGGGTGCACTTCAAGAAGCATGCAGAAAAAGCCTGAATTTTCTATATACGTATATTGTCCATACATTTACCTGACTATTGGTTTAAAAATGGAGCTTCTACTTCAGTTGGCTTGCCATTTTATAACGAGAACAGCTGAAAAGTAGGCGGACCTGCCCCGTTCTTCCCTACGCAAAATTCTTCCAGCTGCTGAAGTCTGTTTATTCTTTGGACAGGCCGCCCAGGTGCACCGCACATACCCCCCACCCGGGGTACCCCCTTTTCACGCCTTGAGGATGTTCAGAAGGCCAAGGGCAGCTTTGTGGCAGTGGTGTGCTCTCAGGAGCCTGACAACGACCCAGCAGAGGCCCCAGTCACCTACCCCACCTACCCTCCACCCGGGGTACCCCCTTTCCACACCTTGGGGGTGTTCAGAAGGCCAAGGGCAGCTTTGTGGCAGTGGTGTGCTCTCAGGAACCTGACGACGACCAAGCAGAGGCTCCAGTCACCTACCCCACCTACCCTCCACCCGGGGTACCCCCTTTCCACACCTTGGGGGTGTTCAGAAGGCCAAGGGCAGCTTTGTGGCAGTGGTGTGCTCTCAGGAACCTGACGACGACCAAGCAGAGGCTCCAGTCACCTACCCCACCTACCCTCCACCCGGGGTACCCCCTTTCCACACCCTGGGGATGTTCAGAAGGCCAAGGGCAGCTTTGTGGCAGTGGTGTGCTCTCAGGAGCCTGACGACGACCCAGCAGAGGCTCCAGTCACCTACCACAGCTTCTCCCCAGGAGAGGTATGTACCAAGATGTACACTGAAGAGCTGACCGCCTGTGTGTGTGTGTTGTGCAAATCATGCGCAATGTGTGTGTGTGTGTGTGTGTGTTGTGCAAATCATGCACAATGTGTGTGTGTGTGCGTGCGTGTGCGTGCGTGCGTGTTTTTAACATGAAAAATAACCGTAAATTTGTAATTTCTAGCGGCCCAGTGGTTTTAGTCTGATGACATTATTGCCTGATCATGGAAGCTGTCTGCAATCTGAATGTTTTACTAGCCCCATTTCGTTAATAAAAAAACCACCCACACCATTCACCTGCCAAGACAAAAAAAAAAAAAATATATGATTGTAATCAAGAGCTTGTAATATCTGTTAAGTGATAAATTGCTTTAATACTTGACAGAGACAACTGATTTTCAATATTAATCTTGACATTGAATGAAAATAAGTACTAGGTAATAGAAGCTGAAGACTTACTGTGATTTAACACAGAACAAGGAAAACAGTCAGTTTCAAAGAAAAGCATCACATTTAAGGATCCAGACTTTGTAATAAAAAAAAAGTGTCCATCCCCGTGGGGGTACCGGGGTGGGTGGGTCTTTCGTAAAAATAATAGTTCCCCCACCTTCTGGAAGTTCTGTGCTTGTAACTTCCTCTAATCTGCCCACTCTCTTTAACTCTGCCTTTTCCTTTTGTTTACTGTCGTCTACTATCTTTTCTGACTTATTGGACCATTCTCCTACCTTTTTTCCCCAAAAAAATCTTCAAATAATTTTGTTCTCCTTTGAGCTTCTCCGAAATCGGAATATGTCGGATGTACGCAGCGGGGAGACCAGTGCAAACTGAAAACCGGACACATACGTACCTTACCCATTATGGCCATATGGCCTGGGAACGCAGAAGAAGAAGCGGAAGTAAAATGTGTCCAGCTAAGATATGTTCTCTGTGCCAAAGAAAGTGAACAAGTGCCCATTTCATAAATAATTTGAGTGAAAACGGGGACTTTGAAAAGCCTATGTATTAGTTTTCCCATAAGAAATGACTATTGTTTGGTCGACTTATGGCGATTATTTGCCCGCCAGGGGGCATAGCGCTCGAGTGGGGCTTATCACGCTATATTCTTAGTTGGGCGTAGGGAGAGAGGGTCGGACTCCTCCCTATCTCATTCTCTCTCTCTCTCTCTCTCTCTCTCTCTCTCTCTCTCTCTCTCTCTCTCTCTCTCTCTCTCTCTTATCCCCAACTAAGAATATAGAGAGGATTAGCCTCACTCGAGCGTTATGCCACCTGGTGGGCAAATAATCGCCATAAGTCGCTCATTGAGAAGAAACATAAAACACCCCATATATACGAGTACACTGGATTTTGTAGATAAAAGTGACAAGGCAAGGCAAGGCAAGGCTCATTCTCAATACACCCAATGGCAATGTTGAAAACAGAGGGAGACAACCCAAAGGAAGCGGAAAATAAATGTTACAGATACGTACTAGGAGGGGAGAGAAGTGACAGGAGTGGAGATAGGATGACAGGCAGACAGACGGATATATGGACAGACCGAATGAGGGAGAGACTTGGAAAAAGAGTTGGAGAGAGACAGGGGGTAGTGGAGAGAGAGAGGAGCGGGGGAGAGAGAGAGAGAGACAGACAGGCAGACAGAAGGACAGACAAATGGAGAAGGAAAAATGTATTCAGTTAGAGGCATAATAATACTGATTAAAACTACTGTGGTAAAAGCACAAGATGAGGTGTAAGCAAATTTCTGTGGATGCACATACTGTACCTTGGAAAAGCACAAACTTTCAACACAATGTCTTCAACTTGGTGCTGCTTGTACAAGACTGAGGGCAGGGTTAGAAATAAAAAAGCAAAAACAATTTAGAACACATGTCACTTAGATGGTTAAAAAGTGATTAGGGTACAACCTGTTCACAGGCTGTTTGTTGCTTGGGGTTAAGGGAGGGGGAATGGTGGAGGTGCCGGGTGGGAAGGGGTGCGTGCCTTTTCGTCCTTTCCCGTTTCGTCCTTTCCCGTTTGGTCTTTTCCCGTTTCGTCCTATGCCTTCAGACAGTGCCTTTTCGTCCTTTTCTTGTATTTAAACATAATACACATAGCGTTCACTCGAAAAGGCACAAACACGTGTACAACAGGTAAGGTTAGATAGGGATAGGGTTAGGATAGAACGCCCGGGAAAGGGATAGGGCTAGGATTAGGGTTGGGGTTAGGGTTAGAAATTTAAAAAGTCAAGACAACATGGCCAACATGGCCACGCTTGACGTTGCCGTTATCCAATTAAATTGCAAGTAGATGGAGTCGATACTGCAGATAGCTTACTGTTTCGTGGACTCGTCAAACTCGGAAAGAGAAGCGTATAATCCTGCGAAGTTTATGCGACGTTCAGGAAAGGACGAAAAGGCACGCACCCCCTCCGCTCTACCAACTGAGCTATCACGGGTTGGTAATACTCTTTGCTTAACAAGATTCATAAGACGGGGATCTCCGATACAAAATTGTAGTAGACCTTACAGCTGGCGAATATGACGAATCGAAACTGGAGCTAGGACAAAACGGCACTGGGTTTAGCGTCGGCGCGATTACGTCAAACACAGGGCAAAATCGTAATAGGACGTAACGGGATAGGACCAATCGGTGGCTGTTATAATAATGTTAATGTAGGGGGAGGGGGGCTGACAGGTGGGGGAAGGGGTGGAGTGGGTGTAGTTGGCAGTGCCTGGAAGTATGTGTGTGTTGGGGTATGTGTGATGTAAGTCATTGGTGTATTGTGTTAATTGGTGAGAATGTGGGTGTGGATAAGCATGCAAATGAAAATGTATGTGCGCATGTGGGAACGCATCTATAGATATGGCCGGGTTCACATTGGACGCGTAAGTTCCGTACGGAAAACCCTAAATAAGTGGAAGAAAGAAGAACAAAAGTTTACGCATATAGGGGAAATTCGGACACGTGCGCAAATCTTTTCCCTTCTTTGTTTCACTTATTTATGGATTGCGCACGGGTTTCCGCATGGGATATCCGCTTATGTGTGTACACGGCCTATGCGTGCATCGGGTAGATATAATTACTATAGAGGTACCAGATTGTCTTCCCTTGGGTACCGAGTAAGTTTAAGGATTATGTTCATCTCATTACTACTAGTGACCAGAGTCATCACTACAGAGGCTCTGAGTCACTACTGGGGTACCAAGTCCTTATCACCAGTGACCAGAGTCATCATTACAGAGGCTCTGAGTCACTACTGGGGTGCCAAGTCCTTATCACCAGTGACCAGTCATCATTACAGAGGCGCTGAGTCACTACTGGGGTGCCAAGTCCTTATCACCAGTGACCAGAGTCATCATTACAGAGGCTCTGAGTCACTACTGGGGTACCAAGTCCTTATCACCAGTGACCAGAGTCATCATTACAGAGGCGCTGAGTCACTACTGGGGTACCAAGTCCTTATCACCAGTGACCAGTCATCATTACAGAGGCGCTGAGTCACTACTGGGGTGCCAAGTCCTTATCACCAGTGACCAGTCATCATTACAGAGGCGCTGAGTCACTACTGGGGTGCCAAGTCCTTATCACCAGTGACCAGTCATCATTACAGAGGCTCTGAGTCACTACTGGGGTACCAAGTCCTTATCACCAGTGACCAGAGTCATCACTACAGAGGCTCTGAGTCACTACTGGGGTACCAAGTCCTTATCACCAGTGACCAGAGTCATCATTACAGAGGCTCTGAGTCACTACTGGGGTACCAAGTCCTTATCACCAGTGACCAGAGTCATCATTACAGAGGCTCTGAGTCACTACTGGGGTACCAAGTCCTTATCACCAGTGACCAGAGTCATCATTACAGAGGCTCTGAGTCACTACTGGGGTACCAAGTCCTTATCACCAGTGACCAGAGTCATCACTACAGAGGCTCTGAGTCACTACTGGGGTACCAAGTCCTTATCACCAGTGACCAGTCATCATCATTACAGAGGCACTGAGTCACTACTGGGGTGCCAAGTCCTTATCACCAGTGACCAGTCATCACTACAGAGGCGCTGAGTCACTACTGGGGTACCAAGTCCTTATCACCAGTGACCAGAGTCATCATTACAGAGGCGCTGAGTCACTAC
This sequence comes from Phymorhynchus buccinoides, assembly GCA_017654935.2. Classification (NCBI taxonomy): domain Eukaryota; kingdom Metazoa; phylum Mollusca; class Gastropoda; order Neogastropoda; family Raphitomidae; genus Phymorhynchus; species Phymorhynchus buccinoides. Next base: position 6,788,327 of record CM065688.1, read on the forward strand.
TGGGGTACCAAGTCCTTATCACCAGTGACCAGAGTCATCATTACAGAGGCTCTGAGTCACTACTGGGGTGCCAAGTCCTTATCACCAGTGACCAGAGTCATCATTACAGAGGCGCTGAGTCACTACTGGGGTACCAAGTCCTTATCACCAGTGACCAGAGTCATCATTACAGAGGCGCTGAGTCACTACTGGGGTGCCAAGTCCTTATCACCAGTGACCAGAGTCATCATTACAGAGGCTCTGAGTCACTACTGGGGTGCCAAGTCCTTATCACCAGTGACCAGAGTCATCATTACAGAGGCGCTGAGTCACTACTGGGGTGCCAAGTCCTTATCACCAGTGACCAGAGTCATCATTACAGAGGCTCTGAGTCACTACTGGGGTACCAAGTCCTTATCACCAGTGACCAGAGTCATCATTACAGAGGCGCTGAGTCACTACTGGGGTACCAAGTCCTTATCACCAGTGACCAGAGTCATCATTACAGAGGCGCTGAGTCACTACTGGGGTACCAAGTCCTTATCACCAGTGACCAGAGTCATCACTACAGAGGCTCTGAGTCACTACTGGGGTGCCAAGTCCTTATCACCAGTGACCAGTCATCATTACAGAGGCGCTGAGTCACTACTGGGGTGCCAAGTCCTTATCACCAGTGACCAGTCATCATTACAGAGGCGCTGAGTCACTACTGGGGTACCAAGTCCTTATCACCAGTGACCAGTCATCATCATTACAGAGGCACTGAGTCACTACTGGGGTGCCAAGTCCTTATCACCAGTGACCAGAGTCATCATTACAGAGGCGCTGAGTCACTACTGGGGTACCAAGTCCTTATCACCAGTGACCAGTCATCATCATTACAGAGGCACTGAGTCACTACTGGGGTGCCAAGTCCTTATCACCAGTGACCAGAGTCATCACTACAGAGGCTCTGAGTCACTACTGGGGTACCAAGTCCTTATCACCAGTGACCAGAGTCATCATTACAGAGGCTCTGAGTCACTACTGGGGTGCCAAGTCCTTATCACCAGTGACCAGAGTCATCATTACAGAGGCTCTGAGTCACTACTGGGGTACCAAGTCCTTATCACCAGTGACCAGAGTCATCATTACAGAGGCTCTGAGTCACTACTGGGGTACCAAGTCCTTATCACCAGTGACCAGAGTCATCACTACAGAGGCGCTGAGTCACTACTGGGGTGCCAAGTCCTTATCACCAGTGACCAGTCATCATTACAGAGGCTCTGAGTCACTACTGGGGTACCAAGTCCTTATCACCAGTGACCAGAGTCATCATTACAGAGGCGCTGAGTCACTACTGGGGTGCCAAGTCCTTATCACCAGTGACCAGTCATCACTACAGAGGCTCTGAGTCACTACTGGGGTACCAAGTCCTTATCACCAGTGACCAGTCATCACTACAGAGGCGCTGAGTCACTACTGGGGTGCCAAGTCCTTATCACCAGTGACCAGAGTCATCATTACAGAGGCACTGAGTCACTACTGGGGTGCCAAGTCCTTATCACCAGTGACCAGAGTCATCATTACAGAGGCGCTGAGTCACTACTGGGGTACCAAGTCCTTATCACCAGTGACCAGAGTCATCATTACAGAGGCTCTGAGTCACTACTGGGGTACCAAGTCCTTATCACCAGTGACCAGAGTCATCATTACAGAGGCGCTGAGTCACTACTGGGGTACCAAGTCCTTATCACCAGTGACCAGAGTCATCACTACAGAGGCGCTGAGTCACTACTGGGGTACCAAGTCATCACCAGTGACCAGAGTCATCACTACAGAGGCGCTGAGTCACTACTGGGGTGCCAAGTCCTTATCACCAGTGACCAGTCATCATTACAGAGGCGCTGAGTCACTACTGGGGTACCAAGTCCTTATCACCAGTGACCAGAGTCATCACTACAGAGGCGCTGAGTCACTACTGGGGTACCAAGTCATCACCAGTGACCAGAGTCATCACTACAGAGGCTCTGAGTCACTACTGGGGTGCCAAGTCCTTATCACCAGTGACCAGTCATCATTACAGAGGCGCTGAGTCACTACTGGGGTGCCAAGTCCTTATCACCAGTGACCAGTCATCATTACAGAGGCGCTGAGTCACTACTGGGGTACCAAGTCCTTATCACCAGTGACCAGTCATCATCATTACAGAGGCACTGAGTCACTACTGGGGTGCCAAGTCCTTATCACCAGTGACCAGTCATCACTACAGAGGCTCTGAGTCACTACTGGGGTACCAAGTCCTTATCACCAGTGACCAGAGTCATCATTACAGAGGCGCTGAGTCACTACTGGGGTGCCAAGTCCTTATCACCAGTGACCAGAGTCATCATTACAGAGGCGCTGAGTCACTACTGGGGTGCCAAGTCCTTATCACCAGTGACCAGAGTCATCATTACAGAGGCGCTGAGTCACTACTGGGGTGCCAAGTCCTTATCACCAGTGACCAGAGTCATCACTACAGAGGCGCTGAGTCACTACTGGGGTGCCAAGTCCTTATCACCAGTGACCAGAGTCATCATTACAGAGGCTCTGAGTCACTACTGGGGTACCAAGTCCTTATCACCAGTGACCAGAGTCATCATTACAGAGGCTCTGAGTCACTACTGGGGTACCAAGTCCTTATCACCAGTGACCAGAGTCATCATTACAGAGGCGCTGAGTCACTACTGGGGTACCAAGTCCTTATCACCAGTGACCAGAGTCATCATTACAGAGGCGCTGAGTCACTACTGGGGTGCCAAGTCCTTATCACCAGTGACCAGTCATCATTACAGAGGCGCTGAGTCACTACTGGGGTACCAAGTCCTTATCACCAGTGACCAGAGTCATCATTACAGAGGCGCTGAGTCACTACTGGGGTGCCAAGTCCTTATCACCAGTGACCAGAGTCATCATTACAGAGGCGCTGAGTCACTACTGGGGTACCAAGTCCTTATCACCAGTGACCAGAGTCATCATTACAGAGGCGCTGAGTCACTACTGGGGTGCCAAGTCCTTATCACCAGTGACCAGAGTCATCATTACAGAGGCGCTGAGTCACTACTGGGGTACCAAGTCCTTATCACCAGTGACCAGAGTCATCATTACAGAGGCGCTGAGTCACTACTGGGGTGCCAAGTCCTTATCACCAGTGACCAGAGTCATCATTACAGAGGCGCTGAGTCACTACTGGGGTGCCAAGTCCTTATCACCAGTGACCAGAGTCATCATTACAGAGGCGCTGAGTCACTACTGGGGTGCCAAGTCCTTATCACCAGTGACCAGAGTCATCATTACAGAGGCGCTGAGTCACTACTGGGGTGCCAAGTCCTTATCACCAGTGACCAGAGTCATCATTACAGAGGCTCTGAGTCACTACTGGGGTACCAAGTCCTTATCACCAGTGACCAGAGTCATCATTACAGAGGCGCTGAGTCACTACTGGGGTGCCAAGTCCTTATCACCAGTGACCAGAGTCATCATTACAGAGGCTCTGAGTCACTACTGGGGTACCAAGTCCTTATCACCAGTGACCAGAGTCATCATTACAGAGGCACTGAGTCACTACTGGGGTACCAAGTCCTTATCACCAGTGACCAGAGTCATCATTACAGAGGCGCTGAGTCACTACTGGGGTGCCAAGTCCTTATCCATAGGATGCACCAGAAGGAATAGGGGCGGATGCACACAACTGCCCCATCATCATTGGAACAGTTGTTCATGTCCACTAGGCCCAAACGTTCAGCCTATTGGGATAGTTCGTTTTCAGCTTGTGTCGCCAGAAACGTTCACGTTGGCGTCGGACTGAGTGCCGCAGTCCCCTCTTGTTTTACCTGTTGAATAAGTCACCCTCAGGTCCCCCACACTGTGGTCAGTCTGGCTGAAGTGCTTGACCACCAGTGTTTCTGTTCAATGACCGTCACCCTCAGGTCCTCCACACTGGTCAGTCTTGCTGAAGTGCTTGACCACCAGTGTCTCTGTTCAATGACCATCACCCTCAGGTCCTCCACACTGTGGTCAGTCTTGCTGAAGTGTTTGGCCACCAGTGTCTCTGTTCAATGACCATCACCCTCAGGTCCTCCACACTGTGGTCAGTCTTGCTGAAGTGCTTGGCCACCAGTGTCTCTGTTCAATGACCATCACCCTCAGGTCCTCCACACTGTGGTCAGTCTTGCTGAAGTGCTTGGCCACCAGTGTCTCTGTTCAATGACCATCACCCTCAGGTCCTCCACACTGTGGTCAGTCTTGCTGAAGTGCTTGGCCACCAGTGTCTCTGTTCGATCACTGTCACCCTCAGGTCCTCCACACTGTGGTCAGTCTTGCTGAAGTGCTTGGCCACCAGTGTCTCTGTTCAATGACCATCACCCTCAGGTCCTCCACACTGTGGTCAGTCTTGCTGAAGTGCTTGGCCACCAGTGTCTCTGTTCGATAACTGTCACCCTCAGGTCCTCCACACTGTGGTCAGTCTTGCTGAAGTGCTTGGCCACCAGTGTCTCTGTTCGATCACTGTCACCCTCAGGTCCTCCACACTGTGGTCAGTCTTGCTGAAGTGCTTGGCCACCAGTGTCTCTGTTCGATCACTGTCACCCTCAGGTCCTCCACACTGTGGTCAGTCTTGCTGAAGTGCTTGGCCACCAGTGTCTCTGTTCGATAACTGTCGCCCTCAGGTCCTCCACACTGTGGTCAGTCTTGCTGAAGTGCTTGGCCACCAGTGTCTCCACACGTCTGTCGCTGGTTTGGGAGGTGGGAGCGCTAGAGGATGAACTGTTCCTTATGCTGGACCGGTGTGCGTGAAACCGGCGTTGTACAGTCTGGCCAGTCTCCCCCACGTACTGGACTGCTTTGCATCGGGCACAGTCGATGAGATAGTAGAAGATGAGATTTTCGTCCAATTGACCGTAGGTCCTTATGGACGTTCTGCTTGAAGGCTGGATAGTCTTCTCGTTGGGTGATGATGATGATGGTGGGGCTCGTACTGTGTTGAAAATGGAGTTCGTGACGTGGCATACGTCGTCTTTCGATGACTCGAACACGTTGCGCATCCTGGAATCGCGGATAACGCTGTTGGTTGCGGGAACATCTCGGACGGGATCCGAGTCTGGAACTGTTGCGTGATGCTGGTGTTAGCATCGTTGAATTTAGTGCATAGATGCAAGCATCTGATGAATCTTGTCGCTGCCGTTGGCGTTGGCGTAAAAACTGCTCCTGCTGTAGATGGTCTACTTCCTCATAAGGCCGTCGTCAGGACCACCGGTCGACCTGCTCCGTACCGGGGAGTCGATGTCGTCGCGGGCGGGCTGGTAGACACGCAGCCATGTCGAGCCCTCTCTGCAGGCGGATGTGAAAACTCCCAGTAGACAGGCGGTAGCTGCCCCAGGTCTCCCGCCCTTCACGTCCACTGGGCATCGGCATACTGCAGAGACGGTCCAAGCTGCTGCCCGTCGATCCATCCCGTCCGCAAGTCGTTCAACTCCCATGGTGATGGAGGAGATCCGGCGTCGCCCCTCTCGCTGGCTGCCACACAGCAAGACTTCGATGCAACTGCCACCATTGCATCGGTGTCATCGCGTAGCGAGAGAGAGATCCTCTCGCCACGGACCCCCGGTTGGGAATGATGTCAGATGAGATAGACGAGGTTGGTGCTCTTACACCCCAAGATATCTCTGATGTGGAAAGACTGGCCACTTCGCACGCTCATGAAGGTATCCACGAGGTGAATGTGACACAGAACACAATCTGCTGGTCAAAATTGAAGGAAGTTGGGTATTTGATTTTTTTTTTAAAGGGGGGGGGGCGATTGATAGAGAGAAAAGATAAAAGTTAAAAGCCATGCACGACTGTTAAATGCCCCCAGGCTAGCCGGGGACACCCGGGCCCCACATGATGCATGCAGAGTGTCATGCAGAGTGTCATGCACGACCGTTAAGGCCCCACATGATCATGCAGATTGTGTCGTGCACGACCGTTCAGTCCTCCCGGAGGGTACTGTCCATTTCGCCTACGCTTTGATGTACGCAATCTGCCGCTTCATTTGCATTTATTGTGTCGGCTGTGTCGTTTCGCCCACACTGAGTGTCTCGTTTCGCCCACCGCATCCCTAGTGTTTGCCAGTGTATAGTGTGCACAGTCTAGACTCCTGTGGGCTGTAGTAGTGTACAAGGATGGAGTTGTCATGGTGTACATTAATCTATATTTTGATCTGTATTTCCCTCAGGTGACGTTCACAGCATGGAGGCAGTACGCACCCCAAGGGACCTACCGTACAGGGAACTGAGGGAAGGCTCCCCCCGCCCAGCAGGCCTAGGTCGTCCCCAACTGCGCTTCAAGGATGTGTGGCAAATGGGACTCACCCGCCAGAACTGGAGAGCAGTGGTCAGGAAAGGGACTGCACTACCGCTGACATAAGTGCCGGACAGGAAGCCAGAGCTGCCTCCTCAGCCAGATCATTCTCTTTTCTTTGTTCGCCTGCATCCAGTGTGGAAGAGACTGCCGCTCCAGAGTTGGACTTTACGGACGCTCGAGAAAATGTTCCATACAACACCAGCGCTACAACACCATCTTGTCATCTTAAATGGCTGGTGGCGAAAGGATTAACCATTTCAAAAACCTCCTGGATATATAGTGATCCCAAATTTGCTGATTTGTAATTCAATTATGATTAATACACTAATTATTGTTTTTAAAAAAGCGTCACAGTTATGCCAATCAAATTGCAAAACAAAATCAGAAGAAGAAAAAAGGTCACATCAAGAGACGGCAAGGCCTGGCTGCCCTAAAAGCCTGACCTGACCTGTCATGTTTTCATGTGAATGTACGGGGGACAAACCATATCGCCATTTCCAGTATCGCCTTCTCACGTGACACAGTTTGAACTTAGTGTCATTTCGCCTTTTTCTATTTGATTGCTGCGTGCCTGTGTATACGTGTGTTTTCAACATCAATTTAACGAAAATAATGTTTCGGCTAAAACCAAACGGTGCATGAAACGCTTCTTCAGACAATCACACTCACACGCATACTGTCTCTGTCTGTCTGTCTATTTGTGTATGTGAGTGAGTGTGCGCGTGTATGACAGAATCTGCGTGACATTTTTCTGAATGCGAGAAATAGATTGAAGTGAACTAAAGAAGGCGAAATGGCACTAGGAAGATGGCGATTTACAACTGCTTGACAGCACTGTTATCTAATCGCCAAAAAGGGACGTTCCCGGCCGTATGACGAGATGGGAAATGGCGATTCGGTACTTACCCAAATTGAACGTTGGTAAGATGCTTTGATGTGTGTTTAGTAATACGTGGTCGAACTTTATGTGGTGACAGTCCTGAGATGACCATAGCTGTCGACGGGACTATGAAAAGTAACTAAATTGTATTTTGTATAAAGTTGTATCTGTGGTAAGATTTTGTACCTTCAGTTTAGGGGAATGAATAAGGGGAAGGAACTTCTCGTAATTAACTCCTTTTCCACCAAAGTTATTTATGGCAACGATTCGCCTAGCAAAGTGAAAGTATCTGCCACAACCATACAGATCCAAGTTCATCCTCATATGTGTTAACTGTGCCCTGTGTGTAGCACTGTGTTAATTGTGCCCTGTGTATAGCACTGTGTTAACTGTGCCCTGTGTGTAGCACTGTGTTAATTGTGCTCTGTGTGTAGCACTGTGTTAATTGTGCCCTGTGTGTAGCACTGTGTTAATTGTGCCCTGTGTGTAGCACTGTGTTAATTGTGCCCTGTGTCAATTGCAGTGTGTAGCATTGTGTTAACTGTGCCCTGTGTGTAGCACTGTGTTAATTGTGCCCTGTGTGTAGCACTGTGTTAATTGTGCCCTGTGTGTAGCACTGTGTTAATTATGCCCTGTGTGTAGCACTGTGTTAATTGTGCCCTGTGTGTAGCACTGTGCTAATTGTGCCCTGTGTGTAGCACTGTGCTAATTGTGCCCTGTGTGTAGCACTGTGTTAATTATGCCCTGTGTGTAGCACTGTGTTAATTGTGCCCTGTGTGTAGCACTGTTAATTGTGCCATGTGTGTAGCACTGTGTTAATTGTGCCCTGTGTGTAGCACTGTGTTAATTGTGCCCTGTGTGTAGCACTGTGTTAATTGTGCCCTGTGTGTAGCACTGTGTTAATTGTGTCCTGTGTGTAGCACTGTGTTAATTGTGCCCTGTGTGTAGCATTGTGTTAATTGTGTCCTGTGTGTAGCACTGTGTTAATTGTGCCCTGTGTGTAGCACTGTGTTAATTGTGCCCTGTGTGTAGCATTGTATTAATTGTGTCCTGTGTGTAGCACTGTGTTAATTGTGCCCTGTGTGTAGCATTGTATTAATTGTGTCCTGTGTGTAGCACAGTGTTAATTGTGCCCTGTGTGTAGCACTGTTAATTGTGCCCTGTGTAGCACTGTGTTAATTGTGCCCTGTGTGTAGCACTTGTTAATTGTGCCCTGTGTGTAGCACTGTGTTAATTGTGCCCTGTGTGTAGCACTGTGTTAATTGTGCCCTGTGTGTAGCACTGTGTTAATTGTGCCCTGTGTGTAGCACTGTGTTAACTGTGCCCTGTGTGTAGCACTGTGTTAATTGTGCCCTGTGTGTAGCACTGTGTTAATTGTGCCCTGTGTGTAGCACTGTGTTAATTGTGCCCTGTGTGTAGCACTGTGTTAATTGTGCCCTGTGTGTAGCACTGTGTTAATTGTGCCCTGTGTGTAGCACTGTGTTAATTGTGCCCTGTGTGTAGCACTGTGTTAATTGTGCCCTGTGTGTAGCACTGTGTTAATTATGCCCTGTGTGTAGCACTGTGTTAATTGTGCCCTGTGTGTAGCACTGTGTTAATTGTGCCCTGTGTGTAGCACTGTGTTAATTGTGTCCTGTGTGTAGCACTGTTAATTGTGCCCTGTGTGTAGCACTGTGTTAATTGTGCCCTGTGTGTAGCACTGTGTTAATTGTGCCCTGTGTGTAGCATTGTGTTAATTGTGCCCTGTGTGTAGCACTGTGTTAATTATGCCCTGTGTGTAGCACTGTGTTAATTGTGCCCTGTGTGTAGCATTGTGTTAATTGTGCCCTGTGTGTAGCACTGTGTTAATTGTGCCCTGTGTGTAGCACTGTGTTAATTGTGCCCTGTGTGTAGCACTGTGTTAATTGTGCCCTGTGTTAATTGTGCCCTGTGTGTAGCACTGTGTTAACTGTGCCCTGTGTGTAGCACTGTGTTAATTGTGCCCTGTGTGTAGCACTGTGTTAATTGTGCCCTGTGTGTAGCACTGTGTTAACTGTGCCCTGTGTGTAGCACTGTGTTAATTGTGCCCTGTGTGTAGCACTGTGTTAATTGTGCCCTGTGTGTAGCACTGTGTTAATTGTGCCCTGTGTGTAGCACTGTGTTAATTGTGCCCTGTGTGTAGCACTGTGTTAATTATGCCCTGTGTGTAGCACAGTGTTAATTGTGCCCTGTGTGTAGCAGTGTGTTAATTGTGCCCTGTGTGTAGCACTGTGTTAATTATGCCCTGTGTGTAGCACTGTGTTAATTGTGCCCTGTGTGTAGCACTGTGTTAATTGTGCCCTGTGTGTAGCACTTTGTTAATTGTGCCCTGTGTGTAGCACTGTGTTAATTGTGCCCTGTGTGTAGCACTGTGTTAATTATGCCCTGTGTGTAGCACTGTGTTAATTGTGCCCTGTGTGTAGCACTGTGTTAATTGTGCCCTGTGTGTAGCACTGTGTTAATTGTGCCCTGTGTGTAGCACTGTGTTAATTGTGCCCTGTGTGTAGCACTGTGTTAATTGTGCCCTGTGTGTAGCACTGTGTTAATTGTGCCCTGTGTGTAGCACTGTGTTAATTGTGCCCTGTGTGTAGCACTGTGTTAATTGTGCCCTGTGTGTAGCACTGTGTTAATTGTGCCCTGTGTGTAGCACTGTGTTAATTGTGCCCTGTGTGTAGCACTGTGTTAATTGTGCCCTGTGTGTAGCACTGTGTTAATTGTGCCCTGTGTGTAGCACTGTGTTAATTGTGCCCTGTGTGTAGCACTGTGTTAATTGTGCCCTGTGTGTAGCACTGTGTTAATTGTGCCCTGTGTGTAGCACTGTGTTAATTATGCCCTGTGTGTAGCACAGTGTTAGTTGTGCCCTGTGTGTAGCACTGTGTTAATTGTGCCCTGTGTGTAGCACTGTGTTAATTATGCCCTGTGTGTAGCACTGTGTTAATTATGCCCTGTGTGTAGCACAGTGTTAATTGTGCCCTGTGTGTAGCACTGTGTTAATTATGCCCTGTGTGTAGCACTGTGTTAATTGTGCCCTGTGTGTAGCACTGTGTTAATTGTGCCCTGTGTGTAGCACTGTGTTAATTGTGCCCTGTGTGTAGCACTGTGTTAATTATGCCCTGTGTGTAGCACTGTGTTAATTGTGCCCTGTGTGTAGCACTGTGTTAATTGTGCCCTGTGTGTAGCACTGTGTTAATTGTGCCCTGTGTGTAGCACTGTGTTAATTATGCCCTGTGTGTAGCACTGTGTTAATTGTGCCCTGTGTGTAGCACTGTGTTAATTATGCCCTGTGTGTAGCACTGTGTTAATTGTGCCCTGTGTGTAGCACTGTGTTAATTGTGCCCTGTGTGTAGCACTGTGTTAATTGTGCCCTGTGTGTAGCACTGTGTTAATTATGCCCTGTGTGTAGCACTGTGTTAATTATGCCCTGTGTGTAGCACTGTGTTAATTGTGCCCTGTGTGTAGCACTGTGTTAATTATGCCCTGTGTGTAGCACAGTGTTAATTGTGCCCTGTGTGTAGCACTGTGTTAATTGTGCCCTGTGTGTAGCACTGTGTTAATTGTGCCCTGTGTGTAGCACTGTGTTAATTGTGCCCTGTGTGTAGCACAGTGTTAATTATGCCCTGTGTGTAGCACAGTGTTAATTATGCCCTGTGTGTAGCACAGTGTTAATTATGCCCTGTGTGTAGCATTGTGTTAATTATGCCCTGTGTGTAGCACTGTGTTAATTGTGCCCTGTGTGTAGCAGTGTTAATTGTGCCCTGTGTGTAGCACAGTGTTAATTGTGCCCTGTGTGTAGCATTGTGTTAATTATGCCCTGTGTGTAGCATTGTGTTAATTATGCCCTGTGTGTAGCACAGTGTTAATTATGCCCTGTGTGTAGCAGTGTTAATTGTGCCCTGTGTGTAGCACTGTGCCCTGTGTGTAGCACTGTGTTAATTATGCCCTGTGTGTAGCAGTGTTAATTGTGCCCTGTGTGTAGCACAGTGTTAATTATGCCCTGTGTATAGCATTGTGTTAATTGTGCCCTGTGTGTAGCACTGTGTTAATTGTGCCCTGTGTGTAGCACTGTGTTAATTGTGCCCTGTGTGTAGCACTGTGTTAATTGTGCCCTGTGTGTAGCACTGTGTTAATTACAGTGACCCTTGTTGTGACCCAGTGCTTCATGACACACACACAGGGCACATTGATCTGTACTGGTACATAACTGTAGCTTCAAAGCCAGAAGGTACTACAGTGGGACCTCCCTACAATCAAAACCTTCCGTATTAAGACTCCCTCTAAGATGTGACCCCAAAAAAATTCCATGGCTTTTCCCCCCACTTCATATCCAGGCTACCGAGTGTCCACCTTCCTTATTTAAATATTAAGACGTCTTTTTCTGTGTTGATTTTTCAAGGTCGCAAATGGGAGGTTCCACTATCAGTCCTATTCGGCGCACCTTTGTGTAAGGTGCGCCCCACAAATTGGGCCAAATTTCAGATTTTATTAATTGTTCTTACAATTTTTCTTTTAGTCCCATTATAAAGCGCAAGAGTCTGAGTCTTTGATAAAAAAAAAAAAGTATCGCCTTATAGGGGAAGACGGGGTAAAAAGCCCATGGGTGGCTAAGAAGCCCATGCCAATTATCTCATGAAATCAAGCAAATTTCAGTGAAATTTGCCCATGAGACGAATGCTAGACATTAACACTCGTCTCATGGGCAAAATGTGACTGAAATTTGCTCTATATTATGAGATAATTGGCATGGGCTTCTTACCCGCCCATGGGCTTTTTACCCCGTCTTACCCTAGTCCAAAAACACAGTAATGGAACATGTTAGACACAGGGCACAGTGTGTTGCAACTTGTAACCTTCCTGTTTTGACCAGATGGTAGTCAGGTGCTGTTGGTCACAGGGCACAGTGTGTTGCAACTTGTAACCTTCCTGTTTTGACCAGATGGTAGTCAGGTGCTGTTGGTCACAGGGCACAGTGTGTTGCAACTTATAACCTTCCTGTTTTGACCAGATGGTAGTCAGGTGCTGTTGGTCACAGGGCACAGTGTGTTGCAACTTGTAACCTTCCTGTTTTGACCAGATGGTAGTCAGTACATGTTAGACACAGGGCACAGTGTGTTGCAACTTGTAACCTTCCTGTTTTGACCAGATGGTAGTCAGGTCATGTTGGTCACAGGGCACAGTGTGTTGCAACTTATAACCTTCCTGTTTTGACCAGATGGTAGTCAGGTGCTGTTGGTCACAGGGCACAGTGTGTTGCAACTTGTAACCTTCCTGTTTTGACCAGATGGTAGTCAGGTGCTGTTGGTCACAGGGCACAGTGTGTTGCAACTTGTAACCTTCCTGTTTTGACCAGATGGTAGTCAGGTGCTGTTGGTCACAGGGCACAGTGTGTTGCAACTTATAACCTTCCTGTTTTGACCAGATGGTAGTCAGGTGCTGTTGGTCACAGGGCACAGTGTGTTGCAACTTGTAACCTTCCTGTTTTGACCAGATGGTAGTCAGTACATGTTAGACACAGGGCACAGTGTGTTGCAACTTGTAACCTTCCTGTTTTGACCAGATGGTAGTCAGGTGCTGTTGGTCACAGGGCACAGTGTGTTGCAACTTGTAACCTTCCTGTTTTGACCAGATGGTAGTCAGGTGCTGTTGGTCACAGGGCACAGTGTGTTGCAACTTGTAACCTTCCTGTTTTGACCAGATGGTAGTCAGGTGCTGTTGGTCACAGGGCACAGTGTGTTGCAACTTGTAACCTTCCTGTTTTGACCAGATGGTAGTCAGTACATGTTAGACACAGGGCACAGTGTGTTGCAACTTGTAACCTTCCTGTTTTGACCAGGTGGTAGTCAGTACATGTTAGACACAGGGCACAGTGTGTTGCAACTTGTAACCTTCCTGTTTTGACCAGATGGTAGTCAGTACATGTTAGACACAGGGCACAGTGTGTTGCAACTTGTAACCTTCCTGTTTTGACCAGGTGGTAGTCAGTACATGTTAGACACAGGGCACAGTGTGTTGCAACTTGTAACCTTCCTGTTTTGACCAGATGGTAGTCAGTACATGTTAGACACAGGGCACAGTGTGTTGCAACTTGTAACCTTCCTGTTTTGACCAGGTGGTAGTCAGTACATGTTAGACACAGGGCACAGTGTGTTGCAACTTGTAACCTTCCTGTTTTGACCAGGTGGTAGTCAGTACATGTTAGACACAGGGCACAGTGTGTTGCAACTTGTAACCTTCCTGTTTTGACCAGATGGTAGTCAGTACATGTTAGACACAGGGCACAGTGTGTTGCAACTTGTAACCTTCCTGTTTTGACCAGGTGGTAGTCAGGTGCTGTTGGTCACAGGGCACAGTGTGTTGCAACTTGTAACCTTCCTGTTTTGACCAGGTGGTAGTCAGTACATGTTAGACACAGGGCACAGTGTGTTGCAACTTGTAATCTTTCTGATGACTTAAGGTCTCTGTACACGTGAACATTTTACCACTCTTTCACCACGCAACATGGTGATTGGCCAGTCATATTGACTTGCACATCACTGTGTGGCCATGATGAAAGAGTAAAAAATGTTCACGTGTACAGAGACCTTTATGGAATTGTAACGAACGATAGGGAAACGACTGACTGAATGTGCATGTTAGACACAGGGCACTGATGTATGGGGAACAGCTGATAATGATTGTAAAGGTCTGTGTACACGTTAACATTATTCACAAAATATCGCTACTTCCCCATGGCAACACAGTGTTAGGCCATTCATAATATGAGTTGCAACGGGCTGTGTTGCCATGGAGTATTATTTTGTGAATGTTAACGTGTACACAAACCTTAATATAACTTACAACTCCGTGTTGCCATGGGGAAATAGAGATATTTTGTTAAAGTGTACAGAGACCTTTACCATATTCACAAAATATCTATTTCCCCATGGCAACACGGTTAACACATACAGACTGTTATTGAATTAGCCACTTCACTCGCATAATTTTACACAATGTTTAATGTTCAATCTGTTCATGTGTTGAAAATTTGTAATAAATACAATTGAAAAATCCATTTGTTTGCCTGGTGACATTCTGTTAAAAATTTAATATAGGGGTGGTTAGGCAAAATCGTCAATTTATACTTAGAATATAAATTAATTAATTTTTATTACCTATTCCTGTGAATTTTACACGATTTTTCACCAAAAACCTGTGCCCAAAGTCATTTATATACTAAGTACAAATTCATGATTTCGACTAACCACCCCTCTCGATGAAAAAGTATGTAAAGATCAATTATCTACATGGTTTGAACTAACCACCCCCTGATTTAAAAAAATTCAGAAGAAAATGCGAATTTCTTACAACAATCTAACTGTCCTCCCCTATGGAAAAAAGTCTGTGGAACTTTGAAAATCTATCCCTAAACCTACTTGACCCATACGGTAAAAAGAACCTAGTAAAAAAAGAAAGAGGACGCAAGGTTTGAACTAGAGATTACAACAGCTCTGCCAGGCCGACCCAAGAATCATGCATCAAAGGGGAACAACTCTGAAATGTACCGTTATTATTCCGTTTCTTCTTCTGACCCAAAATGGACCATTAAATGTTGGGGACACACCCCACTGTTCCTCCTACACCCTACAATACCAATGGGGGAAAAATCATGTATTATTCAGGACATCTTGGGATCATCTCTGCTAGAGCGTTATACGCATCCCGAGTTCAGACCTTGGCTCCTTACTGAACCGCTTCAATTAAACTGTTTCTGAGCCGACTGTGACTTCCACATCACACAGCTGCTATGTTGGAGAACTGGGCTACAGTATCTATGAAGGCTGGGCTACAGTAACTATTCCTAGTGGAAAAAAACACCTCAGCCTAGAGGATGTTAGTTCAACCGGTATCGGGGAAGGTTCCTTAAGAGGCTCAACCAATCCTTTTGGCTGCAGCACCAGAGCCAATAAAGGTTGAGGGTCCCGGTGTTCCACAAAAGACAAAGCTGATTTTCCATTGCTGTTGATGACCCTCACTACCTTTACCTATTCTACAAGAGAGGGGGGTGGTGTCCTTTCATCGTACCACGAGTTGCGCGCAACTCAAAACCCCAACGGACCTCAGCCTACCTTCCCTACCTATCTAACCTACCTTTACCTATTCTACAAGAGAGGGGGGTGGTGTCCTTTCATCGTACCACGAGTTGCGCGCAACTCAAAACCCCAACGGACCTCAGCCTACCTTCCCTACCTATCTAACCTACCTTTACCTATTCTACAAGAGAGGGGGGTGGTGTCCTTTCATCATACCACGAGTTGCGCGCAACTCAAAACCCCAACGGACCTCAGCCTACCTTCCCTACCTATCTAACCTACCTTTACCTATTCTACAAGAGAGGGGGGTGGTGTCCTTTCATCATACCACGAGTTGCGCGCAACTCAAAACCCCAACGGACCTCAGCCTACCTTCCCTACCTATCTAACCTACCTTTACCTATTCTACAAGAGAGGGGGGTGGTGTCCTTTCATCGTACCACCTTCCCTACCTATCTAACCTACCTTTACCTATTCTACAAGAGAGGGGGTGGTGTCCTTTCATCGTACCACGAGTTGCGCGCAACTCAAAACCCCAACGGACCTCAGCCTACCCCCCTTCAAAACTTAACAAACAAAACAAATCAACAATACAAAAACAATCCCTCTACTAACCTACCTACATGTCTGCCTGCCTACCTACCTACCTGTCTGCCTACCTACCTACCTGTCTGCCTACCTATCCACCTGTCTGCCTACCTACCTACCGATCTATCTAATCCAACCTATCTTCTACCTATTCTACATGAGAGAGAGGGGGGTAGTCTCTACCCCCTCTCCAAACCCAGCAAAACAAAAAACCAACAATCCCAGCCGGGAAAAGGCTGTCCCCCCTCATGCTTATGCCTAGAAATGCTTCATAAAACCCAGAATCACACAGGATCTTCATATACCTTTCTATACCTAAATCCCAAATTTATCCTCAGATTATGAAACCCGATTGAAATAAGTCATGGATTCTCTCAACTTTTCTCAAACTGATGCACACCCTCGAACATTACACAGGATAAGGCGGTAGAATAAACACTTACCAATCAAAATGAAATGGCGGACCTGCACCGACAAGCCCCATTCTCCCCTACACATTATACAAAATAATCTCACTATATCCAACTTAACACAGAATGTCACGCACGCATTGCACAAAATCTAAAATAAATGTCAACACATCTACTATAAAGGCATAATTTAAAAAATATGACAATCTCAATATCACAACCGTTCCATGAACGTTCATTAAATGCGATCCCTTGCAAGTTTAAGCCAGCTGAAATCTACAGCCTTTTGTAAATGGCCTGTATCCCAATGACAATCTCCATTCATGTCCAAATTATGAGGAAAGTTCTTTAACTAACCTCAACTTTCACAAATGTAAACAGATGGTGTTATCAAATAATCACATGAAAGAACAAATTCAAATTCATTTCGGGGGGGGGGGTCTAAAGTTGATGGTGCAAAGCGTCTATAGTTTGCTAAAGGGGAACGGGGGCAGAGTCTCTCTACAATGTAACCCACTTCTGTATTTTGGTATAATCGTTCCTTCCTTTGACAGAAGCACCGATTAATTGTGCTGAAAATCTCCTTCATTAAAGGTGGACCCTGACGGATGAGTTTTTGCAAGAAACACGTCGAGATCACCAGAAAGACAGCCTTTTCAAGGATTGGAACACTCACTTTGCTCTGGTTTTCTATAAATCAAACCGTCAAAACGGTGATTCCTCCTTGGCGGAGATGCCGGAGAGAGAAGCCATTTTGGACAGGGTGGGTGGAGGCCAATCCATTGTGTTTGGAGCTTTTCCTTTATTGTAGTGCAGTGGGGGACAACAAGAAGCTGTTTCCTTTGTTGTGCAGTGGGGGACAAAAAGAAGCTGTTTCCTTTATTGTTGTGCAGTGGGGGACAAAAAGAAGCTGTTTCCTTTGTTGTAGTGCAGTGGGGGACAAAAAGAAGCTGTTTCCTTTGTTGTAGTGCAGTGGGGGACAAAAAGAAGCTGTTTCCTTTATTGTAGTGCAGTGGGGGACAAAAAGAAGCTGTTTCCTTTATTGTAGTGCAGTGGGGGACAAAAAGAAGCTGTTTCCTTTGTTGTAGTGCAGTGGGGGACAAAAAGAAGCTGTTTCCTTTGTTGTAGTGCAGTGGGGGACAAAAAGAAGCTGTTTCCTTTGTTGTAGTGCAGTGGGGGACAAAAAGAAGCTGTTTCCTTTGTTGTAGTGCAGTGGGGGACAAAAAGAAGCTGTTTCCTTTGTTGTGCAGTGGGGGACAAAAAGAAGCTGTTTCCTTTGTTGTAGTGCAGTGGGGGACAAAAAGAAGCTGTTTCCTTTGTTGTGCAGTGGGGGACAAAAAGAAGCTGTTTCCTTTATTGTAGAGCAGTGGGGGACAAAAAGAAGCTGTTTCCTTTGTTGTGCAGTGGGGGACAAAAAGAAGCTGTTTCCTTTGTTGTGGTGCAGTGGGGGACAAAAAGAAGCTGTTTCCTTTGTTGTGCAGTGGGGGACAAAAAGAAGCTGTTTCCTTTATTGTAGTGCAGTGGGGGACAAAAAGAAGCTGTTTCCTTTGTTGTAGTGCAGTGGGGGACAAAAAGAAGCTGTTTCCTTTGTTGTAGTGCAGTGGGGGACAAAAAGAAGCTGTTTCCTTTGTTGTAGTGCAGTGGGGGACAAAAAGAAGCTGTTTCCTTTATTGTAGTGCAGTGGGGGACAAAAAGAAGCTGTTTCCTTTGTTGTAGTGCAGTGGGGGACAAAAAGAAGCTGTTTCCTTTGTTGTTGTGCAGTGGGGGACAAAAAGAAGCTGTTTCCTTTGTTGTAGTGCAGTGGGGGACAAAAAGAAGCTGTTTCCTTTATTGTAGTGCAGTGGGGGACAAAAAGAAGCTGTTTCCTTTATTGTAGTGCAGTGGGGGACAAAAAGAAGCTGTTTCCTTTGTTGTAGTGCAGTGGGGGACAAAAAGAAGCTGTTTCCTTTGTTGTACTTGTAGTGCAGTGGGGGACAAAAAGAAGCTGTTTCCTTTATTGTACTTGTAGTGCAGTGGGGGACAAAAAGAAGCTGTTTCCTTTGTTGTAGTGCAGTGGGGGACAAAAAGAAGCTGTTTCCTTTGTTGTAGTGCAGTGGGGGACAAAAAGAAGCTGTTTCCTTTATTGTACTTGTAGTGCAGTGGGGGACAAAAAGAAGCTGTTTCCTTTGTTGTAGTGCAGTGGGGGACAACAAGAAGCTGTTTCCTTTGTTGTAGTGCAGTGGGGGACAAAAAGAAGCTGTTTCCTTTGTTGTAGTGCAGTGGGGGACAAAAAGAAGCTGTTTCCTTTGTTGTACTTGTAGTGCAGTGGGGGACAAAAAGAAGCTGTTTCCTTTGTTGTAGTGCAGTGGGGGACAAAAAGAAGCTGTTTCCTTTGTTGTACTTGTAGTGCAGTGGGGGACAAAAAGAAGCTGTTTCCTTTGTTGTAGTGCAGTGGGGGACAAAAAGAAGCTGTTTCCTTTGTTGTAGTGCAGTGGGGGACAAAAAGAAGCTGTTTCCTTTGTTGTACTTGTAGTGCAGTGGGGGACAAAAAGAAGCTGTTTCCTTTGTTGTAGTGCAGTGGGGGACAAAAAGAAGCTGTTTCCTTTGTTGTAGTGCAGTGGGGGACAAAAAGAAGCTGTTTCCTTTATTGTACTGTAGTGCAGTGGGGGACAAAAAGAAGCTGTTTCCTTTGTTGTAGTGCAGTGGGGGACAACAAGAAGCTGTTTCCTTTGTTGTAGTGCAGTGGGGGACAAAAAGAAGCTGTTTCCTTTGTTGTAGTGCAGTGGGGGACAAAAAGAAGCTGTTTCCTTTGTTGTAGTGCAGTGGGGGACAAAAAGAAGCTGTTTCCTTTGTTGTAGTGCAGTGGGGGACAAAAAGAAGCTGTTTCCTTTGTTGTAGTGCAGTGGGGGACAAAAAGAAGCTGTTTCCTTTGTTGTAGTGCAGTGGGGGACAAAAAGAAGCTGTTTCCTTTGTTGTAGTGCAGTGGGGGACAAAAAGAAGCTGTTTCCTTTGTTGTAGTGCAGTGGGGGACAAAAAGAAGCTGTTTCCTTTGTTGTAGTGCAGTGGGGGACAAAAAGAAGCTGTTTCCTTTGTTGTACTTGTAGTGCAGTGGGGGACAAAAAGAAGCTGTTTCCTTTGTTGTAGTGCAGTGGGGGACAAAAAGAAGCTGTTTCCTTTGTTGTAGTGCAGTGGGGGACAAAAAGAAGCTGTTTCCTTTGTTGTAGTGCAGTGGGGGACAAAAAGAAGCTGTTTCCTTTGTTGTACTTGTAGTGCAGTGGGGGACAAAAAGAAGCTGTTTCCTTTGTTGTAGTGCAGTGGGGGACAAAAAGAAGCTGTTTCCTTTGTTGTGCAGTGGGGGACAAAAAGAAGCTGTTTCCTTTGTTGTGCAGTGGGGGACAAAAAGAAGCTGTTTCCTTTGTTGTAGTGCAGTGGGGGACAAAAAGAAGCTGTTTCCTTTGTTGTAGTGCAGTGGGGGACAAAAAGAAGCTGTTTCCTTTGTTGTAGTGCAGTGGGGGACAAAAAGAAGCTGTTTCCTTTGTTGTAGTGCAGTGGGGGACAAAAAGAAGCTGTTTCCTTTATTGTGGTGCAGTGGGGGACAAAAAGAAGCTGTTTCCTTTATTGTAGTGCAGTGGGGGACAAAAAGAAGCTGTTTCCTTTATTGTAGTGCAGTGGGGGACAAAAAGAAGCTGTTTCCTTTATTGTAGTGCAGTGGGGGACAAAAAGAAGCTGTTTCCTTTATTGTGCAGTGGGGGACAAAAAGAAGCTGTTTCCTTTATTGTAGTGCAGTGGGGGACAAAAAGAAGCTGTTTCCTTTGTTGTAGTGCAGTGGGGGACAAAAAGAAGCTGTTTCCTTTATTGTAGTGCAGTGGGGGACAACAAGAAGCTGTTTCCTTTGTTAGTGCAGTGGGGGACAAAAAGAAGCTGTTTCCTTTGTTGTGCAGTGGGGGACAAAAAGAAGCTGTTTCCTTTATTGTAGTGCAGTGGGGGACAAAAATAAGCTGTTTCCTTTGTTGTGCAGTGGGGGACAAAAAGAAGCTGTTTCCTTTGTTGTAGTGCAGTGGGGGACAAAAATAAGCTGTTTCCTTTGTTGTGCAGTGGGGGACAAAAAGAAGCTGTTTCCTTTGTTGTAGTGCAGTGGGGGACAAAAAGAAGCTGTTTCCTTTATTGTAGTGCAGTGGGGGACAAAAAGAAGCTGTTTCCTTTATTGTAGTGCAGTGGGGGACAAAAAGAAGCTGTTTCCTTTGTTGTAGTGCAGTGGGGGACAAAAAGAAGCTGTTTCCTTTGTTGTGAGCGAAACTCCTTTAAATAAACTGTATAAAATTTAACAAAAATAAATAAAAAGGCTTGTATTGCGAAAATGTCGTGCAAACGATTTGGTCTAAACTCAGGCGGCCATTAGAAAAGAGACGGCACACGCCTTCTCTTTCAGTGAAAGAATTTGACTTGGGACAAAAGAGCACCTCCGCCAAGGAGGAATCACTGATTTGACGGTTTGATTTCTAGGAAACCAGAGTGAAGTGAGTGTTGCGATCTCTGTAAAGGGTGTTTTCCTGGTGATCTCGACGTGTTTCTTGCAAAAACTCATCCATCAGGGTGCACCTTTAAGAAGGATGCCCCACGCTTTTCGTCGTTCCACTGAACCTTTCTTCGTGGTATTCATCCTTGTGCAACCCTTCCTAACTGATCACTCGATTCAACCACAAGTTGGTCACACTATCTACAGGCACATTTCTTGTCCCACTTCACAGTCATCCTTGTGCAACCCTTCCTAACTGATCACTCGTTTTAACCACAAGTTGGTCACACTATCTACAGGCACATTTCTTGTCCCACTTCACAGTCATCCTTGTGCAACCCTTCCTAACTGATCACTCGATTCAACCACAAGTTGGTCACACTATCTACAGGCACATTTCTTGTCCCACTTCACAGTCATCCTTGTGCAACCCTTCCTAACTGATCACTCGATTCAACCACAAGTTGGTCACACTATCTACAGGCACATTTCTTGTCCCACTTCACAGTCATCCTTGTGCAACCCTTCCTAACTGATCACTCGATTCAACCACACGTTGGTCACACTATCTACAGGCACATTTCTTGTCCCACTTCACAGTCATCCTTGTGCAACCCTTCCTAACTGATCACTCGTTTTAACCACAAGTTGGTCACACTATCTACAGGCACATTTCTTGTCCCACTTCACAGTCATCCTTGTGCAACCCTTCCTAACTGATCACTCGATTCAACCACAAGTTTCCCACAATATCTACATGCACGTTTCTTGTTCCACTTCCCCCCCCCCCCCCCCCCCCCTATTGTTTGCGACATCACAACAGACCCAGAACCACCAACAGGCCTCTTTCGTTGGGTGTTATTGTCTTGTTGTCCTCTTTTTGTCTGAACAGGTTTCCTTTCCTTACGATCAATGTGAAATGTTGACCTGCCGGTGCATACTTGCTGCATCATTGTATCACAGTGTCATTTCTCTTCTTGAGATAATAAAGTGGTCTTGACTTTTAACTTATACCGTAATTTTTGGACTATAAGGCGATATTTGTTTCTCCAATTTCGACCTATGCGCCTAATAAACGAGGGCGCCCTATTAGTGAACAAAAACGTGAGAAGAGAGGCAACGATTGCCGTACTCAGTACAGTCTACTGTGAGTCACAACATCGAAAGTGGTAACGAGTCGCCGATACGACGAATACTCGCGTTAAAATGCTTCAAAATCCCTATTATCATCCGAGATACCGTCCAACAGATGCCATAACCCTTCATTGGATGTAAAAAGCCAGCTCTCGTTTATGACAGCAGTAATGGCGGTCGGTAAGTGTTTACAGGATGTGTACGGGCTTCAAACTTCGACTTTCTTTTGTGAGGTGCCTCGAACTTTAATTTTTTCAGACTTTTCTTGAAAATTGCCCTATTCGCCTTATAGCAGCGCCTAATGAGCCGAAAAGTACGGTACCTGTTGCATCATTGTATCACAGTGTCAATACGCTTGTTGAGATAATAAAGTGGTTTTGACTTTGACTTACAAGTCCTATCGCTACCCACACAATGCAGCTAGGAGGTGGCCTGCCATTGGAGGAGGAAGCAGCTACAGACGGGGACCCAGGACAGCATGTGCTGAATGCAGCTAGGAGGTGGCCTGCCATTGGAGGAGGAAGCAGCTACAGACGGGGACCCAGGACAGCATGTGCTGAATGCAGCTAGGAGGTGGCCTGCCATTGCGGGAGGAAGCAGCTACAGACGGGGACCCAGGACAGCATGAGCTGAATGCAGCTAGGAGGTGGCCTGCCATTGGAGGAGGAAGCAGCTACAGACGGGGACCCAGGACAGCATGTGCTGAATGCAGCTAGGAGGTGGCCTGCCACTGCAGGAGGAAGCAGCTACAGACGGGGACCCAGGACAGCATGCGCTGAATGCAGCTAGGAGGTGGCCTGCCATTGGAGGAGGAAGCAGCTACAGACGGGGACCCAGGACAGCATGTGCTGAATGCAGCTAGGAGGTGGCCTGCCACTGCAGGAGGAAGCAGCTACAGACGGGGACCCAGGACAGCATGCGCTGAATGCAGCTAGGAGGTGGCCTGCCACTGCAGGAGGAAGCAGCTACAGACGGGGACCCAGGACAGCATGTGCTGAATGCAGCTAGGAGGTGGCCTGCCACTGCAGGAGGAAGCAGCTACAGACGGGGACCCAGGACAGCATGTGCTGAATGCAGCTAGGAGGTGGCCTGCCATTGCAGGAGGAAGCAGCTACAGACGGGGACCCAGGACAGCATGAGCTGAATGCAGCTAGGAGGTGGCCTGCCATTGGAGGAGGACGCAGCTACAGACGGGGACCCAGGACAGCATGTGCTGAATGCAGCTAGGAGGTGGCCTGCCACTGCAGGAGGAAGCAGCTACAGACGGGGACCCAGGACAGCATGTGCTGAATGCAGCTAGGAGGTGGCCTGCCATTGGAGGAGGAAGCAGCTACAGACGGGGACCCAGGACAGCATGAGCTGAATGCAGCTAGGAGGTGGCCTGCCATTGGAGGAGGAAGCAGCTACAGACGGGGACCCAGGACAGCATGAGCTGAATGCAGCTAGGAGGTGGCCTGCCATTGGAGGAGGAAGCAGCTACAGACGGGGACCCAGGACAGCATGAGCTGAACGCTGTCCGTCCATTGGTTCCTGTCGCCCGAGGTCAACGTGCGCAGGTTCTCGCAATGCTGTAGGGTCGCCTTCAGAAATCTGGCATCAACAAATAACTTTTCTGTGTCACACAAGGCGATGAAAACGGTGATGACAATCGGCTGAAAGGCAATCTCTATGTCAGACCTTTAACTCTTCTAGCACCATGTATTTTCTGACACTCTTGATTGTCCGTTGCATCTCAGCCCACAAGAGGGGAGTAATTATTTTTTCAAGTGCGCATGCGTTGCTTTAATAGAAAAATCAGTGACATAAGCTCTAAAAAACCATGGCAGGGTACTTGGCAGTGAATGTCTTTGCCTTTGGTGGGAGTGTATAGAGTGATGTACTGGGCCAATGCATTCACCTATGGTGCTAGAACAGTTAAACAGTCAAGTTTGAAAAAATAAAAAGCAGGCTTTTTTTTTCAAGTGCATTTACGGACAACAAATTTTATGAGTCTGTAAAACAACCCAATGACTTGTTTTTTTCATGGAATATATTAAAATGACATTTCTAATCAAGACTCAGTCGACATTCAACATTCAATACATTTGAAATGTAAGCATTCTGATACCCTGAAAAATTCTTGATTAAAAACACTGTGTTCATTGAAACGCAACCCACAAAGAACCAAAACCTTCACTAAAAGTGACGTCCAAATGAAGGGCGCATTAAATGCTACAAACAACAATAGCACTTTCAAACTGTAATTAGACTCAGAAGCTTTGGGACAATTATCTTAGCAGTAGTGGACACTCTGTTTCAGCCTAGTCTTTGCACCCTGCGAAAGTTCCTTTCCTTTCTACATCTGGGTTGAGTGTGTAGAGGAGGGGGAAGGGGTGTGGGGTGTGTTTTGTTGTTGATGTTGTATTTCTATTTTTTCTTTTCACACAATAAGCTGAAATAGTAATACAATGGCTTTAAACGAAAACTGCATCTCTTATAGTCTTCTCCTTCTTCGCCTCAGGCTGAAGATTCTGCTGCACTGTGGGGGTAAGAAGACAAGAAATTAGAAAGCTGAGGAGATAGAAAGCCTATAATTCATTGCAACTCAACTCAGCAATACTTTCTTTTTTGCTGTCCCATCTTCTGGGCCGTACAGTGGCGTTGCTCCCACGCCGCTCATTCAGAGTCCCAACTCGCAGCCACACCCTGGCTTGTTCAAGTCGCAGAATCCGAAACCAGCAGTCCAAGGGGAGCGAACCTATGTCAGGCCGTCAGGAGGCAACCGACCGAGGTGACACTGCGCTGCCGCTGAGTGACTCGGCAATACTTGATTATCTCCCAAAAAGATATGTTAGCATTCTGTGATCGGTCACTCACTTCTGAAGCGTTGAGCAGCGGTGGGCAGACAGCGAGGCATAGCTGTCCAGCCGTTGGACGGTCCACCCGATGACAGCCGACACGCTGCCCACCAGCATCTGCAGGCACGGGACACTGCACAAGGGGGAAACGGCAAACTATTAGCTATTAGGTACAGTCACAGAGGCGTCGCTGTGAAATTCGGGTTGCTCCCACCTGGAGAGCGCGTCGCAGGCAGAGGCGCGCCACCCACTTTTTCTGCTTTTTGGCAAGCGATTTTTTGTGTGACTGATGAGGAAGGGTGTGTGTGTGTAAATTTTGACCAAATGACAACTTTTTCGTTGCCACTGGGATTAGAGGTCATAACTCCCCCGTCGGGATACCGGGGGGGGGGGGGGTCTTTTGTACTAATAGTTCCCCCACCTTCAGGCAGTTCTGTGTAGAGTGGCACAGAGGTAACGCGTTCGACTTGTGTCAAGTAAAACCCAAGTTCGAACCTGGGTACATGGGATTATTTCCTCTCACTTTGCACTAGGCCTTACGGTCTGAACGTGGAGTATTTCGGATGAGACGATAAACCAAGGTCCCGTGTGCCCATGCACTTAGCACACGTTAAACCCAGTGGCAACGAAAAAGTTGTCATTTGGTCAAACACATCCAACAATAACACACACCAGGCCATCAGTTTGCGGAGGTTGTCTCTCTGTCGTGACCTCAGCTGTCTGGCTGCCAGTTGCTGCAGTCGTTGCTGCAGCGTGTGCTGCACCTGCTGCACTGCAGTGCTGCACTCCTGGGTGACCCGCAGCAACAGGCCCACACACTCACTCTCCTTCATCACGCCCTCCCCCTCTCTCCTCTCTTCAGACTGAAACAAAAGGACAGAGAAGAACATGGTAACATTACAGCATCACACGTTTATAGTATTAGTACACTCAAAACGTGTATCTATCTTCTTATTATTATTATTCTGCGTTCCCAGTTCCAATGGTTAAGGTACGTATGTGTCTGGTTTTCAGTTTCCACTGGTCTCCCCGCTGCATGCAGCCGACACATTCTGATTTCGGAGGAGTTCAAAGCGGAAAATTATTTGGAAGATTTTTTTTTAAAGAAGTCATGAGAATGGGCCAATAAGTCATGAGAATGGGCCAATAAGTCATGAGAATGGGCCAATAAGTCATGAGAATGGGCCAATAAGTCATGAGAATGGGCCAATAAGTCATGAGAATGGGCCAATGAGTCATGAGAATGGGCCAATAAGTCATGAGAATGGGCCAATAAGTCATGAGAATGGGCCAATAGGTCAGCAGAATGGGCCAATAGGTCAGCAGAATGGGCCAATAAGTCAGCAGAATGGGCCAATAGGTCAGCAGAATGGGCCAATAAGTCAGCAGAATGGGCCAATAAGTCAGCAGAATGGGCCAATAAGTCAACAGAATGGGCCAATAAGTCAACAGAATGGGCCAATAAGTCAATGGGCCAATAAGTCAATAAGTCAGCAGAATGGGCCAATAAGTCAGCAGAATGGGCCAATAAGTCAGCAGAATGGGCCAATAAGTCAGCAGAATGGGCCAATAAGTCAGCAGAATGGGCCAATAAGTCAACAGAATGGGCCAACAAGTCAACAGAATGGGCCAATAAGTTAACAGAATGGGCCAATAAGTCAACAGGATGGGCCAATAAGTCAATGGGCCAATAAGTCAGCAGAATGGGCCAATAAGTCAGCAGAATGGGCCAATAAGTCAGCAGAATGGGCCAATAAGTCAGCAGAATGGGCCAATAAGTCAATCAGTCAGGAAGATAGTAGATAGTAAGAAGAGGAAAAGGCACAGTCAAACTCAAAGAGAGTGATAGATTAGAGGAAGCTGCTAGCACAGAACTTCCAAAAGGTGGAGGAACTACTTGTACTATCAATCTGGTTCATACCAGGTAGTGGGATTTCTCCCTGCTCTTACCAAGTTTTGACTTAAATAGCATTCTATTCTCATAAGTCAAAACAGTAATGAGATAGGGCAAAAAGAATATTTGCATAAAGCCCTATCCTTGTCAACGTTTTCGTGGTGTTGTTTTTTCATCGCATAAAGCGCATGGGCGACTTGTTTTAAATCCCCATCCGAAGAACTCTACACTCAGTTTGATTTTCCCATCAAACTGAAAAGAAAGGGCGAGGCCGGGATTCAAACCCCACACACATTGAACTGCATGGGTGCTACTCTTTCATTTTTACACTGATTTCAGTATTTTTCATTTGACCAGAAACTGAACATAGTTTTTGTAATTAATCAACAAAAAACTAAAACTTTGACCACAAGCGATTTGGGGCGTTTTGAACTTGGTTGTTCTATCATGGAAGTTTACAAAGGCAATGCAATAACTTTACGAGGTTTATCAGACTCAAACTGTCTCCGTCTATCATTTTAACTGTCTGTCTATCTCGTTATCTTTCTCTCTTAACTCTCTCTCCCTGAATCAACTGACGGGGCTCTGCCCCTGTACCCTGCCGGGGCCATGGGTCCCTGGACCCCTGCCTTTCAGGTTGTTTTCATTTTGTGGAGTGGCACCAACGGAACTGGCAGGTGAATGTCTTATCACTTTGCCACTTCCTAAGATGTCAAGATTACAGAAGAAAAACAAATGGCCTGGTCTATGTAGAGGTTTGACCTATTTGGTGTAGAACCAGTGTGACCACACTGACCAAGTGCTATACATGGGAAGGGGGGGGGGGGAGTAATAGTACATTTCTGACCTGCCACCTGAAGAGAGTGTGTGTGTGTTGGTGAGCTATCCGCTTCAGTCCATCCAGCTGAAGGGTGTATCTGCAAAAAACAACACAAACACGACACGCTGACACACAAACAGCACATCGCTGTAACGCGTTTCTCGTGCTTCATTCTCCCATGTTTTCCAGTCACCTCAAAAGGCCTTAAACATCAACATTCGCATAATCACCTTCATACTTATCAATCTGCAACAAAGAAACGTATCTTGAAGTCTGGGCCATCAACAGGGTTCGCACAGTCTTTAAAAGTCTTTGAGAAATGGTGTGCCATTTTCAATCGGCTTTGGTCTGTGAAATTCCTGAAATGGTTTGTCAAAAAGTCAATTGACACCTTAAAATGTCACCGACGCCATAAATTGTTTTTTGTTTGCTTACAGAATTAATAAAGGAGCAATTTAATTTGGCTTATTTTCCGATATCCGCAGTTCAATGGTCTTGCTCCATTTAGCAGACGTCCTCGATTTGTAAAGAGTTACTTCTCTTCACTATGTCTGGGGCCTTTTGGCTACACTGGTGCAACTTGAATTATGATTGAAGCAACACCGAGAGGTCTTTGAAAGTAGGATAAAGGGTCTTTCAAAGCTTGTGAATTTTGGCATCATAAATCTGGACGAACCCTGAATTCAAGCTTTGCTCCCATTTTCAATTTCTGATGATAGATCTACCCTCTAGGCACATTTATGAAAATTGGTGTTGGACATATACGGTAGCACCCTTGGAAAAGGATATCACTTAATGTTGGCTGTTGTTCTCATTGAAATATGCTCGAATGGTGCAGTCCTGTGTATTTCTATAATAATAATAATAATAATTTGATTTCATATAGTGCTAAAATCCATACAGTAGTATGCTCGATGCGCTTTACAAAAGCAACATTATAAGATGAAAAACATGCAGTAAAATCAGCAAGACAGTCATACTACCAACATTCCAATGCAAAGAAATAAAGTAACAAAAATAACATGATTCTCACTCACAAAGACATCAGAAATAACTGAACAGCAATGCAGTGTGTCCTGGGGGGAGAGGGGGAGGGGGAGAGGGGAGGGGGGAGGGGGGGAGGGGGGAGGGGGGGGGGGGAGGGGGAGGGGGCTATATCCTGAAGACCCAACACAGATGCTCTCTATGGACTGTTCTTCTTCCATATCCTGAAGACCCAACACAGATGCTCTCTATGGACTGTTCTTCTTCTCCTTCCATATCCTGAAGACCCAACACAGATGCTCTCTATGGACTGTTCTTCTTCTTCCATATCCTGAAGACCCAACACAGATGCTCTCTATGGACTGTTCTTCTTCCATATCCTGAAGACCCAACACAGATGCTCTCTATGGACTGTTCTTCTTCCATATCCTGAAGACCCAACACAGATGCTCTCTATGGACTGTTCTTCTTCTTCCATATCCTGAAGACCCAACACAGATGCTCTCTATGGACTGTTCTTCTTCTTCCATATCCTGAAGACCCAACACAGATGCTCTCTATGGACTGTTCTTCTTCTTCCATATCCTGAAGACCCAACACAGATGCTCTCTATGGACTGTTCTTCTTCTTCCATATCCTGAAGACCCAACACAGATGCTCTCTATGGACTGTTCTTCTTCTTCTTCCATATCCTGAAGACCCAACACAGATGCTCTCTATGGACTCTTCTTCTTCCATATCCTGAAGACCCAACACAGATGCTCTCTATGGACTGTTCTTCTTCTTCCATATCCTGAAGACCCAACACAGATGCTCTCTATGGACTCTTCTTCTTCCATATCCTGAAGACCCAACACAGATGCTCTCTATGGACTGTTCTTCTTCTTCCATAT
The DNA here is from genome assembly GCA_017654935.2 of Phymorhynchus buccinoides. Taxonomy (NCBI): domain Eukaryota; kingdom Metazoa; phylum Mollusca; class Gastropoda; order Neogastropoda; family Raphitomidae; genus Phymorhynchus; species Phymorhynchus buccinoides. Next base: position 6,817,688 of record CM065688.1, read on the forward strand.
CCTGAAGACCCAACACAGATGCTCTCTATGGACTCTTCTTCTTCCATATCCTGAAGACCCAACACAGATGCTCTCTATGGACTGTTCTTCTTCTTCCATATCCTGAAGACCCAACACAGATGCTCTCTATGGACTCTTCTTCTTCCATATCCTGAAGACCCAACACAGATGCTCTCTATGGACTGTTCTTCTTCTCCTTCCATATCCTGAAGACCCAACACAGATGCTCTCTATGGACTGTTCTTCTTCCTTCCATATCCTGAAGACCCAACACAGATGCTCTCTATGGACTGTTCTTCTTCTTCTTCCATATCCTGAAGACCCAACACAGATGCTCTCTATGAACTGTTCTTCTTCTTCCATATCCTGAAGACCCAACACAGATGCTCTCTATGGACTGTTCTTCTTCTCCTTCCATATCCTGAAGACCCAACACAGATGCTCTCTATGGACTGTTCTTCTTCTTCTTCCATATCCTGAAGACCCAACACAGATGCTCTCTATGGACTGTTCTTCTTCCATATCCTGAAGACCCAACACAGATGCTCTCTATGGACTGTTCTTCTTCTCCTTCCATATCCTGAAGACCCAACACAGATGCTCTCTATGAACTGTTCTTCTTCTTCCATATCCTGAAGACCCAACACAGATGCTCTCTATGGACTGTTCTTCTTCCATATCCTGAAGACCCAACACAGATGCTCTCTATGGATTGTTCTTCTTCTCCTTCCATATCCTGAAGACCCAACACAGATGCTCTCTATGGACTGTTCTTCTTCTTCTTACATATCCTGAAGACCCAACACAGATGCTCTCTATGAACTGTTCTTCTTCTTCTTTCATATCCTGAAGACCCAACACAGATGCTCTCTATGGACTGTTCTTCTTCCATATCCTGAAGACCCAACACAGATGCTCTCTATGGACTGTTCTTCTTCTCCTTCCATATCCTGAAGACCCAACACAGATGCTCTCTATGGACTGTTCTTCTTCTTCTTACATATCCTGAAGACCCAACACAGATGCTCTCTATGGACTGTTCTTCTTCTCCTTCCATATCCTGAAGACCCAACACAGATGCTCTCTATGGACTGTTCTTCTTCCATATCCTGAAGACCCAACACAGATGCTCTCTATGGACTGTTCTTCTTCTTCTTACATATCCTGAAGACCCAACACAGATGCTCTCTATGGACTGTTCTTCTTCTCCTTCCATATCCTGAAGACCCAACACAGATGCTCTCTATGGACTGTTCTTCTTCCATATCCTGAAGACCCAACATAGATGCTCTCTATGGACTGTTCTTCTTCTTCCATATCCACAATCCACAATTTGATTTTATGATACTGTTTGGTCGAGGTCCGAAGGTCGCACACAAAACAAAACAAATCGAAACAACCCTAATCTACAGTGACCCAGCCAGCCAAGACCCATTCAGCGGAAGCTCGGCATGATGCTGAATCGGCAGGACCAGGAACCACATCCATGAGTGAAAATCACGTTTTTCACGTATTTCCCTCTTTCGCTGGTAAGAAATCTTATTTTGGCCATGTGTGACTCCCATACAAATTCCCCCATATTGAAAACGAGACAGACTTTGAAGAGCAGCCTCGCTAATCTTATCATCAACAAGCACCGAGAATATTGTTAATGTTACAGGAAGCCTAAAACAAAGCAACCAAACCACCACAACACAATGCAATGCAAAGCTGTAGCACTATAGGCCCACCCAGTGTGCGACTCCTGACTGTCATTGCTGATCACATTAGTCAAGGTGTTGCACTGCCACAGTGGAGTCAGCGTGTCGACAGTCGCCGTCAACAGCACATTGTCGTCACCCTGCGGCTGCTGTTGTCCGTCTCCCCTGTCAACACCATAGATGTACAGCGGCACAGAGGTCACACGTTCACCTCGTGCACAATAAACCCGAGTTTGAACCTGGGTACAGGGGATATTTCCTACTCACTTTGCACTAGGCCTTACGGTCTGAACGTGAAGTCTTTCGGATGAGACGATCAACCGAGGTCCCGTGTGGCCATGCACTTAGCACGCGTTAAACCCAGTGGCAATGAAAAAGTGGTCATTTGGTCAAAATTTACCCCCTCCCCTCTTTTTTCACACAAAAGTCACATGCAAATTCAAAACATTTTAAATGGGTGGCGCACCTCTGGTTGCGACGCGCTCTCCAGGTGGGAGCAACCCGAATTTCACCAAGACGCCTCTGTGACTATAAAGTACCAACTACAATGAACTACAACATGACAATGATAATGTATTGTTCACAGTCTGAGAGGCAGAAACGGACAAGGATATGGCGCCGTCTTTGTTTCTATACTGTGACAAAAAGAAAGTTCTATTCAAACCATTTATTATTTGGAACATTTCTGTACCAAATCATGACCAACACGAATCTCCATGCTTTGGAATCATCATCAAATTTTTTTAATTTTTTTTACATAGAACATTTCAAGTGTCTTTGCATCACCATCTTCTAAGGGGCACCCTGACGGATGAGTTTGTGCAAGAAACACGTCGAGATCACCAGGAAAACACCCTTTACAGAGATCGCAACACTCACTATGCAATTCCTCCTTGGCGGAGATGCCGGAGAGAGACGCCATTTTGGATGGGGTGGGTGGAGGCCACTGAGAGAGGTAGAAGCTTTTTCTTCATTGTAGTGCAGTAAAAACAAAATTGGAGCTGTTTCCTTTGTTGTGAGCGAAACTCCTTTTGGTAAACTGTATAACATTTTAAAAAATAAATAAAAAGGCTTGTATTGTGGAAATTCCGTGCAAATGATTTGGTTTAAACTCAGACGGCCATTAGAAAAGAGAAAGTTCACTGAAAGAATTTGATTTCCAGCACCTCTGCCAAGGAGGAATCACCGATTTGATGTTTGATTTCTAGGAAACCAGAGCAAAATGAGTGTTGCGACCCTTGAAAAGGCCGTCTTTCTGGTCAGCGTCGACCTTTCATTAACCCTTTCACCGCCAATGTCGACCTTTCATTAACCCTTTCACCGCCAATGTCGACCTTTCATTAACCCTTTCACCGCCAATGTCGACCTTTCATTAACCCTTTCACCGCCAATGTCGACCTTTCATTAACCCTTTCACCGCCAATGTCGACCTTTCATTAACCCTTTCACCGCCAACCTTTCATTAACCCTTTCACCGCCAATGTCGACCTTTCATTAACCCTTTCACCGCCAATGTCGCATTTTGGCACCACAATGGTTTAATACTTATGTTACTAAAAAGCATCAAATCAGGGCCTGTTTTCTGAAGACTCTATTTTCTTAATTTTGGAAGGTAAGGTATCGGCCTAAGGCTATGCATGTCACAGAAGAATTCGCAATATTGCAGAATTTAGTTTTTCTCTACCCAGGTAAGCTTAATGGTAGTTTTTGTCTGAAGAACGGATGGCGGTGAAAGGGCTAAGACTGGTTTATGGTATCTGATCACTAAACCACAGCTCTCTTGCTTTTTAGTGTGATTTTTTTTATGCTAGGTAAAATTTGAAAATTCTTTGGACTATGACCCCCCCCCCCCCCCAAATGTTACACAAAAATAAAATTTAGTTATATTTTCTTACTATATTACTAGTGATATTATAAGTTGCAGGGGTCTTAGTCTGAGAAGAAAAGTATCACCTTATAGTCCGAAAAATGCGGTATAACATTTTTATTTTTTAGTAATTTCAAATTGTTTAAAGGAAACGGCAAACAAGCAGTCAAATAAAATCACAAAAATGTAACTTTTTTTTCAAAGATTAAAAGCACACTGACTCACAATAATGCACTGCGTGTGGATTTTAGATCCAGTCTGTCTGTATTTTCCAACAGTTGCAGCAAATCGGCAAACTGAAACAAAATTGTTGAGACCACAAATATTTCATTGAAAAATGTTCATTGAAGCTTCAGCTTTTGGGTGTGGTTTTTTTGGGGGGTTAAATATTCAATAACAAATGCAAAAAGAGGTCATTTTGTTGATTTACACCACAAATATCTCATCTGTCAGGTTGGATCAAGACTACAGATTCTTGTCCTGAAGTTTTCATAAATATGCAGTATTTTTGTCATTAGAACAGAAAATCCCAACTTCGTGATATTTATTTCTCTCTCTCTCTCTCTCTCTCTCTCCTCACACACACACACACACACTTTACCTTGTGTTGTAGAATGGCCACAGGGTGAAAGGTGGATTTGTACGACTGAACTCTTCTCTCCATGGCCTGTGTGAACCAGCAACAGTGAATTCACAACACAGTAAACGCTTTCTATGCATTCAATACACATACAATCACAATCACAATATTTATTCGTCTAATAAAAGGCAGGAAAATGGACTTGTGATTGTGAGGCAGAAAGATAGTAGATGAGGAGTAAGCCAAGGGAAAAGGCAGAGTCAAAGACAGTGACAGATTTGAGGAAGTTGCAAGCACAGAACTATTTGTACAAAAGACCCCCCTCCACACCCACCCCAGTATCCCCACGGGTAAGAATTAGGAAACCAATCTGACTCAGGAAATGTATCTGTAAGCAACAGGCAGGAAAACAGCTCCGCCTTTTCCGCCGAAAATGTGCCCTAATTGAAGGAATCTCTGCAGAAAATTTTTTTATCCCGAAAATGCGACCACGATGTCATTCTCAAATGGGGTGGTCCTTATTTGGTCTAGTGTACGCTTGTGGTCAGGAGAAAAAATGGCCGCCGTAGCGCCCCACGAATGGTGTGCTTGAATGCAAGGCAGGCCGTGAAATGAGCACCTGCCCCCGCCCAACAAAAACTTCGACAGATGTAGATGTTGGGCTTGGACGGCAAGTTGTAGTGTGTGTGCATGCCCCCCAAAAAAAAAAGTTCTGATGGTAGTGGAAAATCCGAGTGGAAGGATTTCTGGGCTGGAAAATCTCTTTTTTTTTTAATATTAACTTCCACACTAGCAGCCCCAGCCCCTTACCTTGCAGTGACAGTGGTGGGGCAGTGCAGGAGGCTGGGGGTGGAGGCGCAGAGCCACGAAGACCACCACGTGAAGAAAAGGCAGCACCATGCACCGGTCCACTGCGCCCAGTGCCACCTCCCCATGACTCAGGTGGTCACGGACCCGCGGACCTTCCGGGTAGAACAGCAGGTCATGCAGCAAATCCTGAGACACCACACACACAGAGCACACAGGATATCATCAGGGTAGAACAGCAGGTCATGCAGCAAATCCTGAGACACCACACACAGAGAGTACACAGGATATCGTCAGGGTAGAACAGCAAATCCTGTGACACCACACACACAGAGCACACAGGATATCATCAGGGTAGAACAGCAGGTCATGCAGCAAATCCTGAGACACCACACACAGAGAGTACACAGGATATCGTCAGGATAGAACAGCAAATCCTGTGACACCCCACACAGAGAGTACACAGGATATCATCAGGGTAGAACAGCAGGTCGTGCAGCAAATCCTGTGACACCACACACAGAGAGTACACAGGATATCATCAGGGTAGAACAGCAGGTCGTGCAGCAAATCCTGTGACACCACACACACAGAGTACACAGGATATTGTCAGGGTAAAACAGCAGGTCGTGCAGCAGATCCTGGGACACCACACACACAGGATATCGTCAGGATAGAACAGCAGGTCGTGCAGCAAATCCTGTGACACCCCACACAGAGTACACAGGATATCGTCGGTGACATTCAAAAACTTTGTATCTCGATTTTTGGGGGGTTTGAGTTAGATACATAAACAGCCATCTAATTTTTCCAGCCACCTTCCACCAAAAGCTCGTATCTCTAACGACTTTCTATCTGGGGTAAATGAGGTTGTGAAAATTGAAGAAAAACTTGTAAGTCCCAAATTCAGATCTAGTTAAGAACAAAAACCTTGCATCTTCGTTCTTTTCAAGTGTAACCCAAAAAAAATTTCAGTAATTTTAGCGAAATGCAGGACTAAACTCGCAATGTCTTGAACAACATATTCATCATAGTTAATCAATTGTGGTCAACGCGGTTAATTTTTAAAAGTTTTTTTCATTTTTCTCAAAACTACCAAAATTGAGATACGAGGTTTTTGAATTTCATCTAATTTATATTTAAACCTTTTGCATTTGGTAAGCCAGCAATGAAATACCCCTTGGTGTTCACAGTCTTTTGAAATGTGCACTTAAAAACTGTTTAGCTGAAAGCTTTGAGGTTGGGGGCTCCTCTAAAAAGACCACAGATCTAATACTGATGGTTCAAAATACATCAGGGACTTTCCTTGGTATTGCAGTACCTCCAGGATCGTCCCACCACCTTCAGAGTTTAAAATGTGCCACATGTCCCGCTTCCAGGGCGGAGGACGTTAAATGGACTTTTCCTGGTATTGCAGTACCTCCAGGATCGTCCCACCACCTTCAGAGTTTAAAATGTGCCACATGTCCCGCTTCCAGGGCGGAGGACGTTAAATGGACTTTCCCTGGCATTGCAGTACCTCCAGGATCGTCCCACCACCTTCATAGTTTAAAATGTGCCACATGTCCCAGGGCGGAGGACGTTAAATGGACTTTCCCTGGCATTGCAGTACCTCCAGGATCGTCCCACCACCTTCAGAGTTTAAAATGTGCCACATGTACCGTTTCCAGGGCGGAGGACATTAAATGGACTTTCCCTCCCGCAGCAGTGGCCTTACTTTCAGGATTGTGTGGTGCAAATCTGAGGTGAAATGTCACATCACATGTACAGTCTAGGGGCAGAGAGGGTGGACGCCTCGTGCCTCCATACGTGGAGCTGGACGACCCTGCCCTCCCCTCAACGAGTCTCTTCTCATGGGGATACTAGGATCGCTTTCATACAAATAGTTCCCCCACTTTCTGGAAGTTCTATGCTTGTCACTTCCTCTGAACTTCCTCTCTTTGACTCTGTCTTTTCCCTTTACTTTCTGTCATCTACCGTATTTTTCAGACTATAAGGCGATACTTTTTTCCAAGACTCAGACCCCTGCGCCTTATAATGTGACTGATGAAATAGTAAGAAAATATAGTAACAAAATCTGAAACTTGGGTAAAATTTGGAGGGTTCGCCTTATACAAAGGTACGTCTTATAGTTCGAAAAATACGGTACTGTCTTTCTGACTTATTGGCCCATTCTCCTGCCTTTTTTTCCCCAAAAAACTATCTTCCAAATAATTTTCTCCTTTGAATTGAGCTCCTTCGAAATCGGAATGTGTTGGCTGTACGCAGCGGAGAGATCATCAAAAACTAAAAAACGGACACCGTGCCTTATCCATTATGGCCTGGAAATGCAGAAGAAGGACAGTGGGATGGAATGTTCCCAGCAAAGGCAGGGTGGTCTGAAGTGTGAATACATACAGCATGGAGAGTCTGATGCATTGTGACTGAAACAAGGATGAATTGTCAAACACTGAACAACAGCAGTGGAACAGGGAAGTGTGACAGACACACGTTAGACACATCTACAGCATGGAGAGTCTGATGCATTGTGACTGAAACAAGGATGAATTGTCAAACACTGAACAACAGCAGTGGAACAGGGAAGTGTGACAGACACACGTTAGACACATCTACAGCATGGAGAGTCTGATGCATTGTGACTGAAACAAGGATGAATTGTCAAACACTGAACAACAGCAGTGGAACAGGGAAGTGTGACAGACACACGTTAGACACAACTACAGCATGGAGAGTCTGATGCATTGTGACTGAAACAAGGATGAATTGTCAAACACTGAACAACATCAGTGGAACAGGGAAGTGTGACAGACACACGTTAGACACAACTACAGCATGGAGAGTCTGATGCATTGTGACTGAAACAAGGATGAATTGTCAAACACTGAACAACAGCAGTGGAACAGGGAAGTGTGACAGACACACGTTAGACACAACTACAGCATGGAGAGTCTGATGCATTGTGACTGAAACAAGGATGAATTGTCAAACACTGAACAACAGCAGTGGAACAGGGAAGTGTGACAGACACACGTTAGACACAACTACAGCATGGAGAGTCTGATGCATTGTGACTGAAACAAGGATGAATTGTCAAACACTGAACAACATCAGTGGAACAGGGAAGTGTGACAGACACACGTTAGACACAACTACAGCATGGAGAGTCTGATGCATTGTGACTGAAACAAGGATGAATTGTCAAACACTGAACAACAGCAGTGGAACAGGGAAGTGTGACAGACACACGTTAGACACATCTACAGCATGGAGAGTCTGATGCATTGTGACTGAAACAAGGATGAATTGTCAAACACTGAACAACATCAGTGGAACAGGGAAGTGTGACAGACACACGTTAGACACATCTACAGCATGGAGAGTCTGATGCATTGTGACTGAAACAAGGATGAATTGTCAAACACTGAACAACAGCAGTGGAACAGGGAAGTGTGACAGACACACGTTAGACACATCTACAGCATGGAGAGTCTGATGCATTGTGACTGAAACAAGGATGAATTGTCAAACACTGAACAACATCAGTGGAACAGGGAAGTGTGACAGACACACGTTAGACACATCTACAGCATGGAGAGTCTGATGCATTGTGACTGAAACAAGGATGAATTGTCAAACACTGAACAACAGCAGTGGAACAGGGAAGTGTGACAGACACACGTTAGACACATCTACAGCATGGAGAGTCTGATGCATTGTGACTGAAACAAGGATGAATTGTCAAACACTGAACAACATCAGTGGAACAGGGAAGTGTGACAGACACACGTTAGACACAACTACAGCATGGAGAGTCTGATGCATTGTGACTGAAACAAGGATGAATTGTCAAACACTGAACAACATCAGTGGAACAGGGAAGTGTGACAGACACATGTTAGACACAACTCAATTTTGCTTAACCCTTTCACCGCCAGCCATTTTTCAGCCAAAATATACATTAAATTTAATTGGGTAGAGAAAAACATTAGGCCTATCCTTACCTCCCAAAATTAAGAAAATAGGGTCTTTGGATAACAGGCCATGACTTGATGCTTTTTAGTGACATAGGTGTTAAACCGTTGTGGTGCTAAAATGCGACATTGGCGGTGACAGGGTTAAATGCAAGCCGACTACAAAGGTTCTCGATAAAAAACAAACCAAAAACTGCTGTTGTACATGAAAATTAATTCAATATGAAAATACCTCCATACAAATGAAAATCTAGATTAAAAGGAATGTTCTTTAATAAACTAAAGCCGTTTTCCAAAGCAAGTCTGACACACTGGTGTTTGAAATACAACATGGCCAAAACTACTGCAACGAAAGATGAAAATAAGAAACACTGGTGTTTGAAATACAACATGGCCAAAACTACTGCAACGAAAGATGAAAATAAGAAACACTGGTGTTTGAAATACAACATGGCCAAGTACAGTGGAACCACCCAATCAAGACCTTGCAAATCACACAAACCCGGGAGGGGTCTTTATACGGAAGGGGACACTCAGTAGTCCGGATATGAAGGGGGGAAAAACATCGGTGAACAATTTTTGGGTCACATCTTAGTAGGGAGGGTCTACTGTATGAAGAATTTTAACATTTGACTTCTTCACTTTGCTTTATAAGAAAACCATGTGGTATTGGTTACGACCACTTACCATACAAGGGGTGGTGAGGAATGCTGGCAGCTGATTGGTGGAGCCATCGGCTAACATCGGCTCTAACATCTGGTACAGCAGAAAATGCAAAATTAAAAATACTGAAAAAATGAAAGAGTAGCACCCATGACACTAACATCTAAAACATGTTTAATGTCATACTAAAAATAGCACATGTCAGTTCAGAGTCAACAAGTTTGTACAAACAAACAAAAAAGTTTCACTTTTTGCACAGTAGTTCAAGCTACATAGCAAAAATAGGTTTCAGGGCAGAATCAATAAATTAGTAAAAACGTTCACTTCACTATATGAGTGCAACAGCTGCCTAAAGGCCTCAAGGTCAAAGGAATGGGGATGTCCCCTGGGCAGAACAGCACAATTAACACCTTTCCAGAATAGTAGTTGCCTCCTCGGTTATCTAGAGATCGTTGTAGGGCACGACCAACCAGCATAAAGTCTACAATACCTTACAGTGTTGAGCACTAACGATGATGATGATGATGACGACGATGATGATGATGATGATGATGATGATGATTACGCAAAGTGCAAATCACTTACCTCATTAAAGGTCGTGTAGAATGCCGATGACTGAAACAAACAAAAAAACAAAAAAATTTCTTCTGTTTATTTATATCTGATCATAAGAGATACTTTTCGCAAAATGTTTAAAATTACGCACTAAAGATGAAATTAATAAGTCGCTTTGCGCAAATATTATAGAAAACTCAATATTTCGGTCATTTCATGCCAAATTACGTCACTTTTTGTTCATTTACAGGCGGTGAAATATTCTATGTTTAGGAATAATTGCTAGATACTAGACCAGTGTATATGCTTTCTTCATTTGTGTGTGTGTGTGAGTGTGTGTCTGTCTGTGTGTGTGTGTGTGTCTGTGTGAGTGTGTGTCTGTCTGTGTGTCTGTGTGTGTCTGTCTATGTGTGTGACTGTGTCTGTCTGTGTGTGTGTGTGTGTCTGTCTGTCTGTGTGTATGTGTGTGTGTGTGTGCATGCGTGTATGGGTGCATGTGAACAATCCCATTGCAATTTGTTTTTAAAGATATTGGGCAAATGAAAACAAACACTACAACAGACAAGCAGAGATATAGATGTGAACTGACCTCTGCAGTGAGCACTCTGTGTGAACAGTGGTTGACTGTGACAAACACCCTCCTCAACACATGGAGAGAGACATGGATGTGAACTGACCTCTGCAGTGAGCACTCTGTGTGAACAGTGGTTGACTGTGACAAACACCCTCCTCAACACATGGAGAGAGACATGGATGTGAACTGACCTCTGCAGTGAGCACTCTGTGTGGACAGTGGTTGACTGTGACAAACACCCTCCTCAACACATGGAGAGAGAGAGACATGGATGTGAACTGACCTCTGCAGTGAGCACTCTGTGTGGACAGTGGTTGACTGTGACAAACACCCTCCTCAACACATGGAGAGAGACATGGATGTGAACTGACCTCTGCAGTGAGCACTCTGTGTGGACAGTGGTTGACTGTGACAAACACCCTCCTCAACACATGGAGAGAGAGAGACATGGATGTGAACTGACCTCTGCAGTGAGCACTCTGTGTGAACAGTGGTTGACTGTGACAAACACCCTCCTCAACACATGGAGAGAGAGAGACATGGATGTGAACTGACCTCTGCAGTGAGCACTCTGTGTGGACAGTGGTTGACTGTGGCAAACACCCTCCTCAACACATGGAGAGAGAGAGACATGGATGTGAACTGACCTCTGCAGTGAGCACTCTGTGTGAACAGTGGTTGACTGTGACAAACACCCTCCTCAACACATGGAGAGAGAGAGACATGGATGTGAACTGACCTCTGCAGTGAGCACTCTGTGTGGACAGTGGTTGACTGTGGCAAACACCCTCCTCAACACATGGAGAGAGAGAGACATGGATGTGAACTGACCTCTGCAGTGAGCACTCTGTGTGAACAGTGGTTGACTGTGACAAACACCCTCCTCAACACATGGAGAGAGAGAGACATGGATGTGAACTGACCTCTGCAGTGAGCACTCTGTGTGGACAGTGGTTGACTGTGGCAAACACCCTCCTCAACACATGGAGAGAGACATGGATGTGAACTGACCTCTGCAGTGAGCACTCTGTGTGAACAGTGGTTGACTGTGACAAACACCCTCCTCAACACATGGAGAGAGACATGGATGTGAACTGACCTCTGCAGTGAGCACTCTGTGTGGACAGTGGTTGACTGTGACAAACACCCTCCTCAACACATGGAGAGAGACATGGATGTGAACTGACCTCTGCAGTGAGCACTCTGTGTGAACAGTGGTTGACTGTGACAAACACCCTCCTCAACACATGGAGAGAGAGAGACATGGATGTGAACTGACCTCTGCAGTGAGCACTCTGTGTGGACAGTGGTTGACTGTGACAAACACCCTCCTCAACACATGGAGAGAGACATGGATGTGAACTGACCTCTGCAGTGAGCACTCTGTGTGAACAGTGGTTGACTGTGACAAACACCCTCCTCAACACATGGAGAGAGACATGGATGTGAACTGACCTCTGCAGTGAGCACTCTGTGTGGACAGTGGTTGACTGTGACAAACACCCTCCTCAACACATGGAGAGAGACATGGATGTGAACTGACCTCTGCAGTGAGCACTCTGTGTGAACAGTGGTTGACTGTGACAAACACCCTCCTCAACACATGGAGAGAGACATGGATGTGAACTGACCTCTGCAGTGAGCACTCTGTGTGAACAGTGGTTGACTGTGACAAACACCCTCCTCAACACATGGAGAGAGACATGGATGTGAACTGACCTCTGCAGTGAGCACTCTGTGTGAACAGTGGTTGACTGTGACAAACACCCTCCTCAACACATGGAGAGAGACATGGATGTGAACTGACCTCTGCAGTGAGCACTCTGTGTGAACAGTGGTTGACTGTGACAAACACCCTCCTCAACACATGGAGAGAGACATGGATGTGAACTGACCTCTGCAGTGAGCACTCTGTGTGAACAGTGGTTGACTGTGACAAACACCCTCCTCAACACATGGAGAGAGACATGGATGTGAACTGACCTCTGCAGTGAGCACTCTGTGTGGACAGTGGTTGACTGTGACAAACACCCTCCTCAACACATGGAGAGAGACATGGATGTGAACTGACCTCTGCAGTGAGCACTCTGTGTGAACAGTGGTTGACTGTGACAAACACCCTCCTCAACACATGGAGAGAGACATGGATGTGAACTGACCTCTGCAGTGAGCACTCTGTGTGGACAGTGGTTGACTGTGACAAACACCCTCCTCAACACATGGAGAGAGACATGGATGTGAACTGACCTCTGCAGTGAGCACTCTGTGTGGACAGTGGTTGACTGTGACAAACACCCTCCTCAACACATGGAGAGAGACATGGATGTGAACTGACCTCTGCAGTGAGCACTCTGTGTGGACAGTGGTTGACTGTGGCAAACACCCTCCTCAACACATGGAGAGAGACATGGATGTGAACTGACCTCTGCAGTGAGCACTCTGTGTGGACAGTGGTTGACTGTGACAAACACCCTCCTCAACACATGGAGAGAGACATGGATGTGAACTGACCTCTGCAGTGAGCACTCTGTGTGGACAGTGGTTGACTGTGGCAAACACCCTCCTCAACACATGCTCCAGTAGAGGGAGGACCAGGGACAGGCAGCACCCGTACCTGCAACACAAGGGAGAAAATGCATTGATCATTGTGACAAGTTTTAACTTTCTTTAGAGCTGGTCTCCGGATATGAAGTGCATGGTATGGACCTAAAGCCCAAAGACAACAACATTCATCATAACAATAAATAACAACTGGGCATTCATACAGTGCTCTTAGAATTTTCATATTTTTGTAACTCTTTTACTCTTGTGTAAGTGTGAGTGTGAGTATGTGTGTGTGTGTGTGTGTGTGTGTGTGTGTGTGTGTGTGTGTGTGTATGCGTGTGTGTGTGCGTGTGCACGTGCGTGCGAGCGTGGGTGGGTGTGTGTAAGGAAGAGAGCATTGCGTGCAAGCATCATGTCTATTTTACTTTCTAGTTAATTATTATTTGTTTGCCTTTAATTTTCTTGTTCTCGATGTAAAGTGCACTGAGCTCGTGTAAGCAAGAGCGCTATATAAATCCACATTATGATTATCATTATCTTTCTCATGGGAGCTCAGTTCGTTTTACATAGAGATGGAAAGAAGGCAAGCAAACCATAAAATATGAAAGAAATGCAACAGCTTTCGCTTCTGATAACATGTAAGAAAAGATATTCCAGTAAAAAGAGTAAGTATGCACTCGAGCGCATGCGCACACACACACACTGCCCTAGCCTTGGCGCTAACTGACATAGCAGAAACTGTCGTTGATGGGTTAAATGCCATAAGTGGCTGTAAAACTAATGAATCATGCTTTTAAGGCCTTGTCCGACGATGCTTCCTCTTGCATGCACCTGGTAGCTCTGTCACGCTGTGAGAACGGGTGAACACTCTTGCCAAAGAGTGAGTGATTGCATCGTCAGACTCTGCCTTAAAGGCCTTGTCCGACGATGCTTCCTCTGGCATGCACCTGGTAGCTCCATCACGCTGTGAGAACGGGTGAACACTCTTGCCAAAGAGTGAGTGATTGCATCGTCAGACTGCCTCTAGATAACTAAAGGGGGGAAATGTGCCATACCTGCCCAGAGCGAAAACACTTAAGAGTCAGGTATAATCATACAGTGGAATCCGCTTTATCGGCCTTCGGATAATCGGCCAAAGCCGCTTAATCGGCCAATTTCCTAATATACGGATTTTTTTCTTCTTAAGCATGTGTTACTTTGTTCGTTTTTACGGCCAAAGCTGAAATCTTCAATTTCGCTTTATTGGCCACTTTTTCTCTCTAATTTTTCCTCTTTACCCCCCCTTTTTTTGAGAGGGAGAACAACAGACAAACTGACAACACGCTTTTGACGTTTACATGGTTGAGTGTGAAGTTGGGAGGTGAGCTGTTGTCAATTGAAAGACCCTGCATGGCGTTAAAATCACTCAAGAAAACAAAATCATTGTCTTTTTCTCGTGCTTCTGTCAAGTTGTGTTCACATACAGTACACATACACTGTACCAAAGATATTCTGTACTGTATGAACTCTTGTGTTTTGACAGATTTTATTCATTTCAATTTTGACGTCATTGCTTTTGACTTGCATAATTGCGTCATACAGTATCTCGATGTTCGTTTTATCGGCCGATTCGCTTTATCGGCCACATTTTGCCTGGTCCCAAAAGTGGCAGATAAAGCGAATTCCACTGTACATCTTTATATATTAAAACTCGGGACTTTGCTGGTATTGCAGTACCTCCAGGATCGTCACACCATCTTTATATCTATTAATGTCCCATGTGTGCCTGTTCCAGGCCGGAGGACGTTAATCGGATTTTCATTAAGAGCCAGGTCAGACTGTTTCTTCATCTTTAACACTGACCACGGATCATGCACTAAACAGACGGAAACTTACTGACCAAGCTTTGATGACAGACAACTCTCACCCTACCTGCCCTGTTGTTGTCGTTGGCTTACCCTGGCTAAAAGACTCCAGGGACCATCCCAACAACAGCGGAAGCACTTGAACACTATGGTACAGGTGCATCAGCTAACAGATGAGAGAACATTACGTTGCGTGACCGTTTTTCATAACCCCGCCACACTCCGTCTTCGCGAGGATTTTGGAGACTGACGATGCTATGCTAGGAGCTTGTCATG